>JZKD02S2219410.1:318989-339360 GCA_000966675.3 Picea glauca
TGTCCTCTTCTCATATTTTTTGTCACTTGGCCTTTTCCCAATAAAAGCATAAATATTCACAAGATTGTCTATCCAGAGGTTTGTTACGACTCTTAACATGTAAACAACCTCGACAAAAACATCTTAATTGAATGCACTATAATGAAGCTACTTCAACTAAAACGTTATTGCAACCCCTTAGAGTCAATGTTCAAGTCACAGGGAATTGATGTATGATATGTGAAGTCCATCAATGAGAGGAGGATGTGCTTGGAGACGATGGAGAATCCTTTCTTTTCAACACTGTAATTGAATACAATGTAACTAAAATGTGAACGACTTCTCTCATGGTTGGTTTATTTTGAGGTGTATGAGTTGCAAGCCAATTTTAAATGCAAGAATTTAATCATCTCATCTTTAATCGAGTAGTCATTGGACGTGCCTCCTTGGAAGAACCGATGAGAAACAACTCTTAAGGGATTTCCATCAGCAATGGCATCCACAACCCACTGTCCAAGTGCCGTTGTTCCATCCAAAAACATCTCACATGTTGGGCTTTTACCGCTCCCCATTTCTAGGACGAGAATTCCATAGTTGTATACATCAACAAGACAAGACAAACACATGCAGGATCGAACTTCCATAATCAAAATTAACAGGTTATACAAACACAAGTAATAGGGTAATTATCTTTTGTGTACCTGATGCCATGTAATCGATGGAGCCCCTAATGTTGGTGGCACTAAATCTGTCACTCATGTCACCATATTTCAAAATTCTTGAGAGCCCAAAATCAACAATTGTAGGCTTGTGGTCGAAATCAAGCAAGATTTTGGAGAGCTTGAGATCACAATGAAGAATAGGTTCTAGACTCTCTTTGTGAAGATAAAAAAATCCATTCTCCACTCCCACTACGATACTCAAGATAGTTTCCCAGTCGAATGTTTTCTCTTGTATTTTCCTCACCAAGGTTCCATTCGACATCATCTCCATAATCATTGAAACCATTTCGGGGCTATTGCAATAACCCAACAATTGGACTAGATTTTGGTGGCGTGTCATGGCTAGTACTCACAATTCAACAATTAGATTACCATGCAATGACTCAATGCTCGTATAGTCTTTGAATCTCTTCATGGCAATTTTTCAACCAAACTCTTTAACCTTTTCAGTCGAACAAATGATACACACTTTTGGCCGAAACAATTTTTCGACCGAAATTTAAATCTAATGATGCCTTCAACTTTTGTGCACCGAAATTTAAATCTAATGATGCCCACAATTTTTTGGCCGAACGTTGGTCATTTCATTAAATTTAACTTTCAATCGATAAAACTAATTTTCGACTAAACTATTAGTTCAGTCGAACACCTGCAACTATGGCGGTGTTTAGAAAACTGTAAGTTCTCTCTAGGTTACTCACTTTGGAAAGAACAAACTCCTTAAAATACTATGAGTCTAGTTTAAGAACTAATACTAATTTTTTTAGAATTGAATCTACTTTCATTTGATACAATTCGTATTCAATTTAACTGTTTTTTAATAATCACTTTACATTTTCGCTTTGTAAGATTTTTAATAGTTACTAACACCTAGGTCTGTCCAATTCTACAACGTTTAAAGCCCTGAAGTAGCCACTCTCATTTCTCTTTTTCTTTTAGAATATACACAAATAATATATTATTACAAGTTTTAAGTGTTTCATAATCACTTTACCTTTTGCCTAAATAAATTACATGCCACTATTACATTAAAACATTTTTAAAAAACACAAAATAGTAATAAAATTTTCAAACACCAATTACTATTTTCTAAAGAGTATTGTTTCAATTCAAATAATAATTAAAATCAATATTTAAATATTTGTAAAATTATACATCTTCAAAAATATGATCATAATTTTAACTTTATTAATGATAAACTTATAATTTTTTTATACCACTACATATCATCAAAATATACATAAATTACACATAAAACACTTTAAATTAAATTATTATTTTAATTTTAAATTAAATTACATTTTAAACTTTAAACTTGTAACTTCTCAAATAAATGACTTAAAATACTCACCCAAACTCACTAAAAACACCTTTACATCAAAGTTTGTAATATTATATAATATGAAAGATAGAATTAACATCACTTAACAAAGTATGTTAAACAAAAAGTGACGCGATACACTCTCCCTGTGTAGAGACCCCGAGGGTATTTTATTAACCTCATTATTCACTCTTGCTGGCCTTTTGGCCTTTTGGTTTTTCTTCTCTTTTATATTATTGAATACCTACATAAATATCATATGCATACTTACAAAATGGTCTTTGATAAACATACGATAATATTTAATATGATAAAGATACGACACTATTTAATAAGTAAAAGTTAGAAGCACGATATTCTACAATGTCACCACATTTACATATTCATATCTTATCCCTAATCTACATCATCTCCACATTTCACATCACTCTATATGTGTTACCATATTCATATCTTATCCCTAATCTACATCACCTCCACATTTCACATCACTCTATATGTGTTACCATATTCATATCTTATCCCTAATCTACATCACCTCCACATTTCACATCACTCTATATGTGTTACCATGTGTTACCATGGTCATTTATTTCCACTTTGATCTTAATTTGGCGGTCTTTCAAACTTTGCCAACCATGCCTTTTCCCGTCCATGAAGTTCTCCAGGGAATGATACTCCAGGGTATCATACTTCATCTGTACCTCTACTTCTTTAAGATTCTTCAGCTTCGTTAATCCTTCGGGCATATTTTCCACCAGTTCACAGCGCTGCATTCTCAAATACCTCAATCTCGGCATTGCATCCTCGTGGAACGAGGGAATGCTTTTCAAATGCTTAAAACAATATATGTGCAGCTCTTCCAATTTGAGAAATGAGCCAGCTTCCCCAAACTCATTTGGAAATTCAATGAAGTCCGGGTTCTCATTGAACCCCAAGTCTAGCTTTTTCAGATTTGGAATCTTTTCTAACCCTCTAAAATCTGCACTGGAGCTCTTTCGCGGCCCATATAATGTTAGCTCCATGAGATTTTGAAGCTGAAAAATCCATTTAGGAACCACGCAGTTAGTAAGATGAACTATTTCGAGGCGTTCCATGGCTTCCATGTCGGTTGGAAGATGAAGGTCTCCACCATAATATCGAACATTGAGGGTCCGCATCTTTGTCATGCCCCGAAAAGTCCCCTCGTCCTCCAGTTGATGATCACCAGAATGGTTTGATTCACCGTTAAAAGTTAATGATAGGTGTTGGAGAAGGGTCAATCCTTTGAGATCCCTCAGTTGCAAGGCTTTGGCACTCGCTGCATTTCCAACAGTGATTCTAACATCTTTCAACGTCTGTAGATAGATGAGCTTCGATATTCCGACGGGGCAATATTCTAAGTTACAGCAATATTCAAAATTCAAATGTTGCATATATTTGTGCTTATCTATCCCTGAATGCAGCCTTTCTACATCGGTGTGAGTAACATCCAGAAACTGGAGGTGCCAGAGACCACTCAAGGACTCGGGCAGTTTCTCAATATCTGTCCACGATAAATTCAGGTACTTTAAAAGCCTCAAATTCCCGATAGAGTCGGGCAATGATGTATATTTTAGTAGCATCACATCATCACATCATCATCAAAACAATAGGAGCTTAGTAGCATGTATATTATTTGGCAATTCCAGGTACTAATATTTGTGTGTGTTAGATTTAAGTCGGACTAGCATCACATCATTGCCAAATATACATATCATCAGGTACTAATCTTGCCAAATAAGCTCCTATTGTTTTGATGGCAAGTGGCAGTCCGCCACATTTCTTTACAATTTCGCGGGCTATCTTGTCCAGCGCCTCTGGACAATGATGTGCACCATCTGGGAAGGCATGGAGGCAGAACAACTGCCAACTGTTTTCTTCTGATAAACTATTTTTGGGGTGAATTTGATCTCCAGCTCCCATAGCCTTTGCAATGTTGTCCTGACGGGTTGTCACCACAACCTTATCTTGGATTCTGGATGGCAGGCCAATGTCCTCCCAGGCATGTATGTCCCACACGTCATCAACAGCAAATAGACAGCGTTTTCCTTCTAAATTTTTTTGAATCTTGATTATAAGCTCCCTCTTGTTTAGGTCCTTCGACTTAAGATTAGGGTCCAATTCCCTCAGAACCTGGCGGAGCAACTCCATAACAACGAATTTTTGAGAGATCGCCAACCAAACCCAATGGTCGAAATGTTGACGTATCTCTTCGCTGTTAAAAACACGCTGGAGGAGAAGGGTTTTGCCCTGCCCTCCCATGCCCACAACGGCAATGACTGGAGGGTTGTCTTCCTTCAATATCCATTCAATAATCACTTTAATATCGCCGTCCATGCCCACAATTTGTGATTCTTGAAGAAGAGCATAGGATCTTTCCCTCCTTTCGTTAAAACCATCTGCATCCATTGCCTGACCATGAGCATTCACATCGAGAACAGCCTTAAGCAATTTGAGGTCTTCAGCTTTCCCTCGGATCTGCTTGAGTCGCTCCTTTAATCCCCTGATCTTGTGGCCCATCTTTAACCGGAATTTCAGTTTGGCAAAGAATTTATCAACTGACCCACATTGCTCCATTAGGTACTCAGCATCGGCCACAAAATCCTCAATACTGTCAAGCCAATTGGACACTAAACTAGAGTTCCTTTTCTCTCCGGCGTCCGTTAAAAGACATTTAATGGAAAGAAGCTCTTCACAAAAGAATTCAAAATCCTTTCTGAAATTAAGAATCAGCGATACCTCTTCAGAGAGTTTGCCTGCGACCATAGTAGTGAAAGTACCTATAAGGGCGCTAACAACAGCTGCTTCTGCCATTTTTCCTTTGACTCTCGTACCACTCTTGCTTTGTTCAGCGTAGTAGCACCAGCTATTCACGCAAACACCCACCGACGAAGCGTCTGAGACTTCACTCCTCGAATCTACTTGTCTACTCTCCGCTCAATGTGAGAAGTTTATATAAGCTTAAGATAATTATTGCGGAAGATTAGTGTGCTCTGTGATTTCATGGCAACGACGGGTAAGAATAAGAATGAGAGGTTATTCCACGCTTCCTCCGAGCTAGAACAAGAGGCTAATCATTCCATCACAGCCACATCACACTTTTAAAAAGGTTATTCCATGTTACATCACACTTTCAAAAAGATAGGCTAATCATTCTATCACAGCTACATCACACTTTAAAAAAGGTTATTCCATGCTACATCACACTTTAAAAAAGATTGAAAGGTTTTAATTTCCATGCTACATTTTGGTAAAACCAAGTCCGGTCTGACAGCAAGAATCATTTTTATCCGTAACTCCACTCATTTAAATTAACTTTTACTTTTACTAAAGCAAGTGCCGTATAATACTTGAATTCAATAAAAGCAGAAATACTTATAATAATTGAATTGAAGGGCTTAGAACGAGTGGTTGGAATTAGCTCTCACAAGCGTCCCACCATAATATAAGGACCACCGACCTGAATTATTTTATTCTTCTTTGAATACCACATTCCTTTGCAAGCTGTCTGACACGTTATGTGCGTCCAGCCCACCCGTGAATAAAGATTGTAAAAGATTTAATGATGCGCTGGAAAGATTTTCAGTAATGCCCAGTCCCGTCGAACAATGAGAATCAATTTTTATCCGTAAATCCACTCACTCGAATAAACTTTAACTAAAGCCCACGGAGGATTGGTTATTAAAATCTAATCCATACCTTTTACTTCAAATTATGTTTCCTTTTTTTTCAACATAGCATGACACAAATTATCCTTAAGACTGACTATCATATTTTTCAATCTATTCAATACAAGTGTTATGTTGAATGCAATATTTTAAAGGTATCAAAGAGCCATTAGAAATAGAAGTCTCCAAAACTACAATAATTTTTGCAAAGAGTTGTTAGTGTAGTGGATATATAATTATTGGTATAAGTTATTATAATAATAATAATCCATTTTTAAGGTCACAATCAAGCTAGACATCTAATTGGTGTATGAGATCATCTTGTTTATGGGATAAAGGATTTCCTTCGCCCAACGATTTGACTGGTAAAGTCTACGGAAGTATACATATCCTACTCTCCTTTGGATTTGAACTTGTGACCTCTTCAAATCCAGCGACTGTTCACCCACAGACACTCATAGATACTTTTGGCTCCATGAACTCTCTGGATCTTTGGGATCCTTCGAAAGACCTCTATAAATAAGAGGCGATTGTAATCATTTTCTTGTAAGGCAATATCAAGTCCTCAGTTTGATTTTAGTCTGGTGTCTTTTTGCCTACTTCAATTTTAATACGGCCATCATTTAAAATTATTCTAAATTTAGTAAGCTTGCACTATACTATGAAATATAACCAGTGTAGGAGGTTCCAATCTAATGCACTATACTATGAACTAGTGTTGGAGGTTTTGACATTTTTCACTGAAATGTTTTGGCATTTTTCATTGGAATCCAACAATATAAATATGGGTGAAATCACCCATTTATATTATCTAAATTGAATTTTTGAATATATTAATGAATTTAGCTTCCTGAAAAACCCTTGAATGTTGGGATTATATAGACTTAACCACTTAAATTTACAATTCTAACAATTTATAATGAAATTTTAAACAAAATTTCCAAATAATAATCAAAACATAAAACGTTTAAACTACACAAATATTAAAATGTACAATGCAGATATAGCCCTCACCAAAAAAAAATTTCTAGACTTAGTGAGCCTACACTGCACTGCACTATGAAGTACAACTAATACATTCCAGAATGAGATAAGAATGTGATGATCACAACTTTTCAATTGGGCCATCATGGAGATCAAAGATCTAGAAGGTGGGACATTAAATGAACAAGGGAATACCTGATCCAACTCGTTGTATTGCATTATTTAATTTCATTCATTAATATTTTTATTATTATTAAATCTTTAATATTAATAACCATTAAAAGTGAGAGCGGACCGGGTACATCAAATCCAGCTATAGATTCTACGTGCAACCAAATCCCAAACAAGTTTCCACAAACTTTCTTCACTTTCTCTCCTTGAGATCCCACCACCAATGAAATCTAAACACAGCTACTTGATGTCCCGCTCATCCGGTCTCTTACTGAAAAGTCTCTGCGATCCACTCATCATTCTTTAACGTCAATAGATGTTTAAAGTAAGTAGCTCAAGCTACAGCTGTAGGACTGAAAGGATGAGTGGCACATAAAGTAGAATTCATTAGCTGTGCCACTCCATCAAACACGTACTGGGATCCCATAAAGTTTGTGGAAACTTTTCACTGAAGGTGTCCGAAAAATGTAGGGCATGATCTTGAAAGTAAGTAGCTGTAGCTGTAGGACTGAGTGGGACATAAAGTGGAATTCATTAGGACTGTAGCTGTAGCTGTAGGACTGAGTGGGACATTTTCCGGACACCTTCAATGAAAAGTTTCCACAAACTTTCTGGGATTCTAGTACGTGTTTGACGGAGTGGCACCGCTAATGAATTCTACTGAAAAGTCTCTATGCAAGATCATGTCCGTCGTGTCGCTGGGATCCGTCTGGTACAGAACGCTGAGTACAAATGAATGCCAGCCATGTGAAGAATGGAGATAGAAACAAAGCAAGCCACTTGAAAGCTGAGTACATCAGCCAGTCATGCGACGGAGACAAGAGAGCTCCAGGCACTTGAATTTAGTGATATAAATGATGAAATTCCAAATTTCTGTTATTTAAATTTTATTTTTGAATATATCAATAAATTTATTTTATTAATTTTTTTTTAAGTAAGATTATATACATTTAACCACTTTTTCTTTTTCCATATAAAAGATAACTCAAAAATTTCCAATTCAATGTGATCACGATTGAGTTATCATCACTGCACTAAAATTCGTTAAAAAGTCTTTTTTTCTTCATTTTGTCCATACCTTAAATGTTTCGGACTTGTTGAATACTACGTATCTCTTGAAAATCTTGTTTAGCCATTGGATTTTCAGGTGGCTGTTTCTATATGTCTCAGTCACATGGCTGGCTTTCAATTTTGACGCACTCCAACTCAGCTTTCAAGTGGCTTGTTCTGTTCGCCTAACGATAACATGACTTATATTTCAATCAGGTTACATAGATTGGAAGTAATTATTATTAACACAGTGGGTGTTCACACAATGAATTTATGTCATAGTTAATTAGTTGGTAGGATATTAAAGAATATTACTAATTTTAATTTTATAATATAATAATTAATATCTTTTCAATTTGTTTGCTTAATTCATTTTCAATATATTTTATAGAAAAAATAAGTTAGTTTTATTAAATATCTCTTAATTTTATCAAATACTTTTTTTTATATCCAATATCTATAATATATTTATAGTAAAAAGAAGTTAGTTTTACTAATTATCCTTTATTTTTACTAAATACTTCTTTTTATACCTAATATCTATAATATATTGACTATATTTTTAATAATTAAAAAACACCCTTATAAATAAAAACTTAATAAAATATGAATGAATAGATGAAACCTTCTTGTTGAGAAACATAGCACATAAACTTAGGGTTTCTTTATAGGTCGTCGATGACATGTTGGGTATCACCAAATCATCATAAGAATTGGGCAAAACTGCAAGGAAGGATTTGATTAGTGATAAGGCCACTTATCCCTAGTTAATGGTTTTGGAAAAATCAAAACAATTTACCATTGAATTGTAGTTATCTTACTTCGACCTAGCGAAGATGGAACCTTTGTTGGGTTTAGTAGATTATATATACGAGCATACCCATAGAGGTGAGAGTGCAATGTGTAGTGAGTGTGTGAGAGTAAGAAGCAATACTGAGGTGTTGTGTGTACGAGAGGAGAGGATGGTTGTATGCCTGGGTTGGCTATTGTAATTCTCCCTTGAATAATAAGAATATCGATTATCATTACTTGTGGTTTTTTCTCGTATTGGGTTTTCATATAAATCACTGTGTGAATTATGTGGTTGTTGTTCTCGGTTTAATCTTGGTTTTATAATCTTTGCTATTAGAATCTTGTTACGTTTTTGCTTCCATTATCTAACAAATGGTATCAGAGCACAAAGATGAAGGATCAGAAAGCGTAGAGAAGAGAATTTGATTGCTTGATAGCAGAGCAGGTTAACTGAGCTGAGCCAAGTGGAGTGGATCAACCTAAGACATGTTTTATTACACTGTCGTTGGTTGTCCTTGTGGCACAGTGCCACAGTCCTTGTCCTTGTTGGTTGTCCTTGTCCTTGTCATTGGTTATTTTCTCGTATTGGGTTTTCATATAAGTCATTGTGTCAATTGTGTGATTGTTGTTCTCGGTTTAATCTTGGTTTTATATTATTTTCTATTAGAATCTTGTTACGTTTTTGCTTCCACTACCTAACAAATGGTATCAGAGCACAGAGATGAAGGATCAGAGAGCTAGGAGAAGAGAATTTGATCGCTCGATAGCAGAGTAGGTTAACCTAACCGAGCCGAGTGAAGTGGATCAACCTAAGACATGTTTTATTACACTATTGTTGGTTGTCCTTGTGGCACAGTGCCACAGTGGCAGGTATACTTGAAAAACTAAAAAAAATTCGAAACTATCACGGGCATAACACAGTACACTATGCAATAGTTTTTTGCAGTCAAATTGTCGCAGGCTATCCATATTACACAGTGGGACAATTCCAAAATTCTCGCATGCCAACATTGTCTAGGGTGTGAAAATCTCTTAATCCAAAAATTAAAGAAATCGTGGTATGAAATTTGTGGGGGATAAATTTAATAAAGTTGAGGTCATGCACACGTTGTATGAAAGGGTGACTACTATTATATTTTGTGCTTAAATGAGTGTTTTTAAGGCATAAGTGGGTGGAGGACGTGTATCCTTTATTCTTTAAAAAGGTGGATCCTTTATTGTTTTAATAAAAGGTTTATATATTATATTTTTATATATTAAACTTTTTAATTAATTTTTTTTGGGGAATTCATATATAATATAATAATATTTTTATATTATAAAAAGGTTTAGTAGTGGTTTTTGGAGTTTTTTTTGTTAATGACAAAAGTGCAGAGTTCTAAGTTTGAGGTGGATAAATTCAGCAGTAAGAATAGCTTTGCGTTATAGAAGCTCAAGATGCAGGATCTGCTTGTGCAACAAGGATTGCAAAAGGCGTTGGATGGAAAAATAAAGAAACCGACAAGCATAACAAACGAGGACTGGGAAGATCTAGATGCAAGAGCTCTCAGTACCATTTGTTTATGTTTGACAGATGAAGTGTTGTTTAACATCGTTGAAGAGGAGACAACAATAGGTTTGTGGAACAAACTTATAGAGAGTCTGTATATGACAAAGTCCTTGACGAAAAAAAATCTTCTTGAAGAGGCAGTTGTATAGCTTGTGGATGAAAGAAGGTACGAAAAATTGTTGATCACTTGAATGTTTTCAATACTTTGATTTGTCAATTATCTAGTATGGACGTAATGTACGAAGATGAGGACAAGGCGGTTACACTATTGTGTTCGTTGCCTGAGTCTTGGGATCATCTGGTCACACCTATGTGGTTTAGCTCAACATATGCCATTGATTATGACACTATTGTGGGAGCTATGTTGTCTGAGGAATTGAGGAGAAGATCCAATAAAGAAACCTCAACAACAAAAGTAATGGTGGTCATAGGTCGATCTAAAGAAAGAGGGCAAGATCAGAAAGGTATAGCCAAGTCTAATTCAAAAGACAGTAAGGGTAAGGGAAAATGTTGGTTCTGTGGCAAATTTGGGCATCTCAAGAAGGATTGTTGGAAAAGAAAACAATCATCCAAAGAGGACTCCACAAAAGAAGCAAATTCAACTACAGGTATGGTTTATGAAATTTTGTCTCTCTGTTGTGTCTCACCACCTGTGTTCACATAGAAGGTCTAGGGCGGTGATGGTTGAGTCACCGTGAAATAATAAAAAAAAATGTATTTACTTTGGAGTTGTAAAAATTATTGATTGCATGTAAATGGGCATATGTCTGTAAGACCTGGATAGGCATGCGTACCCCTGGTTTATCGAGTCACCTATGAAAAGTCTAGACATAGATTTAGGTAGATTGAATATGTCGGGGGACATGTATGTTGGGTTAACCTTGACTCGGTGAAAGAGTTAATGAGTTAATCTGGGTTTTCTTTTTAGGTCAAAGTAGGTGGTTTTTTGGGTCCATGTTTTCTTGGGTATCCTGTGATATTGTGTCCATGGATTGCATGTAATGAAGCCTATAAAATGCCTGGTGATCTCCATTGTAAATGGGCCTGGAGGTAAGTGGTGAAGACTTATGATCTGGATTTTATGAGCAGAACAAAATGAATACAGATTATTAACAGATGATTAACACAGAATAACAGAGATACAGTAAAACTGGTTTTCTATTCAATAAGGAAATAAGTTGAAACTGTAAAATGTAGTGGAAAACAAGCTTGCTAGAATGGTGGCGGCTTATCTCTGAGAAGAGATGTGACGGTTGCGCTCATTCGCAAGAAGATGATTACAATGAGGCTCTAAAGGCCTTTTTACAATAAAGAGGAATGTCGAAAACCCTAGACATAAAAAAACCTAACCCTAGGAGATGAAGCGCCAAAAGTCATGTGGGCCCTGTTTGGGTAAGTTAGTACATCAACTTCCCGGGGTCGTAACTTTTGCATACGATCTCCGTTTTAGGTGTACAATAGCCCATTGGAAAGATCTATCCGAGGACTACAACAGTTGCACAAAACTTCCAACATACCCAAAAAAATGTCGTTTAGGGCCTCAAAACGGCTCCGAAAGTTCAGGACTCGAAAAACTGCTAAAAATAGTAAAATACCAAAATTGTCGGAAAGCTGTTTTGAGCCAGCTGGAAAAGGTGGGTGGCCACCGATATCCACCTGGATCAATCCTCCCTTCTTACGAAAAAATGGTCTCCATTGCATTGAGTTGCCCCATCAGATGAGGAAATTTCTGCTAAATTTGGCCCTAGGTGAGCCACTTGCCTTGGTGCAGGAGTTTCCCTGCGTTGACGACTCGATAAAGCTGGATACTTTGTTGTCGAGTGCCCTTGATTTGTGTGTCCACAATATGATCACTGGATGCCTGTTGTATGCAGTCGGGGCTGAGCTCTATTGGTGTCAGTTGTTATGCTACGTCTGAGGTGTCCAATAATGGTGGGAAATAAGGTCGAAGGAGGTCCACGTTGAACACTGGGTGCAGGCCAAGGAAAGGAGGAATGTTGAGCTCAAAATAATTATCCCCCATAGCCTTGGTGATGGTGTACGACCCATAACGAAGTGGGCGAAGCTTCCGATGGGGTCTTGTAAGGCGTTCTATCTGCAAGTGCAACCAAACTTTGTCGCCCACCTGAAAATTATGTGGCACCCGATGTTGATCATGGCGTTGCTTGTACTTGTCATTGGACTTCTGTAGGATATCCTGAACCTATTGGCGGATGTGCTGGATCCTCTCAATGAACCTGGTGGCTTTGTCAGCCTCAGTTGGAGCAGGAGAGGAGTCGACTTAGCTGACCGCAAGGGGAAGTGCAACATCTATGGGATCCAATGGTTGGAATCCCAACCCCACCTGAAAGGGGCTGTGGCTGGTTGAGCTATGCAGGGCTCGATTATAGCTATGTTGGACATAGTGAAGACTCTCATCCCATGTGCGAGGGTGCTTGGAATTATACATGCGCAGGATATGCACAATCATTCGATTTACGACTTCGGTTTGGCCATTTGTCTAGGGGTGGAAGGCCGTGGATTTGGTGAGCTTGGTGTCCAGCAGTGACCACAGGCTCGACCAGAATGTGCTAAGAAATTGACTGTCCCGATATGAGATAATGGTTTGTGGGATTCCAAAATGTATCGAGAATTGTTCAAAGAAGAGCTTGGAAGTGGCTTATGTTGTGATGCTCTTCTTCTAGGCAACCAGAATCACCATCTTAGAAAAGCGATCAAAAACCACAAAAACACAGTCATTTCCCCACTTGGTGGACAGGAGGCCCGACATGTAGTCTATTGAAATGGATTCCCATGGCCTCTTAGGAGTATGAAGAGGGGTGTACAGGCCCTATTTCTTAGTGGTCGGTTTGGCAATAGCGTAGGCAGTGCAAGACCTGATATACTTGCTGACCTCATGTCGAAGTTTTGGCCAGTAGAAATGTTTCTATAGCATTGCCACTGTCTTTTCAACGTCGAAGTGTCCTGCCAACCGACTGTAGTGGGCTTCCCAGACCATCTTCGCTTGCTCTCTTGATGGAACACAAATATGGCCAAGATGACACAACAACCCATCCTGAAGATGGAAATTATCAACAACTTCCTTTGCACCCAACATTTGGTAGGTGGTGGCAAAGTCTGGGTCTGTCTCATAGAGTTGGGTCCATCTATAGGTCTCATGGTCGAAAGAGTCTAGCACTGTGGTGAGTGCTGCGACTGGTGGTCTGTTGAGGCAATCAACGACGCGGTTGGTGCATCCTGTTTTATACTTGATGTTGAGGTGGAATTGCTGCAATTATGTGGACCACTTTTGATGGCAGTCATTCTGCAATTTTCCTTGTGTCTCCATGAACTACAGTGGCTTATGATCAGTGTGGATGATTGTCTCCTTCCCAATAATGTAATGTCTCCACTGGCAACATGCCTGCACAATGGAGTACATTTCTTTGTTGTAAGTAGGGTACTTACGGACAACATCTGATAGTGTCTCACTATGATAGGGCACGGGGTGACCGTGCTGAGTGAGAACGACACCCACAACATAGTCTGAAGCATGTGTCTCAATCTCAAAGGGCTGTTGCAGGTCTGGTAGTGAAAGTACTGGGGCTGAGCACAAGCGTTGCTTCAAATAATAGAATGTTTTTTGTTGGGACTTCCCCCACACCAATTTTGCCTTACCACCACTTCTGGTTATTTGGTTGAGGGCCCATGCAATATGGGAGAATCCCAACACGAACCTGCGGTAGAAATTGGCAAGGCCCAAGAAGCTACGAAGCTCAGTGAGTGTGGTTGGGGATGGCCAGTCACGGATGACTTGGATCTTGGATGGATCCACATGTACACCATGTTGATCAATGATGTAGCCCAGGTAATGGACCCTGTCCATGCCGAAGGAGCATTTTTCCAAGTTGGCGTATAGCTTGTGCTGCCACACGGTGTGCAGAACCTGCTAAATATGCTGCAAGTGTTCAGCCCAAGTCTTGTTGTAAATGAAAATGTCATCCAGATACACCACTACAAAAGTATTGGTGAATGATTGCAGGATATTGTCCATCATCCTCATGAAAGTGGTTGGATCATTTGTCAAACCAAAGGGCATGACCAACCATTCAAAAAGGCCTTCCTTTGACTTGAAGGCAGTCTTCCATACATCTGTAGGTTCTATCGGGACCTGGTGGTAGCCAGACTTCAGATCAATCTTACTAAAGTATTTGGCCCCCATGATTTGATCAAGGAGGTCATTGATTCGAGGAATCGGGTACCGGTTTCTAACTGTGATTATATTCAGAGCCCGGTAATCAATGCAGATTCGCCAGGTTCCATCTTTCTTCCGTACCAACACGATTGGGCTCCCGCAAGGTGATGAGTTGGATGGGTGTGCCCCTTGTGGAGAAGTTATTGTATCTGTCGCTTGATCTCCTCATTCTCTAACAAAGAGTGGCAATAGACTGGCCCATTGGGCAGCGATGCGCCGAGGGTCAGATCGATGGGGTTCTTGACCTGGTAGTGCAGAGGTACCCCGGTAGGTGAGGAGAAGATATCTGAGTATTCTTCCATGACCTTATATACTTGCTTCTATTGTGTGGAGAGGTTAGCCGCAGAGACCCTGGATGTGGTTGTGATCTTTCGCTCATTCTGAGAGCGAATCACAAAGAAGAAAAACTTCCCCGTCTGAGAGATGACCTTCCTGCATTGCTTAGAAGAGATCAAGGAAATAGCACTAGGTGGGACAACCTCGGTTATTCTGTACAATTTCCTGTTCAAAGTAATAATAACACTATGAGGCCTAGACTCATATACAACATGACGTTTCTATAAATAAGGTTGGCCCAAAAGAACATCACAAACTTTGAGAGGAGAAACATCACATAATACCTCATCTTTGAAGGGCTTGATGTCGTACGACAATCGATACTGTTGGCTGACGCGAAGATCGCTTTCTTAGCAGAGCCATCCAATGGTGTAGGGTTGTGGGTGTGGCGTTGTCGGCAGGGCCAACCGCTTGATGACCTCTGCTGAGATGAGGTTCTTCTGGCTACCTCCATCAACGATGAAGTGCAGCGGGGTGCCTTTTACTCACATCTGTGAATGGAAGAGGCACTCTCCTTCTTCTGGCTCGTCTGGTTCACCATGCTGGAGCTTGGTGGTAGCAACGGTGGCACTGGGTTCCGCGTCAATGATCCGTCTTCCCCTTTCTGGTTCTGACTCAGAGTCAAAACCCGCATCTGATTCAAAGGCTTTCACTTCGGACACCAATGACTGCTTTGAGCGGCAGTCAACAGTGTTATGCCAAGGGCTCTTATGGAAGTCGCACCACTTCCCAGTATCTTTCTTTGTCTTTTCGGTGTCCTTCTTTACTTGCATCTTGGACTGGTTGTCCTGATACTGTCCATGTTTGCTTTGTCCTTTGTTTTGTGGGTTGGGGACACCCTTTCCTGGCTTTTGTTGTGAGGGTTTCCCCGACCCAAATTGTCGCATCTTTTGTTTGAGCTTCTGCTTGATTTTGGCGACATATCGGTAGGCCGCGCCCAAGGATGAGATGTCCAGAAATTCCATTTCGGTCTAGATGTATCTATGTAGAGCATCGCGATACTTGAGCACCAAATGTCTCTCTGAATATTTGATACCCAGCTTGGTGCGCAAGGTATGGAAGATATTTGTGAAATCTGGCACTGCTTGGTCTCTTTCTTGTTGTAGTGTGGTCCATTTGGTATACAAATTGTCATAACTTCCGAAAGGGTAGTATTGTTCCTTAATATCATCCCTGAAGGATTACCAGGTGGCCGTGACTGTAAATAATGAGGGTTCCTCTGTTTCCTTTTGCTCACAGAAAGTTTTCCACCAATCTTTGACATGGGGAATGGATTTGAGGAGCGCAAAAGTAATCTTTTCTCTATTCTAAAAGTTATGGACAGAAAAATACCCTTCTAGTAGATTCAACCACTTGTCTACAACATCTATGTCTATCTGACCTTCAAATATAGGAATATCGAAGTTTATTTGTACCTTGAAGGGGGCGACGCCTCCGCTCGAAGAAGATGCGTCGCCTGTTGGTAGCTGCCGAAGGATTTGCATGAAACTATCCATCATCTCATTCCTTTGTTTCTCATTCCTTTTTTGCATGAGGGCTTCCTCAATCAACAGTTTGAAAGGATCTCCTATCCCGTCATCTTTCTTTTCTCCTGCCATGAGAGGTCGCTTGGGCGTGTGAGAGCTTTTGTCTTCAAGAGAAACAAGCTCGAGACCCAACTCTTTGTACTCCAACCTCGTTGGGGACATGCATTAAGACGACAAGGAGAAGACCGCTCTGCTACCATTGATATGGATTTTATGAGTAGAACAAAATGAATACAGATGCTTAACACAGAATAACAAAGATACAACAAAACTAGTTTTCTATTCAATAAGGAAATAAGCTGAAACTGTAAAATGCAGTGGAAAACAAGCTTGCTGGAATGGTGGCAGCTTATCTCTAAGAAGAGATGTGACGGATGTGCTCATTCGCAAGAAGATGATTACAATGAGGCTCTGAAGGCATTTTTACAATAAATAGGAATGCCCAAAAAAATATTACTAATTTTAATTTTATAATATAATGATTAATATCTTTTCAATTTGTTTGTTTAACTCACTTTCAATATATTTTATATAAAAAATAAGTTAATTTTATTAAATATCCTTTATTTTTATCAAATACTTTTTTTATATCCAATATCTATAATATATTTATAGTAAAAAGAAGTTAGTTTTACTAATTATCCCTTATTTTTACCAAATACTTCTTTTTATACCTAATATCTATAATATATTGACTATATTTTTAATAATTAAAAAAATACCCTTATAAATAAAAACTTGATAAAATATGGATGAATAGATGAAACCTTCTTGTTGAGAAACATAGCACATAAACTTAGGGCTTCTTTATAGGTCACCGATGACATGTTGGGTATCACCAAATCATCATAAGAATTGGGCAAAACTGCAGGGAAGGATTTGATTAGTGATAAGGCCACTTATCCCTAGTTAATGGTTTTGGAAAAATCAAAACAATTTACCATTGAATTGTCGGACAGAGCTAAGAGGGAGTTATCTTACTTCGACCTAGCGAAGATGGAACCTTTGTTGGGTTTAGTAGATTACATTGCATTCAGACAAAAGTGAAGAGCCTCCTAAAAGCGTTTGTGTTAGAATGGATAAACCTTGGAAGTGTTGCAAACATGCCAACGAATTTCCCAACATGCACATGCATGCATGCACTCTTATGTTAACAGTTTGTGTAACTGATGGATCTTATTATAATCAGTTTGTTTAATTGTTTGAGAGATTCTATATATACGAGCATACCCATAGAGGTGAGAGTGCAATGTGTAGTGAGTGTGTGAGAGTAAGACGCAATACCGAGGTGTTGTGTGTACGAGAGAGGATGGTTGTATACCTGGGTTGGCTATTGTAATTCTCCCTTGAATAATAAGAATATCGATTATCATTACTCGTAGTTTTTTCTCGTATTGGGTTTTCATATAAATCACTGTGTCAATTGTGTGATTGTTGTTCTCGGTTTAATCTTGGTTTTATAATCTTTGCTATTAGAATCTTTTTACGTTTTTGCTTCCATTACCTAACAAATGGTATCAGAGCGCAGAGATAAAGGATCAGAGAGCGTAGGAGAAGAGAATTTGATCGCTCAATAGTAGAGCAGGTTAACCGAGTCGAGCCGAGTGGAGTGGATCAACCTAAGACATGTTTTATTACACTGTCTTTGGTTGTCCTTGTGGCACAATGCCACAGTCACAGGTACACTTGCAAAACTAAAAAAATTTCAAAATTATCACGGGCATAACACTGTACACAATGCAATAGTTTGCAAAATTTTCACTGTCAAATTGTCGCAGGCTATCCATATTACACAGTGCGACAATTCCAAAATTGTCGCATGCCAACATTGTCTAGGGTGTGAAAATCTCTTAATCCAAAAATTAAAGAAATCGTGGTATGAAATTCGTGGGGGATAAATTTAATAAAGTTGAGGTCATGCACACGTTGTATGAAAGGGTGACTACTATTATATTTTGTGCTTAAAGGAGTGTTTTTAAGGCATAAGTGGGTGGAGGACGTGTATCCTTTATCCTTTAAAAAGGTGGATCCTTTATTGTTTTAATAAAAGGTTTATATATTATATTTTAATATATTAAACTTTTTAATTAATTTTTTGGGGAATTCATATATAATATAATAATACTTTTATACTATAAAAAGGTTCAATAGTGGTTTTTGGAGTTTTTTTTTGCTAATGACGAAAGTGCAGAGTTCTAAGTTTGAGGTGGATAAATTCAGCGGTAAGAATTTAGCTTTGCGTTATAGAAGCTCAAGATGCAGGGTCTGCTTGTGCAACAAGGATTGCAAAAGGCGTTGGATGGAAAAATAAAGAAACCAACAAGCATGACAAACGAGGACTGGGAAGATCTAGATGCAAGAGCTCTCAGTACCATTTGTATATGTTTGACAGATGAAGTGTTGTTTAACATCGCTGAAGAGGAGACAACAATAGGTTTGTGGAACAAACTTATAGAGAGTTTGTATATGACAAAGTCCTTGATGAAAACAAATCTTCTTGAAGAGGCAGTTGTACAACTTGCGAATGAAAGAAGGTACGAAAAATTGTTAATCACTTGAATGTTTTCAATACTTTGATTTGTCAATTATATAGTATGGATGTAATGTACGAAGATGAGGACAAGGCGGTTACACTACTATGTTCGTTGCCTGAGTCTTGGGATCATCTGGTCACACCTATGTGGTTTAGCTCAACAGATGCCATTGATTATGACATTGTTGTGGGAGCTATGTTGTCTGAGGAAATGAGGAGAAGATCCAATAAAGAAACCTCAACAACAGAAGTAATGGTGGTCATAGGTCGATCTAAAGAAAGATGGCAAGATCAGAAAGGTATAGCCAGGTCTAATTCAAAAGACAGTAAGGGTAAGGGAAAATGTTGGTTCTATGACAAATTTGGGCATCTCAAGAAGGATTGTTGGAAAAGAAAACAATCATCCAAAGAGGACTCCACAAAAGAAGCAATTTCAGCTACATGTATGGTTGATGAAGTTTTGTTTGTCTGTTGTGTCTCACCACCTATGTTCACATAGAAGGTGTAGGGCGGTGATGGTTGAGTCATTGTGAAATAACAAAAAAAAATGTATTTACTTTGGAGTTGTAAAAATGATTGATTGCATGTAAATGGGCATATGTCTGTAAGACCTGGATAGGCATGCGTACCACTGGTTTATCAGGTCACCTATGAAAAGTCTAGACATAGATTTAGGTAGATTGAATATGTTAGGGGGCATGTATGTTGGGTTAACCTTGACTTGGTGAAAGAGTTAATGAGTTAAATCTAGGTTTTTTTTTAGGTCAAAGTAGGTGGTTTTTTGGGTCCATGATTTTTTGGGTATCCCGTGATATTGTGTCCATGGATTGCATGTAATGAAGCCTATAAAAGGCTTGGTGAACTCCATTGTAAATGGGCCCAGAGGTAAGTGGTGAAGGCTTATGATCCAGATTTTATGAGCAAAACGAAATGAATACAGATTATTAATAGATGCTTAACACAGAATAACAGAGATACAATAAAATTGGTTTTCTATTCAATAAGGAAATAAGTTGAAACTGTAAAATGCAGCGAAAAACAAGCTTGCTGGAATGGTGGCGGCTTATCTCTGAGAAGAGATGTGGCAGTTGCGCTCATTCGCAAGAAGATGATTACAATGAGGCTCTCAAGGCCTTTTTACAATAAAGAGGAATGACCAAAACTCTAGACATCCAAAAACCTAACCCTAGGAGATGAAGCGCCAAAAGTCATGTAGGCCCCGTTTGGGTAAGTTTGTACATCAACTTCTCGGGGTCGTAACTTTTGCATACGATCTCCATTTTAGGCATATGATATCTCGTTGGAAAGGTATCGTCGAGGAGATTCATTTTGGGGGATAAATATTCCTTTGGCTATAATTGAGAATCTTTATCTATAAAAACCTTCATTTGGGCCCTCAAAATGGCCCCGGAAGTTAAAAACTGCTAAAAATAGTAAATTGCCAAATTTGCCAGAAAACTGTTTTGAGCCAGTTGGAAAAGGTGG
>JZKD02S2219410.1:339370-361192 GCA_000966675.3 Picea glauca
TGTTTTAATAAAAGGTTTATATATTATATTTTAATATATTAAACTTTTTAATTAATTTTTTTGGGAATTCATATATAATATAATAATACTTTTATACTATAAAAAGGTTCAATAGTGGTTTTTGGAGTTCTTTTTTGCTAATGACGAAAGTGCAGATTTCTAAATTTGAGGTGGATAAATTCAGCAGTAAGAATAGCTTTGTGTTATAGAAGCTCAAGATGCAGGATCTGCATGTGCAACAAGGATTGCAAAAGGCGTTGGATGGAAAAATAAAGAAATCGACAAGCATGACAAACCAGGACTGGGAAGATCTAGATGCAATAGCTCTCAGTACCATTTGTTTATGTTTGACAGATGAAGTGTTGTTTAACATCGTTGAAGAGGAGACAACAATAGGTTTTTGGAACAAACTTATTGAGAGTCTGTATATGACAAAGTCCTTGACGAAAAAAATCTTCTTGAAGAGACAGTTGTACAGCTTGCGGATGAAAGAAGGTACAAAAAATTGTTGATCACTTGAATGTTTTCAATACTTTGATTTGTCAATTATCTAGTATGGATGTAATGTACGAAGATGAGGACAAGGCGGTTACACTACTGTGTTCATTGCCTGAGTCTTGGGATCATCTGGTCACAACTATGTGGTTTAGCTCAACAAATGCCATTGATTATGACATTGTCGTGGGAGTTATGTTGTCTGAGGAAATGAGGAGAAGATCCAATAAAGAAACCTCAACAATATAAGTAATGGTGGTCATAGGTCGATCTAAAGAAAGAGGGAAAGATCATAAAGGTATAACCAGGTCTAATTCAAAAGACAGTAAGGGTAAGGGAAAATGTTGGTTATGTGGCAAATTTGGGCATCTCAAGAAGGATTGCTGGAAAAGAAAACAATCATCCAAAGAGGACTCCACAAAAGAAGCAAATTTAGCTATAGGTATGGTTGATGAAGTTTTTTCTGTCTGTTGTGTCTCACCACCTGTGTTCACATAGAAGGTGCAGGGTGGTGATGGTTGAGTCACTGTGAAATAAAAAAAAAAAATGTATTTACTTTGGAGTTGTAAAAATTATTGATTGCATGTAAATGGGCATATGTCTGTAAGACCTGGATAGGCATGCGTACCCCTGGTTTATCGGGTCACCTATGAAAAGTCTAGACATAGATTTAGATAGATTGAATATGTCGGGGGGCATGTATGTTGGGTTAACCTTGACTTGGTGAAAGAGTTAATGAGTTAAATCTGGGTTTTTTTTTTTAGGTCAAAGTACGTGGTTTTTCGGGTCCGTGTTTTTTTGGGTATCCCTTGATATTGTGTCCATGGATTGCATGTAATGAAGCCTATAAAAGGCTTGGTGAACTCCATTGTAAATGGGCTTGGAGGTAAGTGGTGAAGGCTTATGATCCGGATTTTATGAGCAGAACAAAATGAATACAGATTATTAAAAGATGCTTAACACAGAATAACAGAGATACAGTAAAACTGGTTTTCTATTCAATAAGGAAATAAGCTGAAATTGTAAAATGCAGCGGAAAACAAGCTTGCTGGAATGGTGGGGGCTGATCTCTGAGAAGAAATGTGACGGTTGCGCTCATTCGCAAGAATATCATTACAATGAGGTTCTAAAGGCATTTTTACAATAAATAGCAATGCCAAAAACTCTAGACATCCAAAAACCTAACCCTAGGAGATGAAGCACCAAAAGTCATGTGGGCCCCGTTTGGGTAAGTTAGTACATCAACTTCCCGGGGTCGTAACTTTTGCATACGATCTTCGTTTTAGGTGTACAATAGCCCATTGGAAAGATCTATATGAGGACTACAAAATTTGCACAAAACTTCCAACATACCCAAATAAACGTCATTTAGGGCCTCAAAATGGCTCTGGAAGTTCAGGACCCAAAAAATTGCTAAAAATAGTAAAATACCAAAATTGCTAGAAAGTTGTTTTGAGCCAGCTGGAAAAGGTGGGTGGCTACCGATATCCACATATATCAATCCTCCCTCCTTAGGAAGCAATGGTCTCCATTGCGTTGATTTCCCCCATCAGATGAGGAAATTTCTGCTGAATTTGGCCTCGGGTGAGCCACTTGCCTTGGTGCAGGAGCTATCCTGCTTTGACAACTCAATAAAGATGGATCCTTTGTTGTCGAGTGCCCTTGATTTTTGTGTCCACAATATGGTCACTGGATGCCTGTTGTATGCAGTAGGGGTTGAGCTCTGTTGGTGTCAGCTGTTCTGCTACATCTGAGGTGTCCATTATTGGTGGGAAATAAGGCCGAAGGAGGTCCATGTTGAACACTAGGTGCAGGCCAAGGAAAGGAGGAATGTTGATCTCAAAATAAGTATCCCCCACAGCCTTGGCGATGGTGTAAAACCCATAACGAATTGGGCAAAGCTTCCGATGGGGTCCTGTAAGGCGTTCTTTCTGCAAGTGCAACCAAACTTTGTCGCCCACCTTAAACTTATGTGGCACCCGATGTTGATCATGGCGCTGCTTTCACTTGTCATTGGACTTCTATAGGATATCCTAAACCTGTTGGCGGATGTGATGGATCCTCTCAATGAACCAGGTGGCTTTGTGAGCCTTAGTTGGAGCAAGAGAGGAGTCGACTGAGGTGACCGCAAGGAGAAGTGCAACATCTATGGGACCCAATGGTTGGAATCGCAACCCCACCTGAAAGGGGTTGTGGTTGGTTGAGCTATGTAGGGCTCGATTGTAGCTATGCTGGACATAGGGAAGACTCTCATCCCATGTGCGAGGGTGCTTGGAATTATACATGCGCAGGATATGCACAATCATTCGATTTACGACCTCGGTTTGGCCATTTGTCTGGGGGTGGAAGGACGTGGATTTGGTGAGCTTGTTGTCCAGCAGTGACCAGAGGCTCGACCAGAATGTGTTGAGAAATTGACTGTCTCGATATGAGATAATGGTTTGTGGGATTCCAAAATGTACCCAGACTCGTTCAAAGAAGAGCTTGGCAGTGGCTTCTGTCGTGATGCTCTTCTTCTAGGCAACCAGAATCGCCATCTTAGAAAAGCGATCAACAACCACAAAAACACAATCATTTCCCCGCTTGGTGGATGGGAGGCCCAACATGTAGTTCATTGAGATGGATTCCCATGACCTCTCAGGAGTAGGAAGAGGGGTGTACAGGCCTTGTTTCTTAGTGGTCGGTTTGGCAATAGCGTAGGCAGTGCAAGACCTGATATACTTGCTGACCTCCTGTCAAATTTTTGGCCAGTAGAAATGTTTCTATAGAATTTTCACTGTCTTTTCGACGCCGAAGTGTCCTTCCACCCGACTGTAGTGGGCTTCTCAAATCAGCTTCACTCGCTCGCTTGATGGAATAAAAATATGGCCAAGATGACACAACAACCCATCTTGAAGATGGAAATTATCGACAACTTCCTTTGCACCCAACATTTGGTAGGTGGTGGCGAAGTTTGGGTCTGTCTCATAGAGTTGGGGCCATCCATAGGTCTCATGGTCAAAAGAGTCTATCATTGTGGTGAGTGTCACGACTGGTGGTATGATGAGGCAATCAATGACGCGGTTGGTGCTTCCAGTTTTATACTTGATGTTGAGGTGGAATTACTGCAAGTATGTGGACCACTTTTGATGGCAGTCATTCTACAATTTTCCTTGTGTCTGCATGAACTACAGTGGCTTATGATCAGTGTGGATGACTGTCTCCTTCCCAAGAATGTAATGTCTCCACTGGCGGTAGGCCTGCACAATGGAGTACATTTCTTTGTCATAAGTAGGGTACTTACAGACAACATCTGATAGTGTCTCACTATGATAGGCCACGGGGTGGACGTGCTGAGTGAGAACGACACCCACAACATAGTCTGAAGCATCTGTCTCAATCTCAAAGGGTTGTTGCAGGTCTGGTAGTGAAAGCACTGGGGCTGAGCACAAGCGCTGCTTCAAATCATAGAACGCTTTTTGTTGGGACCGCCCCCACGCAAATTTTGCCTTACCACCACTCCTAGTTATTTGGTTGAGGGAACATGCAATATGGGAGAATCCCAACACGAACTTGCGGTAGAAATTGGCAAGGCCCAAGAAGCTCCGAAGCTCAGTGAGTGTGGTTAGGGCTGGCCAGTCACAGATGACTTGGATCTTGGTTGGATCCACATGTATGCCATGTTGATCAATGATGTAGCCCAGCTAATGGACCCTGTCCATGCCGAAGGAGAATTTTTCCAAGTTGGCGTATAGCTTGTGTTGTTGCACGGTGTGCAGAACCTGCTGAATATGCTGCAAGTGTTCACCCAAGTCTTGTTGTAAATGAGAATGTCATCCAGATACACCACTACAAAAGTATTGGTGAATGGTTGAAGGATATCGTCCATCATCCTCATGAAAGTGGTTGGATCATTTGTCAAACCAAAGGGCATGACCAACCATTCAAAAAGGCCTTCCTTTGACTTGAAGGCAATCTTCCATACATTTGTCTGTTCTATTGGGACCTAGTGGTAGCCAGACTTCAGATCAATCTTACTAAAGTATTTGGCCCCTGTGAATTGATCAAGGAGGTCGTCGATTCGGGGAATCGGGTACCGGTTTCTGATTGTGATTTTATTCAGAGCCCGATAATCAATGCAGAGTCATCAGGTTCCATGTTTCTTCTATACCAACACGATTGGGCTCTCGCAAGGTGATGAGCTGGGACGGATGTGCCCCTTGTGGAGCAGTTCTTGTATCTATCGCTTGATCTCCTCATTCTTTAATAGAGAGCGGTGATAGACTGGCCCATTGGGCAGCGGTGCACTGAGGGTCAGATCGATGGGGTGCTTGACCTGGCAGTGCAGAGGTACCTCGACAGGTGAGGAGAAGATATTTGAGTATTCTTCCATGACCTTATATACTTGCTTCTGCTGTGTGGAGAGGTCGGCCACAAAGACCCTGGATGTGGATGTGATCTTTCACTCATTCTGATAGCGAATCACAAAGAAGACAAACTTCCTCGTCTGAGAGATGACCTTCCTGCATTGCTTAGTAGAGATCAAGGAAATAACACTAGGTGGGACAACGTCGGGTATCCTGTACAATTTCCTATTCAAAGTAATAATAACACTATGAGTCCTAGACTCATATACAACATGACATTTCCATAAATAAGGTTGGCCCAAAAGAACATCACAAACTTCGAGAGGAGAAACATCACACAATACCTTGTCTTTGAAGGGCTTGATGTCGTATGACAATCGACACTGTTGGCTGACGCGGAGATTGTTTCCTTGGCGGAGCCATCCAATGGTGTAGGGTTGTGGGTGCGATGTTGTCGGCAAGGCCAATCGCTTGATGACCTCTACTGAGATTATGTTATTCTGGCTAGTTCTATCAACGATGAAGTGCAACGGGGTGCCTTTTACCCATATCTGTGAATGGAAGAGGCGCTCTCCTTCTTCTGGCTCGTCTGGTTCACCATGTTGGATCTTGGTGGTAGTAATGGTGGCACTGGGTTCCGCATCAATGATTTGTCTTCCCATTTCTAGTTCTAACTCAGAGTCAAAACCCACATCTGATTCAAAGGTTTTCACTTCAGCCACCAATGAATGCTTTGAGTGGCAGTCAACAGTGTTATGCCAAGGGCTCTTATGGAAGTCGCACCACTTCCCAATACCTTTCTTTGTCTTTCCGGTGTCCTTCTTTACTTGCGGCTTGGACTGGTTGTCCTAATATTTTCCATCTTTTCTCTGTCCTTTGTTCTGTGGGTTGGGGCCTCCCTTTCCTGGCTTTTGTTGTGAGGGGTTCCCCGACCCAAATTGTCATGTCTTTTGTTTGAGCTTCTGCTCGATTTTGACAACATATCGGTAGGCCGCTCCCAAGGATGAGATGTCGAGAAATTCCATTTCGGTCTGGATGTATCTATGTAGAGCACTGCGATACTTGAGCACCAGATGTCGCTCTGAATATTTGATACCTAGCTTGGTGCACAAGGTATGGAAGATATTTGTGAAATCTGGCACTGCTTGGTCTCTTTCTTGTTGCAGTGTGGTCCATTTGGTATACAAGTCATCATAACTTCCTACAAGGTAGTATTGTTCCTTAATAACATCCCTGAAGGATTATCAGGTGGTCGTGACTGTAAATAATGAGGGTTCCTCTATTTACTTTTGCTCACAGAAAGTTTCCCACCAGTCTTTGACATGGGGAACGGATTTGAGGAGCGCAAAAGTAATATTTTCTCTATTCTAAAAGTTATGGATAGAAAAATACCCTTCTAGTAGATTCAACCACTTGTCTACAACATTTGCATCTATCTGACCTTCAAATATAGGAATATCGAAGTTTATTTGTACCTTGAAGGGGGCAGCGCCTCTGCTCGAAGAAGATGTGTCGCTTGTTGGTAGTCGTCGAAGGATTTGCACGAAACTATCCATCATCTCGTTCCTCTGTTGTGTGAGGGATTCCTCAATCAACAGTTTGAAAGGATCTCCTGTCCCATCATCTTTCTTTTCTCCTGCCATGAGAGGTCACTTGGGCGTGCGAGAGCTTTTGTCTTCAATAGAAACAAGCTCGATACCCAATTGTTTGTACTCCAACCTCGTTGGGGACATGCATTAAGACGACAAGGAGAAGACTGCTCTGATACCATTGATCCGGATTTTATGAGTAGAATGAAATGAATACATATTATTAACAGATGCTTAACACAGAATAACAAAGATACAATAAAATTGGTTTTCTATTCAATAAGGAAATAAGCTGAAACTGTAAAATGCAGCGGAAAACAAGCTTGCTGAAATGGTGGCGGCTTATCTTTGAGAAGAGATGTGACGGATGCGCTCATTCACAAGAAGATCATTAAAATGAGGCTCTGAAGGCCTTTTTACAATAAATAGGAATGCCAAAAATCCTAGACATCCAAAAACCTAACCCTAGGAGATGAAGCGCCAAAAGTCATGTGGGCCCCGTTTGGGTAAGTTAGTACAACAACTTCCCGGGGTCGTAACTTTTGCATACGATCTCCGTTTTAGGTGCATGATAGCCCATTGGAAATATCTATCCGAGGACTACAACAATTACACAAAATTTCCAACATACCCAAAAAAACATCATTTAGGGCCTCAAAACGGCTCAGGAAGTTCAGGACCTGAAAAAATGCTAAAAATAATAAAATACCAAAATTGCCAAAAAGCTGTTTTAAGCCAGTTGGAAAAAGTGGGTGGCCATCGATATCCACCTGGATCAAATTACTTGTCTGGCTTGTTTGGATTTGGTCAAGGGAATGTTCGTGTTAAGGTGGATCACTGAGACTCCAGTGTGAAGTCCCTGGAGGTGAGCGACGAAGGTTCACTTGGGTTAGCTTGACCGGATTTGGTCAAAGTTGTTCGAATGAAAAGTTCGAGGTGGATCAATGTGTCTAGGTTATAAAGATGGGTCTATAGAAAGGTTGATGTGTTGGCGGGTCAATCAAGTGTTTGAGAATATATGATGAAGGTAGGTTCATATCCATGGAACTTGGAAAGTATTGCAAGGAAGATGGCATTGAATAGGCATGTTCAGTAATGCCAAGTTGCAACAATAGTTGTGGATAGAAGTGATTATGCTATCTGGTAACTCGATCACCATCAGTTGCAAAAGACTGGAATATTTTGGAAGAGGTATGAATAGGTCATCTGGTGATTACTCAAATGTGAAATTATTTGGTTTTGATGCTTATGTTTTTATCAACGTTCTAAGTAAGACCCAGATCAAACAGGTAGATCTTTGATATGGTGATGATGTTAAGGGATGCAGACTATGGGATCCTACTACCAACAAAATCATCATGGAAAAAGATGTAGTGTTTGATGAATCTCCTTTTGTAAAAGATGAAAGGTTCAAAGCATGACTGGTAGTAGAAGGGTATTTGGAAGGTATTGATTTTCATGAAAGTTTCTCACCAGTTGTTAAAAGCTTGTTTCTAGTTCATGTTGTGTTAGCACTAGTTGTGTTAGTACAACTAGATGTTAAAACTGTTTTACATGGAGTTTTCTGGATAAGGGGATGTATTTGGAACAACTAGAATGCTTAGTTTAGAATCACAACAAAATATTTGTTTGCAAACTCAAGAATCATTGTATGGCCTGAAGCATGCCATGAAAATGGTACAATATGTTTGATTCCTTCATGGTGAGCCAAATTTGACAAGAAGTGAGTATAACCATTGTGTTTATGGTATATTCATTATCTTGGTGTTATATGTTATGATTTTTGCAAGCAAAAGCATGGTTGAGGTCAACAGGTTGGCTCAGTTGGTTAGGACGTTTGTTATGAAGGATCTGGGAGCAGTAAAATAAATCTTGGGCATGAAAATACATAGAGACAGAAAGGATGGTAAGCTTGGTTATCACAACAAAAGTATGTGGTGAAGATACTTAGGAAATTTAGTATGAACAATGTGAAATCGGTAAAATCCCTCTGGCTTTCCATTGTAATTTTTCTTCAGGTTTATGTCCTAACTGATGAAGAAGAAAAGGGTTATATGTCTCGAGTATTATATGCTAGTAGGAAGCTTAATGATTGCGATGGGAAATGGTCAGAATTTCACATGCAGTTGGTGTTGTCAGTAGACACATGGTAAAACCAGGTGAAGAGCATGGAAATGGGTGCTTCAAACATAGAAGCACAAGGATCAACTACAATGGTTGCAGTGATTTAGTCTGTGGTTATGATTCATGAGATTTGGACGAGAGGAGATCTACCTCATGTTATGTGTTGAAAGAATGCAAGAATATATTGACTAAGTTTAGACAAGTACAGGATGTGGTGTTCCGTGGTGGTCAAAATGTTGTGCATTTGAGTAACATTACAACGTATCAAAATGGGATGAGTGCATCAGTTGATAAGACAAGTTTCTGATGGAGGAAAAATGGTCCATACTAGAGTGAATTGTGCAAGCATGTTCACATAACAGTATTGTTAGAGAAGTTGCAGAGCTGTGATGGTGTTTGGCTTCTCTTGGCTTGCAGGAAAGGTGATGAATTAATTAAGGTCATGATATATCAAGTAAATTGTTGTGAAGGTGGAGATTGTTGGAAACATGCCAAAGAATTTCCCAACATGCACATGCATGCACTCTTCTGTTAATAGTTTGTGTAACTGATGGATCTTATTATAATCAATTTGTCTAATTGTTTGAGAGATGATATATATACGAGCATATCCATAGAGGTGAGAGTGCAATATGTAGTGAGTGTGTGAGAGAAAGACGCAATACTGAGGTGTTGTATGTATGAGAGGAGAGGATGGTTGTATGCCTGGGTTGGCTATGGTAATTCTCCCTTGAATAATAAGAATATTGATTATCATTGCTTGTGATTTTTTCCCGTATTGGGTTTCCACATAAATCACCGTGTCAATTGTGTGATTGTTGTTCTTGGTTTTATATGCTTTGTTGTTAGAATCTTGTTATGTTTTTGCTTCTATTGCCTAACAAGAAGGAAAAACTTTTAAGCTATTAGAAGATTTGTTTAAAGCCGTGAAACACTAGAAAACTAGAGCAATGTTAAACCTATTTAATAAATAGTTAGAATTCTTTTGTATACAAGTATATTTTTTGCTGAACAATTTTTTACAAACTTGTATTTTTTTAACTATTTGATTTTTTTTTTTAAATTGGGTTATTAGTTTTAAAAAAATAGTCAATTTTATTTGATTAACTAATTTTATTTTATTTTTGTAAATAAAAGATAGATCCTTGTATTATATCATCATGAGTGTGCACCTGTGCATCATTTGGCAGCCACCTGTTCCGCCACAAAAAGGAAAAGGTGGCTCTAAGCGATGATATGTCTAAAATGGCGGAGGTTCTGTTTACAAAAATTTACAAAAATTGAGCAAAAGATGAGAATTTCAACAGGAACTTTGTTCCCACTAGCTAGCCTAGGGCAGACTTCATTCAGAGCCACCATTACTAAGATGGTTATACAACTGTAAAAAACAGTAAACAGATAATCACTATTCATTCTGAAAATTGTAATTGACAAGAACCAGAGTCAAGGGTGGGCCGCGTCAAGCCTTTGGGGAGCCTGGATGTCCATGGGCGGTGTACATCGGGACAAAATTCTTCTTGCAGGTGGGGCATTACGCTTGTGGTGGGGCATCTGAGAGGGACTGGAACAAGAGATCCAGTCATTGGTGGATTGTCCTTTGGCCATGCACCTGGTCATCTTTCCGCTGTCGGATGTCGAAGAGAAGCTCCAAGTGCTCCGCTGTCAGATGATAGGTAATTGGGTTCTCCTCATCTCTTGTCAGTTGCCATCTTGGGGGAATTTCCTCCTCTACTATGAAACATCCTTCCCACGAGTGAGGCTGAAAGTATTGGGAGGTGGAAGGGCCTGGGAGGCCTTCCATGGGAGGAGACCCCTTCGTTTTCACCAGGCTCGGGCCTGGTTGAGGAGATGAAGGTGGCTCAATGTCATTCAACTTCGGGCCATGATGTTGAATTGAGGGTAGAGCCTCCTCTTTGACTATGTTGAGGATAACCAGTGAGGGATGGGGTGGTAGAGAAGAGTGCTCAGTGAGAGATGGGGTCTCCAATTTGGGAATGCAAAGGGGAGATTGAGCTTAAGTCTGGGGCAGAGGAGAGTGATCAGTGAGGGACGGGGTCTCCAATTTGGGAATGTGAAGGGGAGACTGAGCTTGAGTTTGGGGCGAGGTAGGAAGGTTCTCTGCTTTTGGAATGCGCAAGGTGGACTTAGTGCTGCTTATAGGTGTGTGGGGGTGGCTAAAATGGGAAATCAAGGCTCGCTGAGAGGTAGTGAGCCGATTATCTCGGGTGTAGGCATTCTTGTTCTTGGAGGAACGCCTGGGCTTAACTCGATCCCGTGGCATGATGAGAACCAGTGAGTGAGGGAGATTGTGGTCGGGAGAGATTCAGAGGATGCACAGGAGGCAAGCAAAGAGGCCAGGCAGGCTGAGCAACACTGCGCAGAGGAGGAATCTTGCAAATGACAGGTGAAAGTGCGTGCCTTGGTCAATTATAACGCCGTTGGGAGCCATTGATGCCATTGAAGGCTGACGGGACTGGTTCAGTTTTCTAGTACTAGTGGCCTGGCTGGAATGCTCATCCGAGAGCTCTTCCGGGTGCACTAAATTAATATCCCTTATGGTGAACACCATGGGGAGTTAATTGCATCGGGGGTGGCAGCTTGGGGTATTAACTCTCCCCGCTAGTTATGCCTACCACCTGTCTCCCTCCTTTCGCCATGTGTCACCCCATCCAGGTTTGATTAACTAAAATTTAATATAATAGAATTAAATTATTTTATTTCAACATCATCAATTTAATTTTTTTTTGTATGCCTATACTTATTAAATAAAACCTGTTTGATGTTTAATGATGGATTCTTGTATTTTCCACCTTTTCAACTTTTTTAAGGCGGGTGGCAGGTTATATAGCTCGATCAAGTTATATAGAGATCGATCCATCTCTAAATTGATGTGGATACTTATTAAATAAAACTTGTTTTCTATTTAATGATGACTTCTTGTATTTTCCACCTTTTCAACTTTTTTTAGGCACGTGGCAGGTTATATAGCTCGATCAAGTTATATAGAGATCGATCCATCTATAAATTGATGTGGTTAATTAACATGTTTCTATCCTTAGTTTTGAATCTTTGTTTGGAGGTTCTAGTCTAATGTATGGAAATATAAAGGTCTACAATGCCTAGATTTTAACGTGGTCATCACCTCAAATTCTTTTAAACTTAGTCAACTTGTACTATACTATGAAGTACAACTAGTGTTGATGGTTCTAGTCTAATGTATGGGAATATAAATGTGTACAATGTTGATATTTTAATGTGGCCATCATCTAAAATTCTTCTAAAGTTAGTGAGCCTACACTACACTATGAAGGTAGAACTAGTGCATTCTATGATGAGATAAGAATGCCATGATCACAACTTTTCAATTGGGCCATCATGGAGATCAAAGATCTTGTAGATCTAGAAGGTGGGACATTAAATGAACAAGGGAATACTAGGTCTAACTATTTGTATTGCATTATTTAACTTCATTCATTAAGCTAAATTAAGGAAGGAGGTTCAAAAGGTAAAGGAAGCCGGAAAGTAAGGAAAATGAACAATAATTAGAAATCGAAAATCTATTATTAGGGATAGGGACCGAAAGGATAACAATAAATAGAAATTGAAAAGCTATTATTAGGGATAGGGACCGAAAGGATAACAATAAATATAAATTTGAGACACTTTGGATATTTTCTTGGAACTATCTGGGCTTTCCATGCAACAAAGGGCCTATATTAAGTTGGATCCCAAGTGGAATTGATATTATATTTATATTTGAAACTCGATATCATGACAAATCTAAGGTCCCTAACATAGACAGATTTATATTGTGGTCAACATAAAGAATTCTTCCATAGAGGGGTTGGAGGCATAACTTGTTACATAAGAACAAACATTTATCCTCACATTCGTCTTCATAAAAAGAACCCTCTCAATCAATTCATTTGGGTGAAGATTTTAGATATCAATACTAAGAAGATGTATATAGCAATTTGTTATTTTGAGCCTATTAATTCTACCTTTTATACAAAAAACAATCTATATAAAAATTGTTCCTATAAAATCTTAGAACAAGATATTTACAATGTGATAAATGAAGGTAGTATCCTCCTAATAGGAGAATTTAATGTTAGAAATGCAACTAATAAAGTTCTTATCTTAAGAAATGATTCCAGCCGTAATCCTCTATGGCTAGATGAGGACCTTGTTTTAGCTAATATATACAAGAGAAATTTGGAAGACTTGAACTATTGAAGATGAATCATGGTTTGGATTCGAAACGTCGATCAAAACATGACTCCTACCGTGGTAAATCTAGAGAATTTTTCTCAAATTTCACATCAAAGGAATCTCAAAAAAATTTATATGGTACTAATCTAATGAAGATATAATCATTTGCAATGGTCTAATGAAGTAGCTGAAATCTAACCATATGACTTGTATCCATGGGTTGGGTAGTAGTGTTGTGGACTATGTGATATCAAATATCCTTGTTTACAACCAACTAGTAAATTTTGACCTTTTAAACGACCATGGGCTTGAATCTAATCACAGACCTTTAATCCTAACTCTAAACTTTATCATTCACAAAACCCCCTTGAAGATAACTCTGGTAACCAAAGGCATCTATTTTTTGAAAAAAATAAATGTGATCTCTTTTTAAAGGACTTAAACACTTCATTAAATCTTCTATCATATAAAAACAATATTGAAGACATCTTTCATAATTTTACAACAATCCTTTGTACCTCCACAAAAAATTCTCTATTGAAGTGTTGTGTAAAAATAAGAATATAATTGCCAACCCTTGGTATGATAAGGAGTGTAAAATTGCTAGAAAAACCACTAGGGGTGCTTGTAATGAGTCTTTGAAATATGATAAGATTAATAGAAACAAATCCCTAATTAAAAGGAAAAAAAGACACTACATAAATAGAGAGAGAGAATATTTTTCACCTTTCTAAGCTAGATCCAAAGAAATTTTGGAGGTAAATTCTAAGTGATAAATCTAAAGAAAATGCTATGATTCCCTTGACAGACTGGAATTCCTACCTTAAAAATATTTACAGATCTCGTAATGTCCTTAACACAATTCCAATTTTTTTTGCAGAAGATGATGTTTTTTTCTATAGAAGACATAAAGTTTGGGGTTAAGCGACTTGCAAACGGGAAAGCTAAGGACATCAAGGGCTACCAAGCTGAAATATTAAAAATTGAAGGGCATATTCCAATCCCTCACATACACAAGTTCTTTAATTTAGTAGTCAAGCATGGCTTCCCTAAACCTTGGACTCAAAGCCTCATTGTACCTATTTTTAAAAGTGGGGATAAAAGAAATCCCTCTAATTATAGGACCATTATGATTAGCCCCATTTTATCCAAGCTATATGGAATTATTTTGGAAAAGAAGATAAGAATATGGCTAGAAATCCATGGAAAAAGAGCTAAAGTTCAGGTTGGTTTTAGAGGTTATCATTTAATTGTGGACCACCTTATCACACTTAGGATCATTGTAGAGGAGTGTCACAATAATAAAACCAATATCCTATTTTGTTCGTTGAATTTAGGAAAGATTTTGAGAATGTGTCTAGGACCAACCTTTGGAATATGTTAGAAGAGATAAAAGTTCCCTTTGGGCTGAGAGCTATTGTTTTAAGGTTGTATGAGAACATTATTTCCAAGTTTAGGAGCACTGAGGGTTGATTAGGAAAAATTAACTGCAATATATGAGTCAAGCAAGGTTGTCCCCTATCCCCTACCCTTTTTGGAATTTACATTGACAAGTTAGAAGATTGTTTGGAAGCCACAGTTTGTGTTGGAACAACTCTTGCTAGTATAATAATCATCCTTCTTCTATATGCCAATGATATTGTTCTTATGTAAAGGAATCCCTATGAACTTAGTAAGTAGCTTAGAATCGTCAAGGACCTCTGCTCTAGTACAAGTATGACTATGAACACTGACAAAATGAAGGTTATGATCATGACATCCAACAAGATCACCTACGATAATTATATATATTACAACAATATCTTGGAGGAAGTGCCTTCGTACAAGTATCTTGGATTTGATATTCATCACAAGCTCAATTCGAACTATAGCCTTGAGAAAAGGATAAATGGAGGGTGGAAAGCTTATTATGGGCTTGAAAATAATTGTAAGTTAGCAAACCTTTGGCTACGGGATAAGAAAAGGATCCTATTTGAGACTTACTCCTATTATCTTATACAAATGTGAAGTTTGGGGATGCAGTATCTCTCGAGAATCTTGGAGAAAGACAAAGCAGATCCAAAATAATTTTATAACTTATAATCTCAAAATTAAGGGAAATACACCCTATATTATCCTTCTCATTGAAGCAAGCCTTTACCCCACTGATAACACGATTATGATTAGGTACTTCATATACAAGAACAAGATAAACAACATGGATAACAAGAGTCTCCCCAAAATTGCTTCAAACTCTAGCCAAAATCACCAACTGCTCAAGGCTCGAGGATGGAATAATGATTCCAAGTCTTGGCTAAATCATTATAAAATAAGTTATTCTGCAGAATACCGATGATATTAAAAAGATTGTACAAGCTAAATTTAAGGAGAATCTATGATTTGATAAAGAATTAGAGGATAAAATAAAATAAATATATTATAAGTAGGTGGTTAACCTAACCTTGAAGATCAAAAGTATCTCTTTGTTTTGACTAGCATAAGAACTAATTCTCATGAGCTACATAGTGAAACTAGGAAAGGGAAATCCCCCAAACACCATGGAAAGAAAGAGTCTTTCACCTTTGTGACACCAAGAGGGTTGAAGATGAAAAACATTTTCTCCTAGAATGCCCCCAGTATACCCAAATTAGATCCCAATTTCAAAATATCTATCACAATACCGATATTCCTAACCTTCTAAGTAATCAAAACATTAGTGATCTTGGAATGTTTCTCTTAATTCTTTTCAAGCATCAAAATAACATTTTAAAGAAATCCAAATAGTATCTTACTTTTCTTAAGGTCCGATAGATCAATTTTGGTCTCATTGGATGTTAACCATCATCACCACCACCACCACCACCACCACCACCACCACCACCATCATCAATAATAAACTAAATTAATTTAATTTAACCTATATTTAATAATTCATATAAACATCTTTATTTTCACCTACTAAGAAACATCCACCAACATTGATTTGATTTATCTTAAAATTTTAAATTTGCAATGCATCGTTGATTTGGTTTATCTTAAAAATTTTAATTTGCAAAAGAAATTCATTGCACCACTTGTTCTTGGACATTGAGAAAGAAAAAGGTGATTGCTATACACATTAATTGATATTAATATTGATTTACAGGTGTATTGGTTAAGGTGGAATTGGTAAGGATTTCAAGTCAGTGAAGGCCCCGATAGAGGTTGAGTAAAAGGGAGAAGGATTTACACCTTTTCTGACTATCATCAAAGCTAGTATTTCGACATTTTTTTGTCTTTTGACAGTTCCATCATCCACTCTAACCACTCGCCATTTTCAAATGGATATTACAAACCACTGAGGACCCACTAGTAGTTGTAATCATGGAAAGAAGGAAAAAATCAGCGTCATCCCCGGGTGGATTAGACACCTACATACATGCACTAAATTCAATGCCCAAACTTTCAAACTTTTTGGGTTGCTCAAACTTTCAAAACCCATGAGGAATTTTTTTTGGATGTAATCTAAACATTCCACATTTTAACCTTTTCCTGCGCACTTTTTCCAATTAGTTTTGCTCGAAATCCAATCATAAATTTAGAAAATTGTAGATTTCAGTGGTTTAGATTACAGATTCTAGGTGCCCATGGGTTTTTGAGGGTGTTGAATCGATTTATGCATTCAAAAACATGATTTAAGAAATGTAAAGTTGTGATTTCACCAACAATTAGGTTGTGGTATTTCAGTGATAATTTCATTAGGATTATGTCTACCAACATTGGGAATTCCCCGAGCTTCAGACAATAGAGATTTGGAATAATTACTTGAGCAGTGATTTTCCACATAAACTTGGATAGAAATCATCTCTAGAATGGTTGGGTGTTTCGTTGAATTTCTTCAGGGGTCTAGTGTCTCCACATTTGTGTAGCAAAGGAAATGTTACTAAGTTCTTGTCGTTTTGGAGGGTGAGGATGCAGAACAATGAGCTTTCGGGTTTCAATCTTGATGGTTTTGAAAACCTTACAAATATGAAGAGGCTTGAATTGTCTCACAATAGGCTCATCGGGACTGTTCTTGGGGATATTAGTGTGTCACTATGGATTTCTTTCCTCAATATGTCTTACAATCTGTGAATTTTTAAAAATGAAATGAAATACAAGAGGGAGGAATACAACCACTAAGTATCACAATGAGAAACTATGAGCACAATGGAAAAGTCACAAGAGAGAATATGGATTTACTTGAGTATCTTGAGAACAATTTTGAAGGACCTAAACTCTTTCCCACTGTATGTGCTAGGATACCTAATTATTGTTGTTTTAGGTCGTTAGCTAAATCAAAGTGGTGTAGTTTCAATGGTCAGGCACTTAGTATTTATTAATTTTAGTTATAACGTTGAATCCATTAAAGAAGTTTTCACGAAAGTAGGGTGGAGTTGGAACCTTGGCTATAATAACCTTAAGAGTTATTGTCTATATTTATCTTCAGAGTCTATGCTCTACAAATTTATTTCCATTAAATAGGATTCTACGAAAAACGATGCTACAAATGAATTACTGAAGCATATAGATACTTTTACAAAAAGTGGATTTGTTGCTTTAACGAAACGAAGACGATGCCAGAGTTTGCACAAGAAGATGTTAAGAACAATGTTTCTAGAAGCCATCTCTCATATTTTAATTAAATTTATTATCTTCAACGAATTATGAAGAGTCTCGATTAATAATATGAATGAACTTCCCATCATGACATGGCCTCCTCTTGATTATTTGGAAAATGTTATGGTAAAGTTTGTTGACGGGCCTCTATTTTTGGGACAATTAAGTGTGGTGCACCATATTTATATTTTGTTTTCCATTTGACCTTATATTATGTTATGATCCCAATTGACAATTTAGAGATTTCGTATACCATTACTACAAGTTGACTTGCATATGGTCCTTTCGATGAAAAAATTCAAGTTGTGTTCCATGTATTAAAGAATGATGATATTATAGTTGATAGGATGAAACTATTGAAATGGATTATGGCAAGTTAAGCTTCTCTTTTATTTGCATTACTTCCTATTTTCAACATTACAAAAATGAATGGTTTTGGATTTTTATAACAGATTTTGTGCTTTTGTGATAAAAATGCTTAATGGCCTTCTGGATTGAATAAATGAATTTCACAAGATAGAAGCATATGTGAAAACAAAAGTTGATCCGGAGATAATTGTTGAAACATACAAAATAATATTGGTAGATCGTCTCTAATGATACACACTTGTGAATAAAGTTGACTCACAATGCATCTTTTATTTTCTTATATTGTAATACACAATGCATTTTTCTTATATCGCATTGCCAAATGTGAAGTAATTTAAAATATTTTAAACTTATTTCTCTTTATTTATTGTGTAGGATAATTATGCAAAATAACTGGGATGGATGGATGTAGAAATGATTGAAGGTTTCATAGATATAGTACAATAAAAAAATTTGGATAGAAAAACTTGTCATCTTTTTAATAGATGTAAAAGTTTTAATGGTAATTTTTTATGCCACTATTTATAAGTTGGTATTTATGGAGTTCCTCAATTTCATTTAGTTTAGGTGGGGTTGAGAGGAATTATTTTTACCCTCCCCATCCAAGTTCGATTCTTATAAGTGACATATTGAGCTTATAATTGCTGCAATGCACAGGCTAGGCACAATAAACTCCATCGACATTACTGCTTCTTTCCCATAGACCAACCTAAAAGGTGTCTATCCTGTCAAATTTTTTCTTGTAGTCTTGTATGCCCATAATACTGCAGAACCCTTAAATACCAATCATCTCTCCCTACATTGAAGATCTTTGTCAAAGCATTCTCCAGTATTTTATTAAAAGCTTCTACTATCCCATTGGCCCGAGGATGATATAGATTACTCTTTTGATGATGAATTTGAAATTCCTCAGTCAATGTTGCAATTGTTGTATTCAATAAATGTGTTCCTTGATCACTGAGTAATATGAGTGGACACCCAAATCATGTGACTACATTCTCAAATAGAAACCACTCGACAGTCTCTGCGGTGTAGTCTATGGTTGGTGTTGCTTCTGCCCATCTGGTCAAACACTCTGTCACAATGATTATGTACCTAGCTCCTGATATTCTCATTGATGGGCTGATTGGTCCAACAAAGTATATTTCCCATTTATCAAACTCTTGCAACGTAACCTATGGATGTAAAGGAATCTCATCCCTCCTAGATGGATTTCCCACCCTTTGACAAACATCGCATGCCTGGAAGTATTCTTTAGAATATTTATGAAGTGTGGGCCACCATAGCCCTGCACATAAAATCTTCTACGAGGTTGCTTTACCTACATAGTGTCCTCCTGCAATCCCTTTGTGTGCTTCCGTGAGTATCATAGGCCTTTCATGCTCTAACACACATCGTCTCAATATTCCATATGCACCTAACTTGTATAAGTTCCCTGCAATCAACTGATACTCTACTTATTTAACTACTAATTGTTTCTTCTGTGCAATTGTCATTTTAGATGGGGCCATTCCTATACTTAGGAACTGCATGATGTCTACGAAGTAGTCATCCACCATTCTAACTACAAATAGTTGTGAATCTAGAAAGATGTCATCTACATTACCTGCATCTTCTCCTGATAATATGCACGATAGATGATCCGATCCTGCATTCAACTTCCCTGGTTTCACAACAAGTTCAAAATCGTACTCCTGAAATAACAACCTCCTTCATATTCTCCCCCAAACACTGGCTTGTTCACTAAGTATTTTAGTGCAGAATGGTTTGTATACATATTAAAGTGAGAACCCAATAAGTAATGCCTAAACTTATGCAACGCATATACCATTGTTAATCCTTCTCATTCTATCGTAGTATAATTATTCTCTAATATAGACAACTTCCTACTTGCAAACACAATTGGGTGATATATGTCTCCTTCCCCTGGTTGAGATAGTATTGCGCCCAAAGATATGGATGATGCATCTATATGCACATGGAACTCCTAGTTCCAATATGGAAAGATCAGAATTAGCACAGTCACTAATTTCTTCTTTAAGGTGTCCAAACCCTTCTGACAACCCTCATTCCACTAGAACTTTCCTTCCTTCTTCAACAACTTCTCCATACGTGTTGTAATCTACGCATAACCTTTGATGAAATTCCTGTAATATCCTGTATGACCTAGATTTTCCCTCAAATGTTTGACTGATGTAGGTGGTTGTAAATCCATAATCACTATAATCTTGGCAGGATCTATTAATAATCCCTGCTTGCAAACCACATGGCCCAACAAGATTCCAAAAGGTGTGCAAAAAATACATTTATTTAAATTCGGTGAAATCTAACATTGTATACACCTATCCAACATTAATATGAGTACTTATGTGTGATCCTTCAGTAGACTAAACACAGTCCAATCATATAAGTACACTTCAAGGAACTTATGAATAAATTCCTTAAAAGTTGCAACCACACCTCTTGAAAAAATTGTAGGTGCATTCTTCATTCCAAAGGGCATCACTGTGTATTGATAACTTCCCCACTCTTTCGCAAAGTAGTATTATACATGTCTTCCTACGCAATATTTATTTGATGGTACCCTGAGAAATCATTTGTGAAATAATAAGTCTCTTCCTCTCCTACATTCTCTAGTATCTCATCCATTAACGATGTTGGAAATGGATGATGTAGACATCCATCATTCAACTTCCCCAGATCTACACAAATCCTAATTCCTCTTGTTTTCTTATCTTGCACTACCATTGGAATTATCCATTATGATTCCACCAATGGTTCAATGATCCCTGCTGCTAGCATTTTGTCTATCTCTTCCTTCACCTTCTCTTTATACTTCGGATTTAACCTGCAAGGTCTCTTTCGCACTGATTTAGCACTTGGTTTCAAAGGGATCTTCATCTCACCTAATTCCACAACTATCCCCTTAATTTATGAGAATGCAGTTGGGAATATATATTGATACTCGCGCAATAAATATGCTATCTTCTCCACAGTTTCATCACTCCAATAATATCCTATCTACACAAACTTTGGATTCTCAGTTTTCCCAATGTTTACTTTATGTGTCTTTATTGGCTGTGTATACGCAACGGATTCACGCTCTGACCCTTTTACTGCACGTTCCCCATCAGTTTTGGGCACTTGCATATTCCTAGGATTTTCCTCATAATTTTCTTCTTTAGTGAGATTGTAATAATCCAGTAGTTCATGGACATTCATAGAAGCTCTGTGCGCATTCACCACATGCACCACCTCCATCAACCCTTATTCAAAGAATATATTGGTTCAAATGACCTATAAAATTGCATCTACTAGTGGAGATTCATGTTCAAAAGTAAAATTTACCTTGAACCTCTAATTTAACTCATCCTAGTTTGTTGTTTCTCTATGCACTTCCATCTCCAGGTGGCATTTCTTCGGAATTGTATCCAGTGTATGTATAAATCTCTCAATCCATTCCTTCTTCGATACTGAACTCCATATGGTTCTACACTGCTCAACATGACCTATTGGTTCATTTGCCCCTCTATACTTATGCACAACATACTCCACCTCAACACCAAAACTTATTTGCATCAATCTTATACACTACAACCAATCTTCCATTCCCTCTTTATGTGTAGCCCGACATCTAGTTGGAGTAGCTTTTATAACAACATCTAGTGCCAAAAACCTTTGTTGTTTGGGTACCTGTGACTAAAATGCATTTATAAACAAACTGATATCATTCAATCCATCATACCTGGGTGGATCACATAGCTCTGTTCCAATCCAACACAATGATCGATTTAGGCGTGCACATCGTCTAGTTAATAATTCGTGCATCCTCTACTGCCAATGTTTCAGACCTTCCTTTGAATTCGATGCACATGAGATAATGCTTCTCCAACTTAGTGCACCATCTGTAGTGGGGTTAACACAATAATCCATCCACGCAGTCATATTGTAAATCCTAACCTTGTACAATGTCTACTATAAACAGATATTCAGAAAAGAATAGAAAAGATACAATGGCAAATACAAACATTACACAGAGATTTTTCCCCTGGAAACCCAAACCGGGAAAA
>JZKD02S2219410.1:365040-391241 GCA_000966675.3 Picea glauca
CACACCTCCAACATACCCTTACAAACTTTCCAGGAGATTTAGATCTACCCTTAGACATAGATCTCCCACTTGAGAAATTAGATCTATTTCTTTCCTGGGAACGTCCTCTTGCAAACAATGCGTCTGTGATATGTCCTTCCATATTATTTCATCTCATCTCCTCCGACAACAAGGATGAGACCACTTCTTCAAACTTCAAAGAAGTTGTATTACTACCTATGGCCACAACCAGACAATCCCATGAGTCTGGTAAAGAACACAACAAACTGATACATTTATCTTCATCTGAAATTTTAATCTCAACAGATACTAACTGACTTACCACAGTATTGAAGGCGTTCAAATGCTCTCCCACCGAATCTCCATCTCTCATCCTCAAGTTATACAGCTTCTTTCTCAGGAATAGTTTATTTACCAGGGACTTAGACTGATAAAACTTCCCCAACTTTTCCCATAGATCCTTGGTTGTAGCTTCCTCTGACACATTCAGTAATACTGAATTAGAGAAACACAGTTGGATTGTGCTCTTTGCCTTCCGATCCATCTTTTTCCAGTCATCTGCCGAAGTTCCAGTAGATCCAGTACCTGGATCTATCGTGATCCACTGATCTCTGTCCACCAAAAGATCTTCCATCTTGAGCTTCCACAACTCAAATCTTTTCCCATTAAACTTCTCGATCTCCATCTTCGAATTTCTTGCCATTTCTTTTTACCTGAAAAACAATACTACAGATCTCCCACTATAACAAGGCTTATCAACAGTCTCGAGCCAAACCCTTGACCACAAAGGCGTCCCCCTGAAGCCAATAAAGATCTAATACCAAATGTAAATCCTAAACTTGTACAATGTCTACTGTAAACAGATATTCAGAAAAGAATAGAAAAGATACAATGGAAAATACAAACATTACACAGAGATTTTTCCCTTGGAAACCCAAACCGGGAAAACCAGCATATATTATATTCATACATTGTGTTACATTGCTTACAATACAATATACATATAGGAGCCAACGACATCCAAAACCCTAACCCAATGACCTGGATTAGTCCAAAACCCTAATTCCTTAACCGGAAATAGAAAACCATTGCCAAAAAACCATGTTCCGAAAAACCACCTAAATACATGACATGTTTCCCTAGGTAGGTGTCATGTTTCCCAAGGTAGACACTACTACTCGTGCAAAGAATATAACACATACCCAACACATATTATACAGGTTGTCAAGTCCATTCCCTCTAGTTGGATTGATGTACCTTTTCCCTTTTGTCGGGTCCAATGGTGTACTAACCTTCAAGTCTCCTACCTCAAATATCATTTCCCTCCTCTTTGGATTAATGATATCTTGATTATCAAAGGCCCATTCAAGTCCCATGAGTGTTAGATATGGCTAACTATCATCCACGATATCAATGATTTCAAAATCTACTACACTGCGCACTCCATCTATATTCACATGTACTCCTATCAATCGACCAATTGGTACTATCTTATGCTAGTTTTCCAACTTTAACTCAATAGGAGACCAAATTAACTTGGGTTTCCCCATCATTTACCAGGTCTGCTTTGGTAATACATTCGCATCAGACCCCAAGTCTAAAATAATGTTATCCACATCATATTCCCCAATCTACGCACTTAATCTGAATTCTCAATTGGTCCTCTTTTTTCACAGTATTTAATTTACTACCCTCTGTGCGATAGAAATTCCCTATCTTGTGCGCAATGATCAATCATTTCACATAGTGAATTTAGAGAAGTTTCATCTTTCATAAACTCTACATAGCTTCTCAAGAAATATCTTAGAGTACTTGCCTTCCCAAGTGGCTTTCCTAACATGGTATAATCACAAACATGAGGTGCATATGATGTTGATGCTACCCAATCTGATCCTAGTATCTATTTTATTTCCCTATGATACGTCTCTTTTTCTTGATGAGGGTCAAACATCGACATAGGTCCTATTGATTTCTTGACCCATTTCTCCACATGTCTTCCTCCATTCATCGCATCATCCCTTGTTCTAGTTCCTCCACGCGTAACAGATACAATTCTAGGTCCTTCATTGCATTTTTCAGTTGATATCGTTTGGACATTCTGATTCTGATTTTGGTTCTGATTCCCCCTTGCCTATCAATTCGCAAGTAATTGAAGACAGTATTCTGTCACATGGTCCAATGCTCTACAATATGTGTAGGTTGTACATGGATATAGGCAGTCACGAGCTAAGTGTAACATCCCCAACCTTCACTACAACAAATCCCTGTGATTTGCTCCCTTTTTTTCTTCCAAAGATGATTTTAGTGTATTTTTCTTCAATTGTTTGTACAAGTAGGCGCTATTTATTGGGATGGATCTATTCATGAAGTTTTTTTAGAACGAACACAAAATTTCGACGCTAATAGCGCTGGAAATTGCCACCGATTTAGCACCTGTGACAAAAATGCATTTATAAACAAACTGATATCAGTCAATCCATCATACCTGGGTGGATTAGATAGGTATGTTCCAATCCAACACAATGATCGAGTTAGGCGTGCACATCATCTAGTTGATAATTCATGCATCCTCTACTGCCAATGTTTCAGACCTTCCTTTGAATTCGATGCACATGAGATAATGATTCTCCAACTTAGTGCACCATCTGCAGTGGGGTTAACATAATAATCCATCCACGTAGTCATATTATATAGGTTGTCAAGTCCATTCCCTCTAGCTAGCTCGATGTACCTTTTCCCTTTTGTCGGGTTCAATGGTGTAGTAACCTTCAAGTCTCCTACCTCAAATATCATTTCCCTCCTCAGGATTAATGATATCTTGATTATCAAAGGCCCATTCAAGTCCCATGAGTGTTAGATATGGATAACTATCATCCATGATCTCAATGACTTCAAAATCTACTACACTGCGCACTCCATCTATATTCACATGTAGTCCTATCAATCGACCAATTGGTACTAGCTTATGCTAGTTTTCCAACTTTAACTCAATAGGAGACCAAATTAACTTGGGTTTCCCCATCATTTGCTAGGTCTGATTTGGTAATACATTCGCATCATACCCCAAGTCTAAAATAATTTATCCACATCATATTACCCAATCTACGCACTTAATCTGAATTCTCAATTGGTTCTCTTTTTTCACAGTATCTGATTTACTACCCTCTGTGCGATTGGAAATTCCTTGTCTTGCACGCAATGATCAGTCATTTCACATACTGAATTTAGAGAAGTTTCATATTTCATCAACTCTACGTAGCTTCTCAAGAAATCTCTTAGAGTACTTACCTTCCCAAGTGGCTTCCCTAACATAGTGCAATCACAAACATGAGGCGCATATGATGTTGATGCTACCCAATCCGGTCCTGGTATCTCTTTTCTTTCCCTATGATATGTCTCTTTTTGTTGACGAGGGTCAAACGTCGACATAGGCCCTATTGATTTCTTGACCCATTGCTCCACCTGTCTTCCTCCATTCGTCGCATCATCCCTTGTTCTAGTTCCTCCACGCGTAACAAATACAATTCTAGGTCGTTCATTGCATTTTCGGTTGATATCTTTTTGACATTCTGATTTGGATTTTGGTTCTGATTCCCCCTTGCCTATCATTTCGCAAGTAGTTGAAGACAATATTTTGTCACATGGTCCAATGCTCTACAATATGTGTAGGTTGTACAGGGATTTAGGCAGTCACGAGCTAAGTGTAACATCCCCAACCTTCACTACAACAAATAGCTGTGATTTGCTCCCTTTTTTTCTTCCAAAGATGGTTTAAGTGTATTTTTCTTCAATTTTTTGAACAAGTCGGCGTTATTTATTGGGATGGAGCTATTCATGGAGTTTTTTGTGCCGAACACAAAATTTCGGAGCTAAATTAGGCGCTAATAGTGCCAGAAATTGCTCCCCATTTAGTGCCAAAAGTTGCGCCCCATTTAGCGCCAGAAATAGTGCCCCCTTTAGTGCCAGAAATTGTGCCCCTTTTAGTGCCCGATTTAGCACCCTAGTTAGCGCCGGAAATTGCACCAGATGTAGCGTCGGATTTAGCACTGGATGTATCCAAATTAGCCTAAATAGTTAATTAGTTGAGGTGTTGGGGGTTAAGTGGATAGGTCTTTGAGGATTTAGGGATTTCGGGTATAGGGATTAAGGGTTAATGGATTAGGGGTTAGGGTTTAAGGGATTAAGGGTCAAGAGCTAAGGGATTTGGCGCTGACGGGTTAGGGAGTTTAATGGTTAATGGATTATTTATTATGGGCTAGGGGATTAATGTTTAAGTTCTTAGTGCATAGGGGTTTATGGATTAAGGGATTAGTGAGAAGTGTTTAAGGGTCGATGGCTTAGGGGTTAGGGGATTTAGGGCTTTTATGTTAAGGGATTATTGATTAACTAAGGTTGAGGGCTTAACGGTTAATTAGGGATTAGGGATTAACTAGCCTTTAAGGGTCAATGGATCAAGGGTTAGGGGAGTTAGGGATTTGTCAGAACTCTCTTGAAATTTCATTGAACCTCTTCCAACACGCCAATCACCAATATCATCCACTGATGTTGCATGGTGAGCAGTGAATGGGGCGAACATTGAAATTTATTCAAACTGTTAGTACATGCGTTGAAAATTGAAATGGTTATAATAGATACATGCCTTAAAGGTATGCGAGGGTTTAAAGACTCAAGGATACCTGATGTCCCCACATAATCTTTGATATCGTCCACATTTGCATCAACGTTCATCATGCAGTCTCATTGTCATCGTTTGTCATTCACATCTATGGAATGCTTGTCGAAACTCTCTTAAAATGTCATGGATTAACGTATTCCAACACATCGCCAATGTCATCCATCAATGTCGCACGATGAGCATTGAATGGGGTTTAGTGCCAGATGTGAATAAATAGTTAATTAGTTAAGGTGTTGGGGGTTAAGTGGATAGGGGCTTTGAGGATTATGGGATTTAGGGATTTGGGGTACATGGATTAAGGGTTAAGAGAATTAGGGATTAGGGTTTAAGGGATTAAGAGTCAATAGATAAGGGATTTGGATCTTATGGGTTAGGTAGTTTAATGGTTAATGGATTAGGGATCATGGGCTAGGGGATTAATGTTTAAGTGCTTAGGGCATAGGGGTTTATGGATTAAGGGGATTGGAGATTAGTGTTTAAGTGTTTAAGGGTCGATGTCTTGGGGGTTAGGGGATTTAGATATTTTGTGTTAAGGGATTAGTGATTCACTAAAGTTAAGGGCTTAAGGGTTTAGGGATTAGGGCTTAAGGATTTAAGGGTAAATGGCTTAGGGGTTAGGGTTTAGGTCAAACTTTGACATGGTTAGACGAGACAATGCCTTGATGGTATGCGATATATGATATATGGTGCTAGGTAGTGATGTTGAGATGAGAATGCACTCAACATCCTTACAGTGTGATCTACATCCAAGGGAAATATATCATTAAGGACAACATCAATTGTCATAGAAAAAGGAAGTAGTGAAAGGAATCTGAATCAAATGGATGAAGAGGAGGCTTGAACCCCATGATGATTGATTATCAAACTTGGAATACCAAGATGTTTTGATGTCCAAACTAGTCATTATGGTGGGTGAGAGGCACTATAGCCTAAATCCATGATGGCCCACCCGTGCTAGAGGGAAAATTTGAAGTGTAACCACTGTCTTTGTTACTCATCATTACAAAGGTTACAATACAAATGTTGGAATGAGAAAGGTCACAGGGAAGGCGGAAGGCCAAGGGTCACATTGAACCTCATTAAATACTAAAATTGTACCAGAAGTAGCGCCAGATGTATCCAGATTATCCTAAATAGTTAATCAGTTGAGGTGTTGGGGGTTAAATGGATAGGGGATTTGAGGATTTAGGGATTTGGGTTACATGGATTAAGGGTTAATGGATTAGGGGTTAGGGTTTAATGGATTAAGGGTCAAGAGATAAGGGATTTGGTGCTTACGAGTTAGGTAGTTTAATGGTTAATGGATTAGGGATTATGGGATAGAGGATTAATGTTTAAGTGCTTAGTGCATAGGGGTTTATGGATTAAGGTATTAGGGATTAGCGAGAAGTTTTTAAGGGTCGATGGCTTAGGGGTTAGGGGATTTAGGGATTTTGTGTTAAGGGATTATTGATTATATAAGCTTGAGGGCTTAAGGGTTAATTAGGGATTAGGGCTTAACTAGGCTTTAAGGGTCAATGGATCAGAGGTTAGGGGAGTTAGGTCTTTGTCAGAACTCTCTTGAAATTTCATGGAACCTCTTCCAACACACCAATCACCAATGTCATCCACTGATGTTGTACGATGATTAGTGAATGGGGCCAACATTGAAATTTCTTCAAACTGTTACTACATGCATTGAAATTTCTTTGAACGCTCATCTGCAATGTCATCAACCAACCCGACACAATGAGTAGTGAATGGGGCCAATGTTGAAATCTCTTCAAAATGTGACTATATGCAATGAAATTTTACATGGTTAGACTAGGCGAATGAATTAACGGTATGGGAGGGTTTAATTAAGACTCAATGAAATCATTGAGATTGATTATTGATGTAATTTTGATATGAAATAGGAAATTAAAATTCAACTTTAATTTATTAAATTTTCACCTAATTCTGGGTGATTAAAATATTTTATTTTGTTTAATTATTTTATGTTTAGTTCTTAATAAAACTTAATAAAAAATTTATGCCCAACATGAAAATGCAAACAATATAAAAATAATGAAGTTAACAAAGTTGCTTATTCAAATCATTCTGAGATACTTGCATATTTAATTAATATTTTATTAAATTTTGTGTCTTCATGAACATATGTTGATATAAAATGGATGGAAGAAGCATACAAGTAATCCTATTTTGTTCTGCCAACAATTCATACCATATCTTGAACACTTTAACGATATTGCAATAGGTGATTTGTATTGACACAAATAATATTGAACTATTTCAAAGACTAGGCCATAAGAATCATCATTTTTTAAACATGGATTACAAATAATTATGAAATCTAGAAGTCTTGGTCATTAACATCATTGTCTGCAACAATGTCATCTAGTGTATCATTGTCAATGTTCATATGATGTTTCAAGTAGTTAATATTATCATCATCCTCATCTTGACCTGCATCACCTTCATCGTCATTGAAATTTGACTGTAGATAATCCATATTGTTACCAGATGTATTTGGATCATCATTTTGTATACCATCCATATTGTTGTCTTCCATAACATCATCTAAATTTGGATTGTTGTCTTCTTGTTCCTGAACATAACCGCCTTCAACATCATCATGGATGTTAAATTATTCGATGTTCTCTAATCCATCTCTCTCATTTTGTTCGCCATCATTGTTTTGCTCAGTATCCACTAATGCATCATCAAACACATGCCTTAATCTTGGATCATAATGTATGACAAACAACCATTTCGGGTCCATAATATCTTCATAGAAAAATACCTGCACATGAACAAGTACATACATATATTAGACATATCTTATAACAATTTTATTGATTCATAAACACATGTATATATTCACAATAAACAATGTATTAATACATTATTGATCACTACTGCTTATTGCAGTTTGAGTTAACGAAATACCTGCTCATAATGAATTGGTAGAACATAAGGCTCCTTATCCTCTGGTAGGAACCTTGAGGAATCTATAGAAAACAATCCACTATGGGTATCATGTCTTTGTGTCCTCTCAAATGCTTCATACCATCTACACTTAAAAATACAACATTTAAAAGAGTGATAATCCAACTCAATAATTTCTTGTATTGTCCCAACATATTATAGATTTCCTTCAATAATATTCTTATCTTTTGAGCTTGATCGACTGGGTTGCTTGAAGTCAACCATGATGCCACAATCGAAGGATCGTCTCTTTACATCTACATGTTCTACACGATAATGTCAACCATATGCCCACATTGTTGGATATTTCCTTGCCTGTGAAAGACCATTTATTTCGGTTAAAACAAATAAAATGATGAATATTAAAATAGTTAATAGTATCAAAACTGTAAGGAAACAACATTTTGTAAAATTCCAACCGTACCTTTCTTTCACATCCTCTAGACATGTTGATTTCATCTTCTGTTATGTTTGAATCTATACCCATGTCTTCTATTTGATTTTGAATTTGTTCAGTAACCCATTCTAGTGTGAAATATTTTCCCCATTTCCCTTGTAGATCAATAGGAAATGGGGTATTCCTTGAGTTTGATCTCTTAAATTGTTTCCTTGCTTCTAACACTAATTCTCTTTTTTTATCAGACTAATTTCTACTTGAACACCATTAGATTGTGGTTTTTCTCCATCAATAATATCTTATGCTCGTTCTTCATCCCATAAGCGTGGCCCATCTTCAAAATCCTTACCAAGGAATTCACATAGGAAGAAAAATGCTTCATTCAATACATACCCTTCAGCCATGCAACCCTATGGATGTGCCTTTTGTCGGACATATATTTTTAGTGTTTTCATATATCTCTCAAAGAAAAACATCCACCTCGTTTATACGACACCCGCCAATTCAATGTCATCGACTAGGTGTATAAGTAAATGGACTTGTAGGTCCATGATGTTGGACATATTGTCATTGATGTCAACATTCGATGTGATGATTTGTTGTTATAATGAATTATCATTGTGATTTACCATATATGAGATTGTCATTGATGTCAACAACATATCAGTTAGCAGAAAATGTCAAACAGTATGCAGAAATCGAAAGTGTAAGCTCAGGAGGAGGAGCGAATAGTACGCAGAGATCAAAGATCGAAAGGAAAAGCGTAAGCTCAGGGTGAGAAGCCTCAACAGTCGTCCGATCAAGAAATTGATCATGTTGATCATCTCATATTACAAACGTCGGTCATATGAGTGACCGTGGGCTTGAGGATTGTTGGAGGATCGTGATCGTCGAATCTGCAATTCAGATCAACGACATGGATGAATTGTGGAGAGTGAAATAAGAATTAAACAACTCGCTAGTTCTAACCACGTCAACAGACCACATTAGAAAGGACACGTGGGACATCTACGTCAGCAGACCACGTCAGCAAAGACATATGACAGATCACGTCAGCAAAGACGTGTGGCAGACCACATCAGCAAGGAAACATGGTAGACCACGTCAGCAAGTACACATGGCATAATCAGATGATGACATGTGTCAACAGGAAATTGACTCGTGCCATGTCAACACGTGACGTCAATAAGTTACGTCACTCTGGAAGAATTACTTCAGGAGTTTCACCATTAGAAAATGACAAAATCTTCGAAGTCTCAAAGGACAAAATCCTGAAGTAGACATGGTTCGTTCGATCTAAAGAAACACTTTGGGAGCATTCTCATCCGTCGATCTAATACAGTGGAAGGATAGCATGAGTTGAAATAGCCAAAGTCCCAGAGTAAATGATGCCCATCCATCATGATGCTTAATTAAGTCCTAGCCATCGAATTAAACAATGAAAGGATGAGTGTAAGGATCAAATCGGACCATTGATTTGTTTCCGTGAAATAAACTGTCCGATCCAATTTGAAAGTTTGAAAATTTGAAATCCCAAAGTTTTGAAGGGCAAAGTTCCGTCAGTCGTCCATTTCATCAGAAGATTGAATTGTGATCGTTGATTTTATAAGAGCTCAAGCACTCGTTTGGCTTAGCGTTTGGTCACCATCGTTGGACATATGATATAAGAGATTTAAATGACAATACAACATGTCGTTGTAATTGGTAAGACTATGGTTCTGTAATGCTTGATCACATGTAATGGTTTGAAGGAAGAGCCTCCATAGAATTCGGTTTCTGTGAAAATAACATAGATTCAGGATCAAGATTAAAGGATGAAATTGATTCATATGTGATCAATTTACGAAAAGCCTTCACAGTAAAAATAATAATCAATGATTATTGTTAAGTTAAACAAAGAGGTGCGATGGTTCAAAACCAAGGGACAAAGTGTATCACTCTCACACCGTTTTGAAGAATATATAAATGAGGAAGAGTGTTGAGAAGAAATGTGTCTCTGTAGTCTGAATCAGAGAATATATTAAATTAGAGAAGCAAAGAGAGATGCAATAAAGACTTGATATAGAATTTTGTCCAGATTCAAAAAATAAGGATGGTTGTGTGGTGCAAGGGTAGGTTGGTGCTTGTAGAGGGAGTTGGTTCTTCCTTGTCAGTTGTAGCTGACTAAACAGAGGGGCATTGCCTCCTACCAGTTGGTGTTGGTGAACAAGGGTGTGGGTGCATCCTGATCAATTGGTGTTGATAAAAAAGGAAGAATATCTTCCTTCTATGTAGCATGTAAAATTTGTTTTGTAGTTAATAGAAAAGTGTTTGTGGTTTTTCCCAATTGGGTTCCATGATAAGATATTGTGTCAAAATTCTGTTTGCATAAATAAAAAAAAATTGATAAAATTATTTTGTCACTGATTCACCCCCCCCCCCTCTCAGTGATAGGATCTGATCATTCAATTGGTATCAGAGCAGGTCTCTTCACAAAAGGTTTAAATCACTTGAAGAGGAATATACATCAGAATGGATCAACAATTGAAGATGTCATCAAACATCCCCCTATTTAATGGTGAATACTATGTCTTCTGGAGTGTTAGAATTAAAATCTATCTAATGTCTATTGGACTAGAAGTATGGACATTAATTGAAAAGGGATATTATGTTCCAAAAGCCACGCCCATAGAAGCATAAGACAAGAAAAAATTTTGGGAACATGCCAAAGCCTTAAACACACTACAAGCTGGACTGAGTAAGAAAATCCTTGCTAAGGTACTAAAATGTAATAATGCAAAACAACTCTGGGATAAATTGGAAACTATATATGCATGAGATACCAAGGTTAAGAAGGCCAAACTCTAGACTCTCAAATTACAATATGAAGGCCTAAAAATGAAAGATGAGGAAAGTATCTCTGAGTACTTCGAAAGAGTCGATAATATTATTAATTCAATCAGAGGATTATGAGTAGAAGTATCAAACAATGAGCTAGTTTAAAATATTCTAAGAACACTACCTATTATATATAATCCTAAAGTGTCCGCTCTTGAAGATCGAGAAAATCTAGATAAACTCACCATGGATGAATTGTATGAAATCCTCACAACCTATGAGTTAATATTAGGTGATGATAATAACTCACAAGGAGAGGCAACCTTCAAGGTACTCAAGAAAAACAAGAATTAGAAGAAGAAACTTCAATCCATCCATGATGAAGAATCTGATGTGGAAGAAGCAAATTTCATTAATTGTACAAAGGCAAGTTGCCTTTCAAATATTTTAATTGTGGCAAAGTTGGCCATTTTTCAGCCAAGTGTCCCTATCCCAAGGATGACCCTAAAGATGAAGAAAACAAAATCAAACAGTACAAGAAAAAGGAAAAACCCAACTACAAGAAAAAAAATTACAAAGGGAAAAATAACTTTTACTCAAAAGAAGAAAACAACAATTCATCAGAGCCTAGTGACAGTGATGGTGATGAAGTCCTTTTTCTAGGTATTGAAGAATCTAATGATATAGAAGACATTAAACATTAGAAAAAGTTAGAAGATGAAGAAAAAGTTAATATGGAAGAAGAACTTCTTAGTGCCTTGGATGAATTAAGAAAATACAAAACCAGATATAGACAGCTGAAAAGTTTTGTAGTTGAACAAAAGGAAAAACATGAACAAAAAGAAGAGGAGATGGAAAAACTCATGAGCAACCTGAAAAACCAAATCCTAGAAGCAAATAGGATCGAATAAAGTCTAGAAAAGTCTCTTAAAGAAAAAGAAATAACCTACGAAAGAATGGATGCATAATAGTTCACCTAAGAAAAGAATTGGATACAAAACTCATTCAAACAAGATATGAGAATAGCTCTAAAATATTGGATAAGATTATTACCACAAAAAGGGATTCAAGTAATAAAAATGGAATAGGTTATTCTCAAGAAAAAATCCAAGTCAACTCAAAATCTTATGCATATGCTCTCCTCAGTACATTCAAGAAGAAAAACAAAGAGAAGACAAATAATGACCAGAACTCCAGAGGACTACTTCCACCCATCAAGAAGGAAAACAAGACAATACCAAATAAGGTTTATCAAAACAAGTATCCTCACATTTTATTTGGTTATTGCTTTGCATGCTCTAATTTTAGACACAAAGCTATGAATTGTAGAGCATATAGAAGAAAAGATCTAAAGGTTAAGAACTATAACCTTAAAGATAAACAAGCAATAAATCGAGTTAAAAGGAGAAACTATAACTCCTTTTCACCTCTCCAAGAAGGGGACCTAGAATTCTTAAGATGTCATAACTATGGACATAAGGCCATTAATTGCAGATTAATGGAAGTTTCAAAACAACCAAAGTTCATTAAAGAGCAAAAGAAACTTTGGAGAGAAAAAACATCAAAAAAGGAATGTCTTATTGCCTTAAAATCTCAAGATAAAGAAGCCCTTTGGTATGTTGACAGTGGGTGCTCAAAACATATGATAGGTAACAAGGACAAGTTTTTAGACTTAAAGAAACAAAATGGTAAAGTTACATTTGGTGACAATGCTTCAGGTAACATACTTGGGAAAGGTACTGTGAGTTTGGGAAAAGACAAAGCCAAAAATGTGCTGCTTGTTGAAAAAATGAAACCTAGTCTATTAAGTGTCAGCCAAACCTGTGATCAGGGGCACTTTTGCATCTTTGATTCCCATAAATGTGATATTAGGAGAGAAGAAACGGGAAAATTAGTTGGTAATGCTCCTAGAACTCCCGAAAATGTATATATACTAGATGCAAAATTGAATGAGGAATGCCATATAAATCTAGTAGATGAAAGTTGGCTATGGCATAGAAGGTTGGGACACATTAACTTTGACAATCTAGTAAAATCCAACAATCTCGGTGCAGTAAGAAACTTGTCAAAGATCATAAAGCCCTCAAATACTATGTGTAGACATTGTCAACTAGGGAAGCAAACTAGAATAAGGTTCAAAGCAAAAGAATACACAACCTCAAAACCTTTAGGGCTTGTTCACACTGACCTGTGTGGACCTACAAGGACCAAGAGTTTGCAAGGAGAGTCTTACTTTATGTTGTTCATTGATGATTTTACTAGAATGGGTTGGATATTTTTTCTCAAAGAAAAATCAGAAGCACTTAACAAATTCAAAGCCTTTAAAACCCTTGTTGAAAATGAAAAGGAGATAAAAATAAAATGTCTTAGATCAGACAATGGTGCTGAGTTCACCTCAAAAGAGTTTGATCTCTTCTATGAAACCCATGGAATAAAAATACAATTCTCTACTACTAGAACACCTCAGCAAAACAGGATTGCTGAGAGAAAGAATAGAACAGTTCAGGAGGCTGCAAGGACTATGCTTAATGAAGCAAAATTGTCTAATGGATATTGGAGGGAAGATGTAAGGACAATGATATACATATTGAATAGAGGTCAGCTCAGGGTTAATAGTGATAAAAATCCTTATGAACTATGGTTTGGAAGAGTTCCATTGGTAAAATACTTCAAGGTCTTTGGAAGTAAATGCTACATCAAAAGACTTGATGAGAATCTTGGAAAATTTGATGCCAGATCTGATGAAGGTATTTTTCTTGGATATGATTCTAACAAGAAAGCATACATATGCTACAATCTTAGATCACATAATATTGTTGAGAGTGCAAATGTCAAGGTGGATGACCTAAAAACGTTAAGGATAAAAAATCAAGAGACTATACTTGAAAGTGAAGATGAAGATGATGATGAGACAATTGGAACACAAGTAGAAGAAGTAGAAGAGAGTAAAGAAAGGGAAGATGATGATATGCATATGAGTGAAGATGAAGAAGACATTCAAGAAGAGATAAGAGAGGAATTCCCAATAAGAGACACAAAGACACCCTCAAGGATGACTCAAAAGAATCATCCTGAAGAACTGATTATTGGAGATGTGAATGATGGAGTGCACACAAGAAGACAACTACTGTAGCAAACATAAATAGCATCGTTGTAACATATTGAGCCCATCTCAATCAAATATGCATGTAAATATGAGAATTGGGTCAAAGATATGAATGAAGAATTGGACCAGATTGAAAAAAATCAAACTTGGGAACTAGTTCCAAGACCAAAAAACAAAAATGTCATTGGAACTAAATGGGTGTATAAAAACAAAATGAATGAGAATGGGCAAGTAATAAAGAACAAAGCCAGATTTGTATGTAAAGGATATGCTCAAGTTGAAGGAGTAGAATATGAAGAAACCTTTACACCTGTGGCTAGATTAGAGGCAATTCGGATGTTCCTAGCTTTCTCCATCTACAGAAAATTTAAAGTATACCAAATGGATGTCAAGTCAACATTTCTCAATGAAAACTTAGAAGAGGAAGTCTATATTGAGAAACCAAAAGGATTTAAATTAACTAACAAAGGAGACTATGTCTGTAAACTAAATAAAGCACTCTATGGGCTAAAACAAGCACCTAGAGCATCGTATGCAAGGCTAGATTCTTATTTACAAAAACAAGGCCTCAAAAGGGGATCAATAGACAACAATCTTTATTGCAAAATTATTGGTAATAACATAATTATTGTGGAAGTATATGTTGATGATATTATATTTGGCAGTGATGATGAAAAAATGAGTAAGGACTTTGCTAGGATGATGCAGGAAGAATTTGAAATGTCCTTGCTTGGTGATCTGAATTTATTTCTTGTGATGCAGACCCCCTACCTCGGCAGAGTCCGCTGACCTCCTGGTCTAAGGATCGTTCTTAACTCTGATGAGATGGAACAACTCTCTTTATTCCCTACTGGAATCCCATGAACAAATCCACAGGTCCTTTACGACACTCCGCCTGGGTGACTAAGAACCAAGTGCGAGCCTCACCTCCCTGTGACCACGGGCTGTGACTGCACACCTACGTGAAAGGCGCATCGCGATTTCACATGTCGGGACTTTGTGAATGAGTCAACCCAGACTCCCCAACTCCCGAAATGTCAATAAGAGATTTAATAGTCCCTATATCCTCCCTTGGCCTCCGTCCATGTGACCATTCACCATGACCCGGGGCTCAATTCTCAAGCGCGTCGGGATTTCACATATTAGGAATTCCCGATGTGATTCACCTCTGTTCTCTCGACTCCCAAAATGCCAATATTTCAGAGCACCAAATCAATGGTCCGCAATCCCCAAAATATAACAGCTAGTCTCTCCTTTTCACGTATCAAGATTTCACGATTTCGCATATCGTGAAGTAGAAAGACTTTCACCTCTGTTCGCTCGATCCCCTAAATGTCAATATTTGTGAGCGTCAGATCGATGACTCATGACTCCCCATGATCTAATGGCTCCATTTGATTTGGGATTTCACGTTTCACGACTTTGGGAGTCTCCTTACCTCCATTCTCCCAATATCAGAAATCATGATGGTGCTAGATCGATGGTCCAGATCTTTCCTTGGATCAACAACTGTGATCAAGTCAAGATTTTGTGTTTCGCGGCTTTGACTCTTACGGATTCCCTTCGACACTTAGCCGAATTCCAAATCTTTGCACTCCTTGCATCAAATTCTTACGCAAGACTTGGTCCTTGCGAATGACTGTGTAGACCTTGCAACAGTCACTTTGCACTCCTTGCACAGGGGAAGTTTCGTGCTATCTCTTATGAGCTTTGGAATCGAAACAGATCCCATCACAAACTTCTTGCGTTATGTGTGCACACCTTGCACTCACTCAACATAAGAGAAATGATTGAAACTTATACTGACATTCATAGTTTCATCCATTCATAATGAAATTCATTCATTTGTGAAACCTCAATAACAAAGAATTGCAAACAATAATAGTACTATGCATTTGGGTCAATTTTCCTTTGTCATATTCATTCAAAAGTAAATGGCTATAGCTGATATCAAAACAATAACTCAAAACTTGAAAAATTTCTACTAACTCGCTGAAGCCTCATTTGGGTGTACAAAATCTCTATTTATCTTAGAGGGTCCTTAGGGTTCCCCCCGACTACTCATCTACCTCATAAAATGAAAAAAAACTCTAACTGCTACCTAATTTCAATTACATTCAAGACTCAGAATGAAAATCTCTGATCACTCGTGATCATCCGCTCCCAAGCATTTGATCTTCTTCCGTTTTTTCCAATCAACTCCAAAAGATTCACAGTAACTCTCAGCATTTGAGATTCCGAAATGATTCCCAGGCTCTGAGCTTTCCTGCCACATGTGCTTTCTGACGATGCTCCTGCATCATCTTGTATTACAAATAATACAGTCCAAAAGAATATTCTTAATCCATCAGTCTAAGTATGTTAAAGATATGCTTAAGAGATTCCAGTTACAAGATTGCAAACCTGTTAGTACACCTATGACAGTTGGATGCAAACTAAGCAAGGATAATGAGTCCAAAGTTGTAGATCCAAAACACTACGAATCAATTATTGGGAGTGTTGGAACAAATATTGAAATTTTTTCTTTCGGTAGCTTTGGAGGGAAAAATTCATAGCGTTTAACTACCGAAAGTGCAGACTTTCGGTAGCTTAAATCTCAAATTTTATACGCCCTTAGCTACCGAAAGTGCATGTGGAAAAAAAAGACCATCTGTCTGTCATGCCAAGTCACAATACAACTCATACAAAACTCCAAGGAGAGAATCCATGGGAGTACCAGGACCAAACACCCACGATATGACACCAGTCGGTCGAGACCAAGCGCTCAAGCGCCACACATTAAGCCACATGGAGGAAGAGCTCACAAGGAGGCATGAAATAACACAATGCATGCCAAGAAAATCGCTATAAGGGTTATAATGCCACATTCCGCCTTCGATATTTTGGTCACTGGAAGAATGTTAATGAGCCACTCCTCTTTTCCCCCGAGGCCCGAATGCCCGAAATCGGGGTTCCATCCTTACACACAAAACACAGATGGATTAAGGTTCCGACCTCATGCATAAAACACCGATTAGAAGAACGTTTCACCTACAAAATGAAAGCAATACGAGTTAGCACAACATTCAGAGTCCCAACACATACCTGTTCACGATTTGATTGTCGTTTCAATTCTCTACAGGAAATATGCACGAGATACCTGGAAGGTGGAGGAGGAAACAACAACCACTTGTCAAAAATCGCTTGACAGGATTTTCAATAGCTTACTCAACCCTGAAAACGCATTGTTAGCTGCCGAAATTTCAGGCTTTCGGTACTAAGACGCCCCTGTTTTCGGCCTGTTAGCTACCGAAATCGTAGGTTTTTCTAGTGATAAACTGCCTTAGAAAAACTCAATTTTCTCAGTTGTGAAGAGGTCGTTTTATGTGCTCAAATAGTTGATTGACATCTAGAAGTCATAAGATTTCCAATGGTACTTTCAGATATGCATTTGGAGTTCGAGAAGACAGCCAAAAGTTCCCCGCAATATGGTGTTGCATTTTTTGAGCAGACATGGCCCATAAATGTAGGAACACGCCCAAATTTCAATTAAATAACTGCCAGTTCATTTCTCACGACTCTTAGTTAGTTTTGAGGTCATTTCTCATCTGTTACATGTTGGAGGCTTATGAAGGGAGAAGAAAACTTATATATGGTATATCTCTTTGATGAGAAATGAAGGGGGGAAACAATCCAAGAGCCTTTTGGAGGCTGGGTTTGTAATGCATTTTCTTTCAACAAATATAGAATAGAAAGAAAATAGATTCTATGCCTCGTCAATGTCTAATTATGTCTTTTCTTGTATTGTTTTTCTCAAGTTTACATTCATTCATTTTTCCTTCTTTTACATATTTAACTTGTAATGGATCCAATTCAGTAATACCTCTACTATAGTCATGTATTGGGCAGCCTGTTAGGTTCAACTTTTCCATTGTTTATGCTGTGAGAAAAACAAGACCTGTAGCTTGATTGTTTCTGCCTAGATCACAAGTTATATATATGCATGTTTGTCTCTCAAATTTATTTGTCATTCCTCTGTTGAGATAAATATTAGACTTATCGGAATTAGATACCTAACTCTTTGTTTCAATCTCCTTAATCCCCTATCTTCTATCCATCTTCCTTATTTTAATTAAATTAGGAAAACGAGGTCATGCCTCTTCGTTTCTGATCTATAAATGAGTGAAACGCCTACTTCAGACCTATTTCTAGAAGCCTCATATGACTGATCAATCACAAATTATTAATTCATTTAAAATGTGTTAAGTCTTGGCTCTATTACATCCTAGAGTCAACTCTTGCGACAACATTTTTCGGCATCGTTGTCGTGGACGGAGGAATGAAGTTATATTCCCTATGATATGACAAAAAGTTCAGATCTATCTCTTGATGGTGAGCAAGGGATAGGAATTCAATTGGCTGTGATCATTCACCTGGCAACTCCTTGGTTCGAAGACTCTACATGATTCACTGGCGACTCCACTGGTCTCAAAATTTCGAATTCATTTGTTGCTCGGATTGTTGCAAGGTTTTCTCCTCTGGACTTTACAAATGTTTATGGTTTTCCAAACACTGTTCCAGACATTAAAATTTGGGAAGATGTCCTTCCTAAATTTGGATAATATGAGGACGACAATCCTACTCAACACTTGTTTGAATTCCACAAGCTCATGGATGAATTAAATGTACATAATGAAGATGTCCTCATGAAACTGTTTATGTTTTCATTGGAAAGAGATGCTAGACTCTGGTATAAATCTTTACCCCATTCTAGTATTCCTTCATTGAAATATTTTCACACACTTTTTCATCAACATTGTAAGAGGATATATTCAGCTGAAATCCTTTTTGAAGATTGTTGTAATATAGTATTCATAAGACAAAAAGATCAAACAAATCCTCTTGAAGAGGAGGAAGGAATATCAGAAATTTCTCAAGTTGATGAAGATGATCAGTATGAGGAAGAGTTGGCTGATAAAGAAGCAGAATATGATAGCTTTTGTGATCATATTCAAGAAGATAATATTCAACAGCATGGTCAACCTGTAGAAGAGAAAGAAAACAATAGTTGCTTGATTCAGAAATTGCATAGACCACCTCCTCCTTTAATAGAAGAAGAGATAGATATGCTCCTAAACAGTTACGTTGCAGCCCCTGCTTACACAGATCTACAACATCCACACAGTCCTGAATATGTGAGTGAAACTTCTTCTATTATTAATAAAAATATGATTTTAAATGATGTCAGCCATGAAACTATACAGGAAGTTAGTGAACCTATTTATGATGATGATTCCCTGCCAAGAGATCAGCTTGTAGACTATGTTTTGTTTCATGAAAAATATGTGTCTGTTATGTTTAACAATCCTGAAGAATGTTTGGTGTTCGAGAATGATTTAGATTTTGATGTGGAGGAGTATAAATCTAAGATAGAAAGCATGATAGAGAAAGGATCAGAGTTGCTCATAGTTGATACCTCGAGTATTTTTCTGATTGATAACACTTCAGATTTATCTTCTACACCCAGATATGATGTGTACACCAATGATTATAAGATCATTTCCTTTGAATAGTTTGTTGCATGTTTTTCATGGAGGAAGGATGATCTTCAACCAGAATTCAACCATCTTCATGAGCATACCAGATCAGATGATTTTGAGCACAATGATGCAGAACAAAGAATCCTAGAGGCAATTTGTTATTTAAAACCTTAGGACCATGCATTTTTTCACGATCCTTTTGCTGACCTTTTAGATTCATTTAATGGAAGAGTATGCTATGTCATGGATATTTTGTCACATGAAATGAGGAAAAGTTTGAACATTCATGATCAACAACATGTCAGATGGGAGTTGTCAGTTTCCTTTTGCAACATGCTCAAAGAAAGTGTGAGCAGATTTCAAATAAGTAGACAGTTATTGGATTGGCTTCACTGGCATTTTCATATCATTTGATTCAGTGGGAATTTTTCAGTAGTTAGAGTAGGTGATGCATATAAATAAGATTAACTTTGAGCATTAGAGTACAACAATGGTTTTCAGTATGTTTCCAGTTCAGTTTGGCATCCAGTATATTGGTTTTGTTTTAAAGCATTATGACTCCATATCCCAATGAATGCATAAGCGGTTTTTGTTTCGGAAAGGTGCAAGTAAAGTGATAGGGTTCAGAGTTTGATAAGGATGATTTCAGGTCACCCAATGGATGAAGGCACGTGGTATACTATTCTTGGAACTTTGCAGGAAAGCACCATCCCTAGATGGAGCCTATGTTGGAACAAATATTGAAATTTTGGCTTTTGGTAGCTTAGGAGGGAAAAATTCATAGTGTTTAGTTACCGAAAGTGAAGACTTTCGGTAGATTAAATCTCAAATTTTATATGCCCTTAGCTACCGAAAGTGCAGGTGGAAAAAAAGGGCCATCTGTCTGTCATTCCAAGTCACAAGAAAACTCATACAAAAATCCAAGGAGAGAATCCATGGGAGTACCAGGGCCAAACACCCATGATATGACACCAGTTGGCCGAGACTAAGCGCTCAAGCGCCACACATTAAGCCACATGGAGGAAGAGCTCGCGAGGAGGCACGGAAAGAATGTAATACGTGCCAAGAAAATCGCTAGAAGGGTTATAACACCTCATTCCGTTTTTGGGATTTTGACCTTCAGAAGAATGTTAATGAGCCACTCCTCTTTTCCCTTGAAGCCTGAAGGCCCGAAATCGAGGTTCCAACCTTACACACATAACGCAGATGGATTAAGGTTCCAACCTCATGCATAAAATGTCGATTAGAAGAAAGTTCCACCTGCAAAATGAAATCAATACGAGTTAGCACAACATGTAGAATCCCAACGCATACATGTTCCCTATTTGATGGTCGTTTCAACTCTCTGCAAGAGATATGCACAAGATACCTGGAAGGCGGAGGAGGAAACAATAGCCACTTGTCAAAAATTGCTTGCCAAGATTTTCTGTAGCTTACTCGACCCTTAAAATGCGTCGTTAGCTGCCGAAATTTCAGGCTTTCGGTACTAAGACACCCCTGTTTTCGGCCTCTTAGCTACCAAAATCACAGGGTTTTCTAGTGATAAACTGCCTTAGAAAAACTCAATATTCTCAGCCGTGAAGAGGCTTTTTTACGCGCTCAAATAGTCGATTGACATCTAGAAGTCGTAAGATTTCCAATGGTACTTTAAAATATGCATTTGGAGCTCAAGAAGGTAGCCAAAAGTGTCCCGCAATATGGTGTTTTGTTTTTTGAGCAGACATGGCCCAGAAATGTAGGAACGTGCCCATATTTCAGTTAAATAATTGTCAGTTCATTTCTCACGACTCTTAGTCAGTTTTGAGGTCATTTCTCATATGTTACACACTAGAGGATTATGAAGGGAGAAGAAAACTTATATATGGTATATCTCTTTGATGAGAAATGAGGGGGGGAAACAACCCGAGAGCCTTTTGGAGGCTGGGTTTGTAATGCAATTTATTTCAGCAAATATAGAACAGAATGAAAAGAGATTCTATACCTCGTCAATGTATAATTATGTCTTTTCCTGTATTGTTTTTCTCAGGTTTACATTCATTTGTTTTTTCTTCTTTTACATATTTAACTTGTAATGGCTCCAATTCAGTAATACCTCTGTTGTAGTCATTTATTGGGTAGCCTGTTAGGTTCAACTTTTCCTCTGTTTATGCTGTGAGAAAAACAAGACCTGTAGCTTGACTGTTTCTACCTAGATTACAAGTTATATATATGCATATTTGTCTCTCAAATTTGTTTTTCATTCCTCTGTTGAGATAAAGATTAGACTTATCGAAATTAGATACCTAACTCTTTGTTTCAGTCTCCTTCATCCCCTATCTTCTATCCATCTTCCTTATTTTAATTAAATTAGGAAAACGAGGTCATGCCTCTTCATTTCTGATCAATCACAAATTATTACTTCATTTAAAATGTGCTAAGGCTTGGCTCTATTACAGCCTAGATTCAACTCTTGCGACAATCGAAAGTTTGCTCTATGTAACAAATTCCAGACGTGATGTCAAGCAAGCTGTTGGGATGGTGGCTAGATGTTGATTGGGCAGGTAGTGTAGATGACAAAAAAATTACAAGTCGAGGAGCATTCTTTTTGGGAGAATCACTGGTAGCTTGGATAAGCAAGAAACAATCCTCAATTTCATTGTCTAGCACTGAATCTGAGTATATTACAGCAGCAGAATGTTGCACACAAGTGGAATGGATGAAACAAACCATACAAGACATCAAAATAGTATTTGAAGAACCTATTATTATCCACTGTGATAATACAAGCACTACAAGTCTCTCCAAGAATCCTGTCCAACACTCAAAATCGAAACACATTCCCATAAAGTACCACTATCTAAGAGATCAGGCTGGAAATAAGAACATCATTTTGGAATATGTTCCAACACAAGAATAGGTGGCAGATATTTTCACAAAACCCTTAAGTAGAGATGTATTTGAATATCTCAAGAAAAAATTGGGAGTAATCCTTCTTCCAACCTAAATCTGTCAAAATAAATAAAAATGCATCAATTGGCACCAAATCAGGGGGAGACAACAATCAATGTCAGAAGGAGTCATTCAATTATGACAGGAAAAGTGTGATTGCAGGAGGAGTTACCAATGGCCAAGAATCTGAGAAAAAGTATTGAGATAGATAGATCATAGGAGGAGAAACCCTTTTCCATTGATGTCAAAGGGGGAGAGTAACTTCAGAGGAGAGAAGCATCATCACAAGGGGAGATTGTGTATGAAGTTTGTGAGTTGCCATCAATGAGAAAGGGGGTGATTGTTGGACATATTGTCATTGATGTCAATAATCGATGTGATGATTTGTTGTTATGATGAATTGTCATTGTGATTTACCATAGATGAGATTTTCATTGATGTCAACAGTATATCAGTTAGCAGAAAATGTCAAACAGTATGCAAAAATCGAAAGCGTAAGTTCAGGAGGAAGAGAAAATAGTATGCAGATATCAAAGCTCGAAAGGAAATGTGTAAGCTCAGGGTGAGAAGCCTCAACAACCGTCCGATCAATAAATTTACCGTGTTGATCGTCTCATATTACGGACATCAATCATATGAGTGACCGTGGGCTTGAGGACCATTGGAGGATCATGATCGTTGGATCTGCATGTCAGATCAACGACAAGGATGAATTGTGGAGAGTGAAAGAAGAATTAAAAAACTCGCTAGTTCTAATCCTGCAATTGGTCAGATCGTCAGATCTCATAAACCCAAACATCGATGACTGTGGTTGATCTAACAAATGATCAGATTAATTCAGATTAAGTCGTGACCGTCAGATGTGCAATCGCCAGATCAACAACATGGATAGATTGCAGAGATCGAAAGGAGAATTAAATATCGTGCTATTTCCAATCCTGCAATTAGTCAAGACTGTCAAATATTATAGCCTCGAATATCGACGATTGTGGTTGACTCATCAACAATGCACAACTTAAAATTGTGGAGTTTTGGTGACGAGTTAAATCACTCATAATTTTTTGTTCCACAACCATCCTTGATCATGGATCTGCTTCAAGAGTCTTCATAACCATTGGATCACTTTAAAGTGGAAGGATAGGATAAGCGGGGAAAAAGTTGAGAATTCGATTATCCGAATACCTGTCAGCCGTTGGATCACTTTTTAGTGGAAGGACAGGATAAATTGAAAGATCCGAGATATCGATTATCCGAATTCTCATTAGCCGTCCAGTTAAAATTGAGTGGAAGGACGGGATAAGAAGAAAGGTTGAGTTCTCGATTATCCGAATACTTGTCAGCCGTCAGATAATTCTAAATATGCGAGGAGGTTAAGCTTCGGAAAAATGTGACTTCAAAATTTTAAGTTTGAGATTTGAAATTCCCAAAGCCCAAAGACCCGGAGAGCTGAAATAAATTCTCTACCACCGGATCATCCGAAGTAAGCCTCAACTGTCCAATTCAAGAGGACATGTGGCAGACCATGTCAGCAGACCACATCATCAAGGACGTGTGGGAGATCTACGTCAACAGAAAATGTCAACAAAGACATATGGCAGATCACGTCAGCAAGGATGTGTGGCAGACCACGTCAGCAAGGACGTGTGGTAGACCACGCCAACAAGGACACATGGTAGACCACATCAGCAAGTACACATGGCATAATCATATGATGACATGTGTCAAGATAAAATTGTCTCATGCCATGTCAACACATGATGTCAATAAGTTACGTCACTCCGGAAGAATTACTTTGGGAGTTTTCCACTAGCAAATGACAAAAGCTCCGATGTCCCAAAGGAAAAAATCCCGAAGTAGACATGGTTTGTCCGATCTAAAGAAACACTTCAGGAGCATTCTCATCTATCGATATACTACAGTGGAAGGATAGCGTAAGTTGAAATAGCCAAAGTCCCGGAGTAAATGGTGGCCATCCATCACGATGCTTGATTAAGTCCTAGCCGTCGGATTAAACAATGAAAGGATGAGTGTAAGGATCAAATCTGACCATTGATTTACTTTCGTGAAATAAACTGTCCGATCTTATTCGAAAGTTTGAAAAGTTGAAATCCCGAAGTTTCGAAGGGTGAAGTTCCGTCAGCCGTCCATCTCATGAGAAGATTGAATCGTGACCATTGATTTGATAAGCGCTCAAGCACTCCTTTGGCCTAGTGTTTGGTCACCGCCATTGGGCATATGATATAAGAGATTTAAATGAAAATATAATACATCACTGTTATTGGTAAGCCCATGGTTCTGTAACACTCGGTCACATGTAATGGTTTGAAGGAAGCGCCTCCGCAAAATTCGATTTCTGTGAAAATAACAGAGATTTGAGATCGAGTTTAAAGGATGAAATTGATCCATATGTGATCAATTTAAGAAAATCCTTCACAGTAAACATAATAATCAGTGATTATGGTTAATTTAAACAAAGAGGTGTGATGGCTCAAAACCAAGGGACACAGTGTATCACTCTCACACCATTTTGAAGAATATATAAATGAGGAAGAGTGTTGAGAAGAAATGTGTCTCTGCAGTCTGAATCAAAGTATATATTAAATCAGATAACTAGAGAGAAATGCAGGAAAGACTTGATACAAAAGTTAGTTCAGATTCATAAAATAAGGGTGGTTGGGTTGTGCAAGGGCAAGTTGGTGCCTGCATAGGGAGTTGGTGCTTCCTTGTCAGTTGTAGCTGACTAAACAGGGGGTTTTTTCCTCCTACCAGTTGGTGCTGGTGAAGAAGGGTGTGGGTGCATCCTGATCAGTTGGTGTTTATCGAAAAGGAAGAATATCTTCCTTCTATGTAACATGTAAAACAAATTTTGCAGTTAATAGAAAAGCGTTTGTGGTTTTTTCCAATTGGGCTCCATGATAAAATATTGTGTTAAGATTTTGTTTCCATAAATAAAATAAAATTGATAAAATTATTGTGTCACTGATTCACCCCCCCCTCTCAGTGACAGGATCTGATCCTTCACATGAAACTTGTAGGGAGATCTTTCTCAAATACACATACAATTTCTGCAATTTTCTTCTTCCATTTTGGCACTTCACATTCGTGGATCTCCTTGGATGCCACCCACCTAATATAAGAATATTAAATTGGTATGAACCTTTAGGAAAAAATTAAAATGAAACACAATATCTCTATGTCTCTCACACATGAACATTCCATACCACATACCTTTCAAATGTTGACAATTCACTTATGGCATTCCTCAAGTGAACGGTAAGACATGAATCCCCCCTAATTGCCAATGGAATGATATGTTGTCAAAAACATTTATGAAAGGTTATTAGTTATTTTTGTCACACAATAGAATATCGGGATATCTAAATGATGATATATAATAGCTTCATAAAATGATGAAAATCATGTGTTTTAAATCATGTGATATGTCCATCAATTGTAAAAGATTTAACCAATGATGACCCATAGCCAGTAGGTGTCCTTATTGAAGGTATGCCATTTTTTAGTTGGTCTAGCTCTTTCTTTTTCAAAATCCATGGAGCTTCTTCATATGATTCATTTTCCCTGGTTGAGAACAAATGTTTTCTATCTAATTTGGTACGCGAAAGATAAATATCTCTCCTCGCAGCCAAGGTGTCCTTCTTTGTGCCTAATATATGTCAAAATATTGAATCTGGGACATTTTTGAAGATGCGCATAGGATATAATAGGTGAGATATTAATAGATCCTTCTAATAAGGGAGATCATAAAATATGAATTTCCTTTTCATCCCTTCT
>JZKD02S2219410.1:391251-417347 GCA_000966675.3 Picea glauca
TAACTGACAAAAAGCCCCGAGTCTCGGCGGAAACTTCCCTGATTTTTTGCATTGTTAGGTACTCGCGGGTTGTTTTGGGCTAGCCCGCGGATACCCGCGTGCAGTAAGAAGACAGCAAGCGGATGCCCGCGCCCAATGAGTAGTTAGGGCGCGGGTTGTTTGTTTTAAGTGTTTTTTGAGGAATTACTCAGCATGGCTTTGGCTAGGAAGAGGCATGAGTTGGCCTGATGCCAGGTAAACCTGTATGGTGCATTTTAGGGTTATAACAAGGTTAACCACCATCAATCAATTTAGTAGGGGAGATCATAGATCAAGCTTTCCCTCAAGGTTAGAATCTTCACTAGGCCTTTTGTCTTCATGCAAGAACCTATAAAACCTAGGAAGGAAACCATGGCTACTTTATTGACGAGGGAGAAAGACCCACATCATCCTTGTCATTGGCAACAAGAGAATCATGAAGGCCACATGTAAGGCATGTAAGTTACACCTCATTACAAGTGGATGAAGAAGAGTCAAAGCCCAACAAAAGGAAATTACAAAGAGTCACCTCAATTGATTATATGGATTAATCGACACTAAATTGGGTGCCATTAGCACCGGATTTAGGACAGTCTAGTGGATAAATTGGAATCAACTTGGGGTGCTAAATCCGTTGCTAATGGCTTCCAATTTAGAGCCGAATAGTAAAGGAAAATGAAAATTAATAATAGAGCCTATGCATAACACAAAATTCATTATTCACGATTTGGATAACATGAAATTAAAGAAAACATTCATGCAATAAAGCACGTGTGCACCCAAAAGAAATATTTTTTGCATTCATGAATCTCCATTCACAATTTTAGATCCCACACGCACCCAAAAGAAAGCGTTTGTGCATTCTCGAATCTCCATTCACGATTTTATATCCCACGCACACCCAAAAGCAAGCATGTACACCAATGTGTGGGTAATCTCATGTCCCCATGCATTGTAAGAAAAATATCACACCCAAAAGAACCACCCAGAGAAAAGGCAAGGGAAATCGTGGGAAGATCCTCACCTGCAGAGACAGAGGTAGTTGATCGAAGCAAAGGAACAATAAGATGGTAGGGGAAAGCGTGGGAAGATCCTCACCCGCAGAGACAAAGGCAGTTGATCGACGCAAAGGAACAGTAAGAAAACTCGTTGATGATCTATATCCATCCACAGATGATGAACAATAAGGAACAGTAAGAAAGAACCACCCACAGATGATCTATATCCACTTGATCTCATTGACTCGTAACTAATTGAGAAATCTATAAGGCAAGGGGAAAGCATGGGAAGATCCTCACCTACAAAGACACAGGCAGTTGATTGATGCAAAGGAACAATAAGAAAGCCCATAGATGATCTATATCCACATGCAGATGATGAACAATAAGGAGCAATAAAAAAGAAACACCCACAAATGATCTATATCCACCTGATCTCGTTAACCCGTAACCAATTGAGCGATCTATAATCCCACTGGTTGTTTCAACACATACAAAGCAAAGAGAGGGATTTTCCACAGTCTGGAGGAAAACAATTCTCCCTAGGACATCAAAAAATGTCAAGAAGCAAAGGGAAATGAGCAAAGGGATCTTATTCTTGTCATAATGAGGTATTTCATACTCAATTTATAGATTTTTGCATGTTTCCATTGCTTGTTTGAATTTTATTTTTTTATTTTTTATTTCAAAATTATAAAAGAAGAAATTTCCTCTATATATATAGGGTTTATTGTTTTTATTTTTAAATTTAAAATAAGAAATTTATTGTACATATATAGGGACATGACCCAGAGAAACTAAAAGAGGCAATGGCTTCTATATTGGGGGTAGAAGCAGTGAACAAACTAGAAGGTATGGACTTGTCCATGCTTTCCAAATATGTGGAAGAACGATATACTAAAGGCACTGAAACAGTCCAACCAAACCAACCCTCTCAAAGGGAATAGATTGATTCCCCATCAATTCCTGGATCATGCAAAAGATCAAGGAGAAATTCAATCTCAATAACCTCTAAGAATGTGGAATAGGGAGTGGAGACGTCCAATGTACCAACCACTCCTGGGTCACATATTTCTTCCACCACCAGTACATGTTATGCATATTTCATTGGTACATACGAAACCAAGGTAGAATATGATGTTGTTTCCAGGAATATCAAAATGACAGATGTCGAGAAATTTTTCATGCATAGGTTGAAGGAGTCATGCCTTCAACGCTTCAAAGAGAATCTACATCCTCCATTCTCGAAGATACCCTTGCACCTTCAAAAATTAGTCATCAATGACATGGAGACTGAATTTGGGACAGGTTGGTTAGTAAAGTAGATAAAAAAACAAAAGACTCAAAATTGCAAGAGATTTTGTTGCAACCAAACGAAAAATATAAAAGAAATTCCTCCTGAGCTAAGGAACAAAATAAGTCCAATTGATGTAAGTGTGAAAGTATGGAAAGAGAACGTGAAAGCATATGATAGAGAGGATGCACGAAGGAAGTTCGGTGAGGAGAGCATACATGTATTTGAATTTTCGATACTAGATTATTTCAAATTCATTAAACAATTTTTATATTTTACTGGTGCATAATTAAATTGAATTAGTGTATGTTTCATGACAAGGCCTCGAAGTCCAGGCTTGCCAAATGTCATGCGACACATCATAGTGATAAAACAGGTTTAGAAGCCTTAATGTGCAAGTTTGTAAGTCCTGGGAATATCTGAAATGATATTTTTTTAAAATTTTGTACAAAAAAGTAAATGATTGCATATTAATTACTTTAACTAGTCCATCTTCCATGTTTTGACAAGAGCAACAATATGGTCGTTATCCATCACAATTCAAATTTGAGATGATACAAGAAAAAAAGTGGTCTGATTTTGTTATCTAGATGGAGAATAAGGTATCATTAGTTGACTTTCAATAAATTAGTTGGATATTGTTATGTTAATATGTCAATTTTCATTTCTTGTGTTGAGTTGTTTATTTATGTGTATCTTGAGTCAGAAGGCTCTAGTGTAACTATACAAATTGTTTTGGCCCCTTTTCTCTCTTTCTCTTATAGAGCCTTAGAAGAATGGCATGGTCAAATAAAATAAATGTTTGTATCAATCCTTATTTCCCTTCATGAGCATATTAATCCTAATGGGGTTGGCATGGCTTGATAATAACAAGGACTAGAGTCCTCTAACTCAAATCCCCTATCATATTCTCACATTCATCCTTCTTATTGATTGGTGGGGTAAATATAGAATATAGCTCTCCATTTTAAGAAAATGGTGTATTTGGTGTGGATCTCATCCATAGGAATGTAGGTCTTTTATAAATAATTGGTAGCTTATATGGGCCTTGTTCATATTTTCCCATATATTTGATGTCCTTGAAAACCATGGTTTGGATCATGGGAAAGACCTGTTGTTAGGTTTAGATTTCTCATGTCTTAGAAAAATCATATTCATCCTCATCATTATCATGTAGCTCATCATGAGTTTAACCCCCTTATCCTCATCTAAAAGGAGGTGTTAGCACAAGAATTTGCAGCTAGAAGAGGCCTAACTGTCTGAGTTTTGGGTTTTTGCTAAGTGCTAGTTTCCCCAGTGGTAAAAGGCACTATCTGTTGTACAGTCAAGGCACTTAATTGAAATGGTTTTGTCATCATGAAATCCTACAAATTTCTCTGCACACTTTCAATATTGAAGGCGCTACGTGTTTGGCAATGCTACCTAATCTGCACACAGATGCAACGCAAGTGGCGCTACCTACAAGCGCTACCTAATATTTCTGGCAGAAAACGAATTATGCAGAATTATTTTACCATTTTTTAGTCACTAACTTGAAACTTGGATTCTAAACAATTGAAAGTGTATTTTTGAAAAATGGAGGAGGTTTTTGTTCATAACATTCCAAATAACAAAAACCTCTACTAGTTTTTCAAAATTTGTTTTGGTTTGAGAGATATTGGATATAGAAGTAGGCACTGCGTACTCTGCACAGTGGCGCTGCGTACTAATTTCCTATAGCGGTCATGGTTTTGATATTCGCCTTGTTGGGAGGTTGCCACATGTCAAGAAGAGTTTGAATGGATTCTCAAGGACCAGTTAGATATCAAGGGACACCTGCACCTAAGGTTTAGCTCTAGCAAAGGCCTCATGCATGAGGTGGAAACAATTTATTAATGACTTCCAACAAATTCTTGAAAATCAACAGTTTGTTGGCCTTTTGTCTCTTTGATTGTTGCCATGGCACAAACCCCCTGCCCTCGGGCCGCAATCCACGTAGGATATTCTCTAAATCATGACAAGGGTTTAATGAGACCCTTGTTTAAACCCGCAACAGATTTTCAGGTCTCACGAGTTGGGGTTCTTCGAATACTATGCCATGCCTCTTAACAATAGCCGAAACACGAGATTCTGAATGGGCTTAAGAAGTTAGTCCCCTCTCATTAGCCCCTCTTCCAATGTGACCACAACCAAGCCTAGGCGCAAGCGCCTTTCGTGACTCACGATTTCAGGAGTTGGAGCACCACCCCTTGTGCACTCTCCTTGCGAATCCCCGACTCCGAAATCCAGCCTTCAATGAAATCGACGGCTATGTGCATCCCTTGATCTGACGACCCACGATGTATCAGGATTTCGTCGATCGGCCACCCAAAATTCTTGACCCCAAACCTCTTGTCACTCCATTCCCCGAACTCCGATACGAGAGTTTGTATATGAGATCAACAACCCACGTTGATCTGAATCTGACGGTCACTATCCCTCTAGAGCTTAAGGGTGTTGAAAGACTCATAGTCTTAATCCCTTCGTTGTTCCATGAGATCCAAAGGCTCACGGGATTTCAACGCTTCTCTTGTAGCGACTCCTCCGTCCGATTCACCTCCTTAAGGACTTCTGGCCAAAAAACTAGGCATCCTTCCCTCTTGAACTTGACTTCTGTGAAACGAGTTTGACCTTTGTCTCCCTTTGACCACTTCAAAGGTTAAATCCCTCCTGAGCATTCTCTTGTAAACTCAAGATTCTAGAGGGATCCCTGCACGCACTCCTTGTGGCACACTTTCAAATAACCTCTGGTTATTTGAGTCTTCGACCCTGTGCACTCTTTGCAATAGTAGTCTCTCAATCTTCCTCCCGGATTTGTCAAATCCAAGACTTCACTCGGCCTGCGCACACCTTGCATGGCTCTTGTGTCTATAAAAATGAAATATGAGTCTCTTCTAAGAGTTCTGAGATAAAACTCAGAGTCTGGTTGGCGCACTCCTTGCGGACCCTTCACTGCACTCTTTGTAGGAGTTCTCAGAAAGAGAAACAATTGAAACTCATTCTTCCCTTACCCATAATTGAAACATTCAACTGAAAATTCTAGAACCTACAAACATACATAGCATTGAAAGAAATGTATACAGAGAATGAAAACAATCCTGCAACATACCATTCAACAGGTGGTTCCAACAACCATAACAAACACATAGATTGGAATCAAAGGTTTATTCTATTAATTCCGGTGCTCGTGTACATGGCAATTATCAACAGCTAAAAAATGCATAAAATTCTCTGTTCTCCTCTATTCTCTTCTGCAGATCTACAGCTTACGCATTCTGAATAATAATACAATGGTACAAGGGTGAGGGTGTCTATCATCCGTTTTTTCCTCCTATGCTTCTAAAATGTCTAATCTAGCATTCATATATACCTACTTGCATTAAACAAACATAAATGTCTATTACATCCAATAGATAGGAACATACGCTCCAAAATCAGTTTAGATCTGCAGTTATAAATGCAACTGCACTCTCTCCCTATCTATTACATCAATGCTTCAGATTTCAAAATTCAAAACATTTTCATAAAAATGTGCTCAAATTACATCTGCGCATCCAACTGTCTCTTTAGCTTCTACGATGCTCCTACATCATACTCCCTTGCTTGAAAATTTTCATGAACTTCTATTCATGAGCTCTTGCATGGTCTATCCATACTTTTGAATTGTTGTTTCATCTTCCCAACTAGCATCTTCAACTAGATGTCCTTTCCATTTGATCAAGTATTCAAAATACTCTTTTCTCCTAGTCTTTTTGGTAATTCTCTTGTCAATTATGATTTCCATCTGTGGCTTTTCAGCTACAGGCATTTGTTTTGTCCATTTAATTTCTTAATGTTCCTCCTCTTCTCCTGATTATTCACTTCTGTAAGGGTACAAATCCACAACGTTGAATATCGGTGAGATTCTGACCCCATTGGGTAATTCAATCTCATATGTGTTTGCCCCAAATTTCCTTATGACTTTGCACGGTCCAATATTTTTCATCTTCAGCTTGTTATGCGTTCGCCTTAGGAACCTCTCCTTCCTCAAATGCACAAGAATCAAATCACCAACTTCAAATTGAAGTTCTCGCCTATGTTGATCTGCTCTACGCTTGTATTCTTGACTTGAACTCTGCAACCGCTCCTTAATTCGGCTCTGAAGCTCCTTCATTCCTTCCGCAAAGTCCTCTGCACTAACACTCCTAAATTCGACTTGTTCTGCATCTTTCAATTCAGAAAATCCCCTTGGCTGCATTCCATATACAATTTGGAATGGACTCTGCCCTATGCTTCTATTGAGTGAATCATTGTAAGCGAATTCCGCCTGTGGTAGAATGTGATCCCATTGACTGTGGTGTTTAGTGACCAAGCTCCTTAGCAAATCTCCCAAGCTCCTGTTTACGACCTATGTCTGTCCATCTGTCCAAGGATGATACGCTGAGCTAAAAGACAAGTTTGTTCACAAATTCTTCCATAAGGTCCTCCAAAAATGTCCCACAAACTTGGTATCTTGATAAAAAACGATACTCTTTGGCAAGCCGTGAAGTCTGACAACTTCCTTGAAAAACAGGTTCGCAATATGAGTTGCGTCGTTGGTTTTCTGGCATGGTATGAAATGTGCCATCTTTGAAAATATGTCGACTACCACAAAGATTGAATAACATCCTCTTTGTTTCCTTGGAAGTCCTAATATGAAATCCATTCTCACTGCGTCCCACGACCTTTCAGGTATGGGTAATGGTTGGTATAACCCTGCGTTCTGTATTTTCCCTTTCGTGTTCTAGAAAATTCTGCACCTGTCCACAAATTTCTTCACATCTGTCCTCATCCCTAGCCAATAATATGAGCTATTCAACTTTGAGAACGTCTTGTCATGACCGAAGTATCCGGCCAATCCTCCGTTGTGCTCTTCCTTCAGCAGGTTCTCCCTCATGGAGCATTTCAGAATACATAGTTGATTGCTCCTGAATAATAATCCATCCTGGATCATATACTCAGTCCATTGGCTTCTGTCCCTAAGAATTGGATTCTCAGACCCCTCATATGCTTCCTTAAAATCTGGATCATCCCTATACATTTCTTTGATGTTATCAAAACCAAAAGTCTTGACTCTGAATTCCTGCATAAGTAAACATTTCATGCTCAAAGCATCAACAACTTTGTTAGCAATTCCAGAAATATGCTTAATCACAAAAGTAAAGTTCTGCATATATTCAACCCATTTAGAATTCTTCTGGTTCAACTTCTCTTGTCGAGTCACGAATTGCAAAGCTTGATTATCGCTGTACAAAAAAAACTCCTTGGGAACCAAATAGTGTCTCCATTTCTTCAGCGCTTGTATGACTGCGTAAAATTCTTTGTCATATGTGGAGTACTTAATCTTTGATTCATTCAGTTTTTCATTGAAATACGCGACCAGACTATTGTCTTGGCTCAAGACCGCTCCAATTTCAAATCCACTCGCATCACACCTGACCTGGAATGTCTTGCTGAAATTTTGCAAAACTAGAATTGGTTGTTCAGTGATCTTCTTCTTCGGCAGGTTGAAACTCTTCTCCACTTCCTCTGTCCAGTGAAAAGATTTATGTCTTTTCTTCACCGTATCCATCATTGGTGTGCTAATTCCATTGAAGTTTCGAATGAATTTCCTGTAGAATCTAGCCAACCCATGGAAGCTTCGTGCTTCAAACAAACTCTTTGGTGATGGCCAATCCTTAATCGCTTTTATTTTCTCCAGATCCATTTTCAATTCATTTGCAGAGATAACAAAACCCAAATAAATGAGTTTTGTCCTCATAAATGACGATTTCTTCATATTGATCAACAATTTCTCTTGTTGTAGCCTTCTCATTACTACAACTAAATGCTTTAAGTGTTCTGCTTCAGTTTTGCTGAAAATTAATATATCATCAAGATATATAATGACGAATTTCCCAATGAAATCCTTCGGGACTTTGTTCATCATCCTCATGAAAGTACTGGGTGCATTTGTCAAGCCAAATAGCATGAAAATCCATTCATACAACCCTTCATTTTTCTTGAATGTTGTCTTCTGTAACACCCTGTTTCCCCCAGTCTGTACAAATAACTATACTAGCCAAGAAATGTGGCAAACTCAAGAATGTGAATGTGTGATGTGTATGGAACTTATGAAAAAGGTCGATGAATGTAAATAATATTATGAATATATATATATATATATATATATATTGTAGTACTGTTGAGAGGGGGATGTGCCAAAAAAGAGACCACGATGGCTGAAGAAAGGCGGTGGAAGGCACCTGGAATGGTGGTGTTAACTTCCACCGAAACCAATACCGTATTTGGACTTCACTGGCCCGGAGAACCAAGAGTGGCTCGCTGGCCTGAAATAAATGACTCGCAGGTTAGTAGGTAGAGGGCTCCTCATGAGTAATGAGGGATGGGGGTGAACCGCCCATCCGCAGATTCCTCGGACCTGAGCTCCGCGGCGAAATTCGTGCCACACACAACCTCACCAAAAAAGAAAAGGCAGGTAAAAGGTGTGGAAGAGGGCAAACGCGAGGGGGGGGATCGAAGAGAGAAGATCGGAAGAACTCTGGAAAATATATAGAGTGAGTGATAGCATAGAAGAAGGAGAGTAACCTTCATTCTCGATCACTGACGAATAGATACTCAGTCTCGTAGCATCTTGGTCTCAGCTCACGGGTGGCTAGTGGTAAATCCCTTCGAAATCGCTGAGCCTACGGTTGGGTGGAAACGAGCACCCCTCTCAACAGTTGCAATCACACCTGGTGTTATTTCTGATAAGTGTTTTATATCTTGCATCTTGAAATTCATGTTCTGACATGTATGCTCATGGTTTGTGCAATCATGATTGGCCTCTGTATAATAATGTCTGTGTGGTGGGTTTTGATCGAAAATGGTGGTTGCTTGCATATAATTTGAATGACTCCACACAAATTACGTTTATATATATATAAACCATGAACTAACTTAGTTTTCAAGTTTGTGTTTAGGAAATTTATTCCCTTATTTGCCTCAAGTAATGCCCTTGACAGATATCCCTACAGGAACGCCTCCTTTCGGGAGAGTTCCCTTACTTTCTAGAGCTGGGGTAAGCTTCTGGTATGAGACCGTCGTCTTAGCAAACCTTCGAGGTTATTCACTATTTAGTCATAGGATTTAATAGCTCGGAGACCTTTGGAGACCTCCCAGTCAGGCTTTCAAACGAGTGAAATTTACCAAGAACCTGAAAGAGAATTTGATGGCGTAAGTCTTAGAAACCCTGCACGAGAGAGAGTGGCTCTTTTAAATTATGATATTTCGGTGTTTCAGCACCCGGGGTATCCAAGTGCGAGTTCTCTTGTACTCGTAAGTCCCGAAACCTAGATTTGCAAAATCCCGAAATGGTAGAGTGTGGCTAAGTATCGATTGACGGACGAGATCCAGTCAAAAGATCTGAGGTCAGTCATGACTGTTAGATTGGAGGAAGAAATGAGGGCGTTAATACCTCAACCCCCTTTTCCTTTTATCTTCATAAGTAGAAAAGAAAATCGGGACCGTAGATCCCAAGGTCCGTGGGAGTACCTGGACCATCCATTTATAGGGACACGTGGCTGCCGGTAAGCGTTTCGGTGTTTCAGTACCCGAGAAAACAAAGGGAAAAAACCTTGGCCATCGTGACTCGTGAAACCCCGATAACCAAAACCCTGAAATAGTTTAAGGAGTGGATGAGATAGGATAGTTCAGAATTTCGGTACCCGGAATACCTAAGTGTGAATTCCTTTGTACTCGCAAGTTCCAAATCCCAGTCCATGAAATTCTGATGGGGGAAACCCCGAGCTAGATGCACATGTTTAAGAGTCGGTATTTCGGAGTTTCGTCTCCCGGAAGGTCTAGGTGCAAGATCTCTTGTCTGTGCACATCGCTAAACTTCGATTTGCAAAACCCTGAATTTGGTCGAGGGTATGGTGAAAGGGTGTATTGGCTTTTCGGCAGCCGGGTAGTCAAAGAGAATGAATATTTGACCTACGGTATCAAAAAAAATCCAGTTATGGCATAGTGTGACTTGGTTCGGCGTTTTCGGCATTTTGGTACCCGGAAGACCGAAGGGTAAGATCCTCATGTCATCGCACATTGGGAAATCTTGAAGTATGATACCTAGAACACTCCCTACTTCTAGTATTTCCTCTTTGAAGGAATTTCATGATGTTTTTTATTCTCATTGCAAGATAATTTATCCAGCTAAAAGACTTTTTGAGAATTGTTGTGAAGGGTATGTATCATATATTCAAGATTCAGCAAGTGATTCCTCTAGCAGTGATGATGAAGAGGATGATTGTAGAGAGAAAGACTTAGATGATGAGCTTCATAATTCTTTTCCTAAATTTGAAGAAAAAATGCATCATTCATGTCAAAATCTAGGTCCCCAAGAGAAAGATCAATATGGACAATCCATTATTTCCTTGTCTCCTCCTTTTCTTGATTCTTTAAGTCAAGAGGTCATCTTAGATTCAGATTTATTTTATCATAAGAATAGTGTTGCATCTTGTCATGACCAAATTCATAGCTTATCAGACCCTCCTATTGTTAATGAACCAATGTGACATGATTTACCAAGTTTTGATGACTATGAGGATGTTTTCCCTGAGCAACCAGCTGTCCCAGCTATTGTACTAATCCCCTCAGCCATTAATAGTCAAATGGTCATTGATTCACCTTTGTATGATGATTATGAAGATGATTTCCATGAGTAGTCTATTGAATACCTTATATCAAAGAAGTACCCTTTGCATCAAAGCAACAATAGCTTGTTTCAACCCTCATGTCATATTTGTTTTTCTGAAGAAGAAGAAAAAGATGATAATCTAATTTTAGAGGGTGAAAAACTGAGAAATTGGGACCATAAGCCAAGCTATGATGAATATCCCTCACAATCAGAAGATAAGATAGAAGAATTTAGTTTCCCAAGCACTTATAATTGTGATGAACTACCCTATCAACCCCCTATTCCTCTTGAAGACACAAGCTCAGTTTCATCAAGAAGCCAAGATCAAATGCCATGTGATCAGATGAGAGAGGTTGAAATTAAAGAAAGGCAAGAATCACTAAGCCTTTTTCCTAATACACCTCATGACTAGGAGTGGACCAAGGCCATATGCATTGAGGATGAATCATTAAATCAGAAAGCCATACAACAACCAAGAACAGTGGAGGAAGGACCTAATACAATACTTTTCCTTTTTACACAAACAATGTTGCAGGGGCAAGTATTGATGATGTTTTTCAGGATCCATTTGCAACTTGTCTGCAAGCAGAAAGTGGGCCTAGGCTCATTGATTTATTCAATGGAAAGTGTATTGCCAGAGGTTTCTTTGACGTGCCTTCAAGTGAGAATTATCTCTGGTGCTTAAGGAAGCACATTTCAAAGCTTCAAACAATTGAAATAATGATGAAATGGCTTCATTGGTTGTTTCGTGTAACCTGAACGCTTCAGTTTCCCAATAATTGGAGTAGGTGTGTGCAATAATCTTGTTGGACAAGCATCGCTTTCATCATTTTGTCAGTTTTGTTTTTTATTTTCATTTAGTTTTTAGTTGAAGGTCACAAATCAAAGCAGATTGCAGAGGTTAAAAGTTGAGAGCATGAATCCACAAGCCCAAAGGATAAGGAACTGAAACTAAAAGAGTTCTTAGAGCCTCACAGGGAGGACTCTATCCCCCATGGAGCCTATTTTAGAACAATAATTTGCATCTAGAAGAGGCCTAACTATCTGATTTTTGGGTTTTTGCTAAGTGCTAGTTTCCCCAGTGGTAAAAGGCACTATCCATTGTACAGTCAAGGCACTTAATTGACATGGTTTTGTCATCATGAAATACTACAAATTACTCTACACACTTTCAATATTGAAGGCGCTGCATGTTTGGAAATGCTACCTAATCTGCACAGAGACGCAATGCAAGTGGCGCTACCTAATATTTCTGGCAGAAAACAAATTATGCAGAATTATTTTACCAGTTTTTAGTCACTAACTTGAAACTTGGATTATGAACAATTGAAAATGTATTTTTGAAAACTAGAGGAGGTTTTTGTTCATAACATTCCAAATAAAAGAAACCTCTCTCATTTTTTGAAAATTTGTTTTGATTTGAGAGATATTGGATATATAAGTAGGCGTTATGTACTCTACATAGTGGCGTTGCGTACTATTTTCCTGTAGCGGTCACGATTTTGATATTCACCTTGTTGGGAGGTTGCCACATGTCAAGAAGAGTTCGAATCGATTCTCAAGGATCCATTAGATATCAAGGGACACCTTCACATAATATTTATCTCCAGCAAAGGCCTCATGCATGAGGTGGAAACAATTTATTAATGACTTTCAACAAATTCCTGAAAATCAGTAGTTTGTTGGATTTTTGTTTCTTTGATTGTTGCCACCTATCTCCTAGGCTTAGAATCTAATGGAGGAGATGGGATTCGACCTCCTAAGATTATTTGGATGCTATTTTCTATTTAAGTAAGGAGATATCTCTTGGAGAAGAGGTTGGATTCATGAGCAAGAGAGATGAGAGAGTTGTAGGAGGCGCTTTGCCTGCGATCATTGTAACCCTGAGGAGCTTTTGCTTTTGTAAAAATTTATATTATTGAAGGTTCATGATATATGTGCTATCAAATTGTATCTCTTGTTTTCTTTCCCAATTTGTCTTCTCACTTGAATGATTTGTACACCTTGAGGATCATGGTTGCCTTTGATTAATGGATTCTTGAGCATCTGAGGATCTGATGTATTTTGCCTATTAGTCACTATTTATATTCAAGTACCTTGAATTCATTTATGCAAAGACGATCTCTGCCTTATGGATATTCTTCTTTGTGTTATATTTTTCTTCCTCTATTCAACAAAACTTTATCTGATATGCATATTGATTGCATTTAATGAGCAGAATGTTTGCTTGAGTCCATAGCCCAATGGTCCATCATTGATTTACAGTAGCTTACTGTCCTTCCCCTTCCTTTTTTTCTTTGTCTTAATCCACAAAACCAATCAAGCATTTTTATTTCTATGTTACCAAGCTTACTCTCATTTGCAGTCTGGGAGTAACTCTTGGATTGATAATAGGAGGCATGTTTCCAATTACAACGTGCCTCGAATCAACAAAACGCTAGTTATGTTGGACTCCTTGCACCAAATTCCAGCTAGGGGGACCCCTCTCCGATGACTTCGTCGCCCAAAAAAGTGTTTGTTAGAGGATATTCAAAACTAGGGTTTAGCTCAGTGAGGCACAAAGAAAATAAAACACACGGAGTCAACTTTCAAAGCCCCTGTGTCAGGTGATTGTGGGCACCATGGTCGTGTGGGCATTGGTCATACACACCTTCCAGAGCTTACAAAAATCAGTTATGTCGCTCGGTTGTGATTTTGTGCCCAAGGACCAAATTGTCGTTGTGTCCCTGAATGGCTTCAGGAGGTAAGTTGCAACTCGCCATAGCACCCAAACCATACCTCGGATTGATGAAACGCCAGTTCTGCTGGAATCCTAGCACCGAATTCCAACTAGGGGGGCCCCTCTCTTGTGATTTTGTCACCTAGAAAAGTGTTTATTACAGGATCTCCAAAACTAGGGTTTAGCTCAGTGAGGCACAATGCAAATCCGACACAGGGGGTGAACTGACGAAGGCCGTGTGGTGGGTGAGTGTGGGAATCAGGGTACGGTGGGAAATGGTCATACACACCTTCCAAAGCTTACAAAACTCAGCTACGTCGCCCGATTGTGATTTGGAGCCCCCTGACTAAATTGTCATTGTGTTCCTGAATGGCTTCAGTAGGCGAGTTGAAACTCGCCATAACACCCAAAATGTGCCTCGGATTGATGAAATTCCAGTTATGTTGGACTCCTGGCACCAGATTCTAGCTAGGGGGACCCATCTCATGTGATTTCGTCACCCAGAAAAGTGTTTGTTAGAGGATCTTTGGAACTAGGGTTTAGCTGAGTGAGGCATAATGCAAATCTGGCATAGGGGGTCAAATTTCAAATCTCCTGAGTCAGGCGATTGTGGGAATAATGGTCATGTGGGTTTTGGTCATACAAACCTTCTGGAGCTTACAAAACTCAATTACGTCACCCGATTGTGATTTTGTGCCCCCAGACCAAATTTTCATTGTGTCCCTGAATGGCTTCAAGAGGCGAGTTGCAACTCGCCATACCACCCAAATTGTTCCTCATATCAATGAGAGAATAGTTTTTTTGGACTCCTGGCACTAGATTCCAGCTAGGGGGACCCGTCTCCTGTGATTCCATCACCGAGAAAAGTGTTTTTTAGAGGATCTCCAGAACTAGGGTTTAGCTCAGTGAGGCAAAATGTGAATCTGACACAGGCAGTGAACCTTCAAATCCCCTGTGTCGGGAGATTGTGGGCACCATGGTTATGTGGGAGTTGGTCATACACACCTTTTGGAGCTTACGGAACTCAGTTACGTCGTCTGGTTGTGATTTTGTGCCCCCAGACCAAATTGTCATTATGTCCCTGAATGGCTTCAAGTCAGGAGTTGTAACTCACCATAGCACCCAAATCATGCCTCGGATCGACTAAACGCTAGTTATATTGGACTCCTGGCACCAAATTCCATCAAGGAAGACCTCTATCCTAGGATTTTGTCGCCCATAAATTTTTTTGTTTGAGGATCTCCAGAACTAGAGTTTAGCTCAGTGAGGCACAATGCAAATCCAACATAGGGGGTCAACCTTCAAATCCCCTATGTCGGGCGATTTTTGGCATCGTTATCATGCGGGAGTTGGTCATACACACCTTCTAGAGCTTACATAACTCAGTTAGTCGCATGGTTGTGATTTTTTTACCACGCACCAAATTGTCATTGTGTCCCTGAATGGCTTCAGGAGGCGAGTTGCAACTCGCCATAGAACCCAAACTGTGCCTCGGATCGATGGAAATATAATTATGTTGGACTCCTAGCACCGGATTCCAGCTAGGGGGACCCCTCTCCTATGATTTCGTTGCTCGGAAAAGTGTTTTTAGAGGATCTCTGGAACTAGGGTTTAGCTTAGTGAGGCACAATTCAAATCCGACACAAGGGTCAAATTTCAAAGCCCATGTGTCGGGTGATTGTGGGAACTGTGGTCGTGTGGGAATTAGTCATACAAACCTTATGTATCTTACATAACTCAGTTACGTCACCCGATTGTGATTTTGTGCCCCTTAACCAAATTGCCATTGTGTCCCTGAATGGCTTCAGTAGGCGAGTTGCAACTCGCCATAACACCCAAACCGTCCCTCAGATCGACAGAACGCCAGTTCTGTTGGACTCTTGGCACCATATTCTAGCTATGGGGACCCCTCTCCTGTGATTTCATGGCCTAGAAAAGTGTTTCTTAGAGGATCTCCAAAACTAGGGTTGAGCTCAATGAGGCACAATGAAAATCCCACATAGGGGTTCAACTTTCAAATCCCCTGTGTTGGGCGATTGTGGGCACCGTGGTTGTGTGAAAGTTGGTCATACACACCTTCTGGATCTTACAAAACTTAGTTACGTAACCCAATTTTGATTTTGTTCCCTAGGAACAAATTGTCATTGTGTCCCTGAATGGCTTTAGTAGGCGAGTTGCAACTCGCCATAGAACCCAAACTGTGCCTTAGATCGATGAAACACCAGTTCTATTGGAATCCTGGCACCAGATTCCATCTAGGGGGACCCGTCTCCTGTGATTACGTCACCCAGAAAAGTGTTTGTTAGAGGATCTCTAGAACTAGGGTGTAGCTGAGTGAGGAAAAATGAAAATCCGACACAAGGGGTCATATTTCAAAGCTCATGGGTCAGGCGATTGTGGGAACCGTGGTCATGTGGGATTTGGTCATACACATCTTCTAGAGCTTACAAAACTTAGTTACGTTGCCTGGCTGTGATTTTGTGCCCCCGCACCAAATTGTCATTGTGTCCCTGAATAGCTTCAGGAGTCAAGTTAAAACTCGCCATAGCACCCAAGTCGTGCCTCGGATCGATGAAACACTAGTTATGTTGGAATCTTGTTACCAAATTCCATCTAGGGGGACCCCTCTTTTATGATTTTGTCACCGAGAAAAGTGTTTGTTAGAGGATCTCCGTAACTAGGGTTTAGCTCAGTGAAGCACAATGCAAATCCGACACAGGGGGTCAAATTTCAAAGCCGATGTGTCAGGCGATTGTGGGAACCGTGGTCATGTGGGAGTTGGTCATACACACCTTCTGAAGCTTACAGAACTCAGTTATGTCACCCGGTTGTGATTTTGTGCCCCCAGACCTAATTGCCATTACGTCTCTGAATGACTTCAGTAGGCAAGTGGCAACTTACCATAACACCCAAACCGTGCCCTAGATTGATGAAACGCCAGTTCTGTTACACTCCTGGCACTAGATTCCAACTAGGGGGACCCCTGTCCTGTGATTCTGTTGCCCAAAAAAGTGTTTGTTAGAGGATATTTGGAACTATTGTTTATCTTAGTGAGGCACAATGCAAATTTGACACAAGCGTTCATCTTTCAAAGCCTTTGTTTCGAGTGATTATAGGCACCATGGTCATGTGTGTGTTGGTCATACAAACTTTCTGAAGCTTACAGAACTTAGTTACGTTGCTTGGTTGTGATCTTTTTCCCCCTGACCAAATTGTCATTGTGTCCCTGAATGACTTCAGGAGGCGAGTTGCAACTCGCCATAACACCCAAAATCTGCATCGGATCGATGAAACGTTAGTTCTGCTGGACTCTTGGCACCGTATTCCAGCTAGGGGGACCCCTCTCCTGTGATTTTGTTGCCCAAAAAAGTGTTTTTTAGAGGATCTTTGGAACTAGGGTTTAGCTCAGTGAGGCGCAATGCAAATCTGACACTGGGGGTCAACATTCAAAGCCCTATTTCGAGTGATTGTGGGCACCATGGTCATGTGGGAATTGGTCATACACATCTTCTGGAGCTTACGAAACTCAGTTATGTCGCTCAATTGTGATTTTGTGCCCCTGGACCAAATTGTCATTGTGTCCTCAAATGGCTTTAGTAGGTGAGTTGCAACTTGCCATAGCACCCAAACCGTGCCTCGGATCGACGAAACGTTAGTTATGTTGGAATCTTGGCACTATATTGCAGCTAGGGAGACCCCTATCCTGTGATTCTGTTGTCAAGAAAAGTGTTTGTTAGAGGATCTTCAGAACTAGGGTTTATCTCAGTGAGGCACAATGCAAATTCGACACATGTGGTCAAATTTCAAAGCCCATGTTTCTAGAAATTGAGGGCACTGTGGTCGTGTGGGAATTGGTCATAAACACCTTACGGAGGTTATGAAACTCATTTACATCGTTCATTTTTTATTTTTTGCGCCGAGATCAAATTTTCATTGTGTCCCTGAATGATTTCAGGAGGCAAGTTGCAAGTCTCCATAGCACCCAAACCGTGCCTCGGATTGATGAAAATCCAGTTATGTTGGATTCCTAGCACCAGATTCCAGCTAGGGGGACCACTCTCCTATGATTTCGTAACCCAAAAAAGTGTTTGTTAGAGGATCTCCGGAACTAGTGTTTATCTCAGTGAGGCACAATGCAAATCCAACATAGGCGGTCAAATTTCAAAGCCCCTGTGTCGGGTGATTGTGGGCACCGTGTTCTTGTGAGCGTTGGTCATACACACCTTTTAGAGCTTACGAAACTCAGTTACATCGATCGATTATGATTTTTTTCCCCCAGACCAAATTATCATTGTGTCCTTGAATGGATTCAAGAGGTGAGTTGTAACTCGCCATAACACCCAAACCATGACTCAGATCGATGAAATTCCAATTCTGTTGGACTCTTGGCACTGGATTACAGTTAGGGGGCCCCCTCTCATGTGATTTCGTCTCCCAAAAAAGTGTTTCTTACAGGATCTTCGAAACTAGGGTTTAGCTCAGTGAGGCAGAATGCAAATCTGGCACAAGGGCTCAACTTTCAAAGCCCATGTGTCGGGTGATTTTGGGCACCGTGGTCATGTGGGCATTGGTCATACACACCTTCTGAAGCTTAAAGAACCCAGTTATGTCACCCGATTGTGATTTTGTATCCCAGGACCAAATTATCATTGTGTCCCTGAATGACTTCAGTAGGCGAGTTGCAACTCTCCATAGCACCCAAATCGTGCCTCGGATCGATGAAACGCCAGTTCCGTTGGACTCTTGGCACTATATTCCAGCTAGGGTGACCCCTCTCTTGTGATTCCATCACCCATAAAAGTATTTGTTAGAGGATCTCTAGAACTAGGGTTTAGCTGAGTGAGGCACAATGAAAATCCGATACAAGGGGTCATCTTTCAAAGCCCATGTGTCGGGCGATTGTGGGCACTGTAGTATTGTGGGAGTTGGTCACACATACCTTTCAAAGATTACAAAACTCAGTTACGTCACCTGGTTGTGATTTTGTGCCCCCGCACCAAATTGTCATTGTGTCCCTAAATGACTTTAAGAGGCAATATGCAACCACCATAGCACCCAAACCATGCCTGAGATCGATGAAACTTTAGTTATGTTGGATTCTTGTTACCATATTCCATCTACAGGGATCCCTCTCCTATGATTTCATCAGCCAAAAAAGTGTTTGTTAGAAGATCTCCAGAACTAGGGTTTATCTTAGTGAGTCACAATGCAAATCCGACACAGGGGGTCAACATTCAAAGCCCCTCTTTCAGGCCATTGTGGGAACCATGTTCATGTGGGAGTTGGTCATACACACCTTCCGGAGCTTAAGGAACTCAGTTACGTCGCCCGGTTGTGATTTTGTGCCCCCGGACCAAATTTTCATTGTGTCCCTGAATGACTTCCGGAGGCAAGTTGCAACTCACTATAGCACCCAAACCTTGCCTCGAATCAATGAAACGTCAGTTCTGTTAGACTTTTGGCACCAGATTCGAGTTGGGGGACCCCTCTCCCATGATTGTGTCATCCAGAAAAGTGTTTGTTAGAGGATATATAGAACTATTGTTTAGCTTAATGAGGCATAATGCAAATCCGACACATGTGATCAACTTTCAAATCCCTTATTTTAGGTGATTAAAGGCACCGTGGTCATGTGCGCGTTGGTTATACAGAACTTCTGGAGCTTACATAACTCTGTTACTTTGTCTGGTTGTGATTTTTTTCCCCTGGAGCAATTTTTCATTGTGTGTTACAGGAAAATCCCCCTACAGACAGGTGGATTCCCTCTTGGATCCTAGACCTCTAAGATCAAGACAAAAAGGTGCTATCTTTGGTCACTGACATCCCTTTAAACCTAGCTAAGATGATCTATAAAGAAGAGGAAGAAGATGTACCTTTTTAAGATGTTTTTCCTCGCGCGGTCCAAGTTGAGCTTTGATCCCCAAGATCTTCAACAAGTCTTGCAATCCAATTAAATAAAAAGCATGGTTCTTATTCTACTAAGATCAATTTGAAACTAGATATATCCATTAAAGACAATTTCATGTAGGTATACACAATCTTGAAGGAAGCAGGCCAAGAACATGTATTAATGAGAACATAATAGAGATACTTACAGACCTTTGATGAAGCTGCAACAGCCTCTTCCAGCTCTCCTTGTCCAACCCCTTGCTCAAATGATCCACAAACAAAATGACTATTCTTTCATTGATAATTCTCCCTTATTAGATCATAAGTTTGATGTCTTCAATGTCTCTCTTTTTCACCATGAAGAGGCCTCCTTAAATAGGCATGGAGAGGCCTAACCACTTAAGAGATTCTTGGGATAGGTTGAGGATATTTTTCCATCAGTTGTGGATCCTCCCTAAGATCCAGCCTTGACCTCATATTCAAATCCAACTAATTTAGAAGATGAGGGGGATCTTTCCCAGATTTTCCTCAACAACCCAAGATTTCCTCAAACAACCCAACACTCCCTCAGAATGGTGTACAGAGTGTTGCAATGCTCCCCCAAAGGAGGGAAAGGATCGCTAGCACTCCCTATCAGTGGGTAGGGGAGCGTTTCCTTTCTAAAGATAGTTTTAAGTGGTTTTCTTAAGGAAAAAGGCTTTGTACTCTTCGTCAAATGACATGTCCTTCTTTAAACAGTCTTTGAGGGTGTCTTTAAGTGTTCCTTGTGATGTCGTTCAAGACATGACATAGGTAAGATGACTGTATGATGTCTACAACACTTGCGACACTTGTGGCCAAAAAGCGACACTTGCGACACTTGTAATGACGCCAATGAGTAATTTTGATGTGTAACATATTGCCCCGCAAAGTGCAAAGTTAGAAGATGGAAACTGATGAATGAAGTACTTTGTAGACTTTTTCAAGCAAGGGTATGGAATCAGAGAACCTAGTAGAAGATGCACACAACCATCAAACAAATATTATGACATGTTTCAAAACCCAAGGCAGGAATACCTATGCTTGGGTGATAAAGACTTGCAAGGTATGGCTGCCATAATATACATTGCGGATCCATAATTATATTAACAAAGAGTATAGCCACCAAAGATACAATGTGGATCTATACTTCCATGACATGAACTGGTCGTAGCCAAAAAAAATACACAATAGATCTATGAGATGATAAGACATAGCCACAGACCAGTACAAAGTGGATCTATGTGACAGTATATGTGTCAATATTCAAGAGAAAATTTGTCATAAACTAGGAAAAGGACATACCAGAGTGATCACTCAACCCAAGGTATTCTTACTGATCCCAATGCGGTATGAGTCTAACCATGTTAATAGATGTATTGATGTTGAACATGGTAGAAACTGCTTGATTACCAGCCATTGAGGTAAACGGTTAAAGGGAAATCACCATTGATGTCAATGATTCCCAAGGTACCCTAGTACATTCCCACAAATGTGAATAAATGAGATGAAGTAGAACATTCATGGAATCATTCGACCAGAGTTCAATAATGTAAACCTACCGTCAGAAGCAAAGAGGCCTGACATTGAGGCATGTAGGTCCCAAGGTACTAATTGGTTTCTAAGTCTAGCTCCTGGATAATGTGTTGGAGTCGACATGAACAAACTCATCGAAGGAGGGCCTTGATGTATCCCTCATCAATGACACGAAACTGACACTGAGATGCAAGTTGGTGGATCAAATTAATATGGACTGACACGAGTGTTGAAACAAGATATTTGTGATGGTTGAATCTCGAGGCAGATACTTCCCCTGAGCACTGAGGCATGATAGCAGAAACACGACATGGACCAAAATGTGATGATGCAATGGATACTATGACTTTCATTGGGTGACCCAAAGGAGTAAAGAAACTCAGAGGATTAGTTCAGTGTAGAGGTTCAACGGATTAAAATGCATGAAAAAACAAAGTGTTGTGTTCAAGGGCGACTGTAAGAGTGACTGGTGATGTTTTAAAAAACTGCTTGGCTTGCTTCTTTCAAATCTTTCCCCCATCCAGATAGACGAGTACCTCTTTTTGATTTAACGAGCTCGAGGAGGATAAAACATGCTTGATATAAATCACCTTCGGTAAGTCCCTCTTCCTTTGTTTACTGAACTGGAAGAAGTAAGGGTTCATTCCCATATGGGTCCTTCAATGTATGACTTTTTAATGAGTCCAGAGAAAGTAAAATTGGTGATTTTCATGTTTAGAGAGTCTGAAAAGAACTTAAAGACGACTCCAGTGTTGTCCTTTTTCATAATGTTAGTCTTGCGAGGATGAAAAAGAGATAAATTATCACTTGAAAGATGCCCTTTCAAACCTCTTAATGAGTGGGAAAGGAAGCAATATCACTCAGAAATCTTTTCATGTTTATAGAGTCTAAAAAGAGATTAAAGACGACTCCAGGGGGTTCCTTTTTCGTGTATCCGTGTGAGTCCGAAAAAAATATAAAAGTTTACTCGGTGCGTTATCGTGTTTTTTTTAGCGTGAGAACGAACAAAGATCATTCCTTTTAATGCGACAAGATAAAAACCGAACAAAACTACTCCGAAACCTACCAAGGATGATAAAACTGCAAACTAGGGTATTAATAATGCCTCCAAAATGATTTTCAAAAACCCAAAATAACCATGGTTTTAGCAAAAATGAACTTTTAAATAGTAATATAGGGTAAAAATGTCTTTTACCAATTCATTTGTGCCAAGAATTTTAGTAGTGGAGAAATTGGTTTTGAAGGGAGATTCTTGAACTGATTGGTTCTGGAGCTACGGTTATCCTTTTTCTTCCCCCTCTGGATCAGGTTGGTCCTCTTCTTCTTCCACACATTTTGCATGGTTTACAATTTATTTTTAGGTAATTATTTGGATTTGAAATAGATGCCCTGGGAGGTTCTAAACGCCGAAAAGGATTGACGCTCCCCTAAAAGGATAGGGGGAGCGCTACTCGATTTTCCAATGCTCCCCTAAGCCTAGTGAGGGAGTGCTAGCGCTCTATCCAAGGAGTCAAGGGGGTGCTGCCAAAAATGCACAAAAAACACCCAAAAATCTTGGCGCTCCCCTAACAAGCTAGGGGGAGCGCTAGTTAGAAAAACAACGCTCTGGTAAGTCTTTTGGGGGGGTGTCGGCGCTCTGAGCAATGGTTTAAGGGGGCGCCGGCCTGAAAAACATAAGAAAAGTATTTTTTTAAAGCTTGAATTACCAAAAAATTGATAATGTGACATGACTAATAGAATTTTGTTGATGATGATTGCAAGTTATACTTGGAAAAAATCATGATCGAGTGGAAATAAAGAAAGCATGAGCTCAATGATGTGGTTGCTTTGCAAAACCCCTAATCAAGGGCCGCATTGAGGAATTATGGTCTCTGTTGTTCCTGAGTTTATGTTTTAAGGTTATAAAACATACCGTCAAGGCATCCGAATAAAGATTTTTATAATAAGACTTTAAAACAAAGAAACAAAGAAAGACTAGATCAGATTCAGTTTCTCAATTGTCTCTGTCTTGCTTCCCATTGCTCTTGGATGCTAATGTCACGTTCAATAGCAGCCCACGATCTTTCTAACTCAGCCCTATTGGTTGTTGTTTGCAAAATAGTGTTAAATAAGTTTAGGGCAATGCTTGTTTGATCCTAAAGATTAGGTTCTACGTTAGGTTGTCTGTCGTTAGGAACTGTAATGGGTGTTAGGGTTTTATAGGTTTATAAATGGGTTTTTAATCAATTGGTTACTTCAGATTTTCAGAGATGATATTAATGAGAACAACTTTAAAATCTAAAACAGTAATGTAAAGACACAATCAAGGCCGTTTCCTAGTTTTTTAACAATTTTGAAATTGTAAATGATGAAACACGGAACAGAGAAATATAAGGATTTTATCCAGAAAGAATCTTATATTTCAATTAACAATGATGAAAGAAAAACAATATTTCTAACAGAATTGAGTATTAAGGAACATAAGGTTTACAGGTCTTAAAATCACTAAAGTAATTTCAGAGGAAAGACTGTAAAACATTCAACATCCAAACCAATCTGAAACAATAAACAACAATGAATATAACTTCAAATTGATTCACTTGTTAGAAACGCACATTAAGAGGAAGATTTAACAAAACATGATAAACAGGGGAAAGAACATAGTCACAAAATTGCAGGATCCAGAATCTTGTTTGCGGTTTATATTCCGATAAACTTCAAAGCTGATAATACAAAAATTGGCTTTCTCCAAAATTTTTGAAGCCCCTTTTCTGCCTTTCAGAATTATATTTATACATTTCTATCAAAGTCTTTCGTTGGTAACTAACCAACTTCCTAATATTACGGTTGCATAAACTAATGTCAATCGTTTACAATTTATTTCGAAATTCTAAAAATAAAAATATTTACAAAGTTTTAACTTTGAGTTGAAGAACTTTCTTTATCTGCTTCAACCTCTTGAACATATTTTCCTAGAAAGTTTACCAAGACCTTAGAAGCCTCAGGTACTTCATTTGCTTCAAAAGAGAAGAAACTTTTTTGTAGGCCTAGCAACTGGCTTGCAATTGTTTTCTCTGTGAACTTAACTTTTTCCAACTTTGAACTTGAAGCTATCATCCATTTATCAATTTCTGCAATGTTGATCACTTTAATATTTGAGATTTCCGCTTTCTTTTCTTCGAGTTCTTCTTTTGTTTTCAGTTGATGCCTGGTAATGTCGATTTCTCCTAAAAACTCAGAAAAACCATCTGTCCCGATATGTACTGAATCTTTTTCAATAAAATTGAAGATCTTTTGACAATCTTCATTGACCCCTTTTGTAATTCTTTTATATCCTTCCAATTTTGTTTCCCAAACTTTAATCATTATATCTCCTTTTAACTGCTCTGAAATGGATAATTTCTGTGATTTTCCAGTATCTTCTTTTTGTAAAGAAGTTATTATCTTTTGAAAAGAATTCCTTGCTTCTTTAGCTTCTCTTTCTTTCTGCACTACCTTTTCCATAGACCTATTAGATTCTTGAAAATAATTTTGGATGATTTCCAGATTACAAAATATTTTCTGTTTTTCTTCCTCAATGTTTGCATATATCTCTGATGCTTTAATCTTGAAAGGTTCTATTTCAATCACTTGATTAGTAATTGAAATGATTTTATCTTGCAGAGATTTATTTTCATTGCCCAGCTTTTGCACTTGTTCTTGAGTAACCTGTATTATGCTTTTTGCCTCATCCAAATTTTCATTTAACTTTTGGATTTCTTGGATGTCTTTGAGTCTAGCCTGTTCTAGACCTTTTTGTACTCCCCAGCCAATAATTTTTTCATTTTCCTTTAATATGTCCTGCATCTGCATTATTTCCCGATCTTTTTGCTCTAGCATAGTGATTAGATTTCCTATAGAATACATGTTGGCTGATGCTATAGCACCCATGGCCCCTGCTAGCTCTGTAGCGAATTCTCCTTCATTTAGCTTTTTTCCATCAATGATAATTTTATGTTTTTTTATCGTTCTTTCTCCTATAGGATGTAATTCCCGTTTCAAGACAGCTCTTCATTTTTTACTGAAAAAATAATCAGATGAAGGGATTTCATCTCTGCTAATTGGCTCTAAGTCACTTATGTATAGAACTCCTTTATGAGGGGTTACGAAAGTAGCCTGCAATGGTGTCAATGCTGTAATGGGACTGCCAAGTTCCTTTGAAATTGTTCCTCCAACATTTTTTGGAATATCATCTAGAATTATTGGACTTGTTTCTATTCCTTTTCCCTTTTCTGTCTCAGTTTCTTTGGTCTAAGAACCTTCTGTATTCTAAGAAGGTATTTCAGAATCTTTCAATTTATCTTTGTCACTTGAATTATACTGAATGATGGTTTCAAACCCTGGAGGAGTTGTTTCTTGCTCTTGCGTTGATGTTGACATTTCTCCTTGTAAAATCTTTGGCAGACATTGTCGTCTATTTCTTTGAAAAGATGCAAACCCCACATGTGCATCAGGTGACAAGGTTTGCACTCTGCTCTAAACTTCCTCATAAGATTTAGCATTTCTAAAAACATCATCATAAACTGAAACTTCATGTTCATATGCTTTCAAACCACATTGTGTGAAATGTTGACTGATTATTTGGTATGGGTAGTGTTTCCTGTGCTCTATATTTGCTAATTTCACTTCATTCAACGATTTGACTTCTGCCTTGGAATGGCCTATGTTTAATAAAACAAATTTTTCTAGATAAACAGGGAAAGATGGCCATGCCTTTTTCTGTTGAGCTTTTAATTCTAGCCCAATACCACCATTTACTAGCTGATAAGCCACTTCTCTGCATATTAACCTATCTGGTAATATTTTTGGGAGTGCATGAGGTGGAATAGAACAGCCATAAACCCTAACATAGGAGAAATTTTCTTCAATGAACCAATCAACAACTGACTTGAGATT
>JZKD02S2219410.1:439299-474416 GCA_000966675.3 Picea glauca
AGTGTACCCCAGATGTTGTAGTGTCTGAAATAATATCACCTTCTGGTTGCTCTTCATTTTTCTTCGAAGCCTTTTTGGGTGCCATAGCTCTGTGTTCACTCGAAAACCTGTAACAGAGCGGAATTTAGCTTCGAAATGATAATGTAAATGTTTCAAAATTTACTTCGAATATATCATAAAATCATCGAGATTTGTACCTTTGTTATGAATTTAAGGCTCTTAATGCAAAAGATATCCCCGAATATATGCATTTAATGTTTGTACTTGAGCTATCTCGGTATTTTTGAATATATTAGAAACTTACCAAATTGGATAATTACCGTATTAAAGATCATTTATCAAAAGTTTAAGCCTTAAACCTTGTTTCTAAGAATGATTAATTAGCGTTAATTTTGATTTAAATTTGAAAACATTCTTATCGGAGTTTCGGAACTTTTGATGCCAAGGAAACAAGTCATCGAAGAACCCCAATTGCCGAAATCGCGATGTATTATTTAAGTTAAAACATTTTTATTATCTTAATTAATCCAGATTTAACCTTTTCGAGATTTCATTAATCGGGGATCGGGAAATCAGGAAATCCAATGACATGAAAACTGTTGCTCACAAAACCGTGAATCCTGATATCCCGATATGATTATTTACTCTTAATCATGCTTAACAGTAATTAGATTAATTTCAAACTTTACTTAATGATTAATTGTATCGCGAAATTGGGAAATCGGAAAATACGATGACAAGTTTCTTTGTTCTCACAAAATCGCGAATCCCGATTTTGCGATGAGATTAACTTAAAGTTTAAACCCTTTTAAATTCTGATTTAAGTAAATGATGTTTTAATTAAGGATTAATGTATCGGGAAATCAGGAATTGGGATTTCGTTATTCAATTTGCATTGAACATTTGTTCATTCAAAACTCCGAATCCCGATATCCTGATGTAAATTAAAATTTCTTAAGTTTTAAAATATTACTCATTCAAAAGGTTGTTTGAAAAAGTGTTAGAAACTTATGTTCATTTAGATTTTTATCATTCTTTGTCCAAAAATGAACCATAAAGGCATCGCGAATTCGTCGGAGATGAAATTTTTTGCTTTAGGAAATTTATAAAATGCAAAGACTCAAAGATACAAAAATTTTCATCCTTAATATCAAAAATTCAAGGTCTATTTCAACAGTCTCCTCATGTTCTTTAAGATGCAAAAGATGAAGAAGGACTTCTCGAGTACAGGATCGGGTTGTGGAACACTGCGGAGCAGGGGTTCCAAATTGGGACACAATTTCTTACCATTGAGTTGGAGGATGTGTATTTCCTGACCGGACTCTCAAAGAGAGGGGCCTCTGTTACTTTATTTGGACAAAGAGAACTTCCTGTGCCTGTAGAAGATTACTTGGCAAATCATTGTGTCCCAGGATCGAGATTGGTGGGAGGTAGAATTGGGATAAGAGATGTCATAGATCTAACTCTTCGATCTATTATATTTTCCATCACGAGTTTAGTAGGGAGTACGAGCTCATATTTAGTTTCCAGATCACAGATGGCTTATGGTCTGCAGTGTTTAGAGCCAACTGTGTTCAACTGGAGTGCAGGATTCCTTCAGAACATGAAGGATCAGATTTAGAGATGTCGGATGGGGCAACAAAAGCAGTTTGGATATGGTTTGTTTCTGGTTTTTTTCTTCCTAGAATGCATTCTTTAGATGCAACCACATATTGCATTAGCAGTACGACCAGTGGGTGAACCACGTGTGGAGCTCTGGAAGAGTTTGTCTCCGAGGCTGGGAACGGAGTCAGAGTTCAGATTTACATGCAACTTTTTTGCTTGGTTGAGATGCCAGCTGATCGTTATAGAGGATTTCCTATATGTCGGGGTGGACTTCCAGGGTAGTATGGACCTGGTTCTTCCAGATGGAGTGGATTGGGATGCGTCAGGTAAGAAACCAAAACAATCTTGTCAAGTTTTTTTTTATTTTAAAGTTTATATTATTTTTATATGTACTTAGAAGATTTTTTAACAGGCGTATCGTTTCATCGTGCAGACGGGGGAGCATCACATCCGACAGAGATACCGACACTGGGGCATCGTGGAGATGCTCAGATAGTAGCGGAGCATGAGGCAGTGGCTAGGGGTCTCTGGGAGGTTGAAAGAAACCTCCAAGTACTCATGATGGGTGTCCCTTCTCTTAGGAGGCAAGATGTTCCCTTACATTTACAGAGACATACAGTGGGAGTCCCTGAGAGTCTTAACTCCTTACTAAGATGAGTGGCACGTGCGGTAGTGTACTACTTAGAGAACAACATGATGGGTGAGGATTAGGACCTTCTTGATGTTCTTTTTGTATAGTCTGTATGACAATGTTATGGGCATGAGGATCCAAGAAAAGTTGCTCTTATATGTACTTTTTGATGTAACTGAACAATTCCGCAGTATATATATACATATCCGAGTTTTTATAGTGCCAAATGATGTTTGCAAATATTAATGTCTTATATCTGATGCATTTAATTTGCATGTGATGTATGATTTATTTCCTTTATAAGATTTCATCTATGTGTGAGATATCGATCCATGATGTAATTGGCTAACGAATCTGAAGTTGTATTGAGCTCTCTTGGTACGTGTCTGTATTCGATAAAGTCGAACATTCTTTCAAAACGATGAACTCATAGATGGAGACGCAATAGGATAGGATTACGAATGGCGTGTATTTGATTAAGTTGACAAACCACGAGTTGAGAGTCTATGTTAATGATCATACGATAAATACCTAGGGAAGAGGCTTCGGTTAAAAGTCCGATGACAACATGATATTCTACCATGTTTTTAGTTGCCGACCCTAAGAAAAGACCTTTTGAACTCACCAAATCATAAGAGTGGTAAATGACCCAAGCTATAGAAGCAATGTTCTGGGTCTGTCGACTATTGCCATCCTCAAACCCGACAAAGATAGGAAAGGAAGATGTCATCTGCACATGAAAACACAAGACAAAGTATAAGCGGCTAAGGAAAAAAAGTGTGCACTCAAGAGAAAAAGACACACCAAACTAAAAATACAATAGTGTACAAAGTACACATGCTAGATGTCCTATGCATAGTACTTCTTAAGGTAAAGCTTGTTTCGGGGCTCACCCAGGGAGATTCCGTCGTAGTCAACTAATTCGTAAGAGCCTCTATGTAAAACATGTTTCACGATGTAAGGACAATGCCACAAAGACTCGAACTTGCCTGTCCCTAACTTATCATAAGCTTGGTCATAAACGAGGACTAGTTCTTCTTCTGCAAAAGTACGAGGGTGGATGGATTTTTCGTATTGATTTTTGATTCACTTTTGATATGTCTCATTAACGAGAGCGACATCACGACATTTTTCATCCAACCTGGTCAGGTATAAGAAGCGTTCTTCTTCAGCATAAGTGTGAGGCAAGAGTTCTACTTTGAGTTTCAACAAGGGAATTTTGCACTAGATTGGTAAAACAACTTCTATTCCATATACCAACTGGAAAGGAGTGAATCCAGTAGCAGTTTTCATTGAGGTACGGTAATCCCAAAGAGTTGAGAAAAGTTGTAGATTCCAAAATGTCTTGTTTTCCCCCACCATACTTTGAATCATGGTTTTAAGAACCTTGTTGATAGCTTCAACTTGTCCATTGGCTTGAGGATAGTACGAGGATGAGTTCTCATGGGAAAAACCCAACTTGGCATGAAACTCACTCATCATTTGGTTTTGAAAGTGTGAACCATGATCAGTTACAATGGCTTGTGGAACACCAAAATGAGTGATGATCATGGATGATTTTAGGGGATAAATTTCGCTCATGGGTTAATTTTACATGGTTTTTCCCAAAAAAAGATTCGCTTTTCTAAAAATGATTCGCCCAAATACTATAGGATAAAATTATTTTAACTTGAAAATCGCCAAAATTTTATACAAACTATATAAAATCCTTAGAAATTTGAATATTTTTACAAAAATATCGCCAAACATTTATAGTTGGCATATGAAGGATTAGTAATATTCGCCAACATTTCTACATTTTAAAATAAATTTCCATCCTTAAAATCATCCCTGGTGATGATGTGGTTGAATTTTAGGGACCTAACCCCTTACATAGATAGAACAATGTATTCCGGTGTAATAAAGGTCAATATTAATAAGGCCTTGCAATAAGGTAGAATAAGTCGAATGTAAGAAGACCTAATAGAAGCTTTCGCTTCTAGAAGGATCTTCCTCTATATGGTTCTCTTGATAGACATATTTAGTATAAATAGGAGTCGAGGGTATGAGAACCCTAGCTTGGATATTATTGTAATAGAGCTTTGCTCGACTGGAGGTTGCCCTCTCGAAGAGACCCATGAACATTGCTCTCAGTAATTGAAGTGCTCTTTCTGGTGTTATTTTGTTATCATTTCAGTATTATTGTGGTGTTATTCTGGTTATATTGTTGTTCATCTTCCATTTCTAGTATTTTATTTTTGTTCTGCATACTTTTTATATCTGGAATATTACAACTCGTATCAGAGAACTTTCCTTGGAAGAAAATTGTGGGTTAAATTTTTTTTCAGGGTAGAGATGTATTCTAACATCTTTAAGCCACAAAGATCTATCGTTACGCGCATAAACCCATGGTTGAGGGATTCATACACACAGGAAATACAAGTGATTCTTAAGTGCACATCTATTGGCCACCCTTGTAACCCTTGTTGGTACCCCTTCGAGTGGTAGCGCATCAGAAAACACATGTGTATGGATCAGCCTAGATTTCCTGAATCCCTCTTTAGATAAACCGATTGACTGCTTGACTGCTATAGTGACACCTAGAACAACACTAGGGAAGATACTCTCTAGTACCTGGATAGTCGGGTAGTATGGCTAAGGGCATGTTCTAGCCTCCTTAATTAGTGCCTTGAGATATTGGGCCAAGTACTACTGTTAGACCCCACACGTATATCAGAGAGTTATAGCACAGGGCAAACCCTTGTATTCAGAACCCTTGAATACCTAACCCTTGGGGACGGAAACAAAAAAATTAAAACAAACAAGATCTATTGTCGCGCAACTGTGTTCGAGTTGCCAAATAACTACACATGTCTTCCCGGTTAAGCATTTTGGCATTTCATCACTACAGTATTCTTAAGACTGGAGTATAACTCCACAGGAGTTTAAAAAAAAAGAGAGACTAAAACTTTTGCACCATTATTTGAGACCTATTCCATTGGATTTATCTCTTCGCCCTTATCACATTCATACATATCATTTTTCAGCAAATTTTTTGACCCCACCCACCTCGTTTTGGTTCCCTCGTCATCATGGCCCATACCTGTAGCCAAGATTTGGAAGCTCGCTTCAATACTTTGCAATCTAATTTCACAAAGACCCAACAAGAAGTGAAACAAATCAGTGCCAATGTTGCCGCCCTAAATACAAACATGCAGTCTTCCATCGCCACCTCAATCGAGGAACTCAAACAAGACATGACTACCCAGCTTGAATCTGTCGTTTCAATGATATGCACCAAGCTGCATATCCCTGTAGATAACCCTTTATCTGACCCACCTCCACATACCGAAGCTTAAACTTCTTCTCATTCCCATAATTTTCAGCACCATCACTGTCAGCATGACATACGCCTTCCGCGGGTGGTGTTATCACTCTGTAAATTTTGTCTGACTGAATAGACAAACGACAGAGGTAACTATTTCAACCTACTTTAGAGCTGAGCACTAGCCTTCTCAACTAAGAGAGGGCCCTCTCATGTCACTTAATATAACTATGGAAATTAGTGGCTAGATTTGTTCTGTTTTGGGGGGGGTTTATAAAATAACTGAAGAAATGAAGATAACATTTGGGCTATGGAGTCTGGAATGAACAATGCATTGTCAGAACATGAAAACTATCAAGAGGAAAATGATAAATGAGGTGATGAGTTTGAGTTTATATCTGAAACTTCCATGGCATTAGAGGAAAAGGAAACATATAACTTCATCAAAGAATTTCAAAAATGAATTCTGAATAAGCTAGGAAGAAACATATAAAGTTTAAATTGCTTAAACCAAGAGCATCAAATGATGAATTCTGGGCCTTTATTTCTCCAATTTAGATAGATGAAAGTGTAAATGAAATAAAAGAGTACAAGAATCACATACTATGAAAGAACACAAGACTCATATCACCGCCAATTAGAATCTTTTCATAAATAGTATGAAATCTTCTTCTGCGTTTATATATTCATTCTAGCCCCAGAGTTTACAAAGTCTTCCTGCACATAGGGAAGGCTCCCCTTTCTCCATCCTATCTATATCCTCGAGTTAATATATATAGAGGAATTACTCGTGGAATTCAAAACATTCAGACTTCCCCATAATTCTAAAAATAGAGATAAGTTACAAAAAGGAATGATTTATAATAACATTTATCCTATTTTAAAGGGGCCGTTAGGAACAAGTCTGTCATATCTGGGCCCGCTTTCTTTGATCTCCATCTATCCAAAATTTGTTGGGATGTACTTATTCCCATTTGAGGATTCATTTCAGCTTGGCGATCTCCTCCTTTAGAGTGTCCAACCAGACTGGTTTATTCTTCCCAACGCTTTCAACTGTTTCGGCTATGGCTTATGTCTTCTGTCGTTTGCTCTGTTTCTTTTTCACAGCTTGCCTGTAGGTTTCTCCCACATGCCTATTGATGATTAGGTCCCTCATGATGGGATTTAGCCTGACTTCTAATTCTAGGTCTGTAGTAGGTTCCGTATGGAATTTGGTTGCTAATATATGTGTAATTTTCCTTTCCTTCTTCCTCGTAGATAAGCCTTCCATGTTACTTGAAAAACTTGTTTCACTGGATATGGATTGATTGGTTTTGTCCATGTATCCCAATTTCGTGGACATAAGATGTTCCTACAGAAATCAGAGAGTCGATTAAATTGGAGATTATTTCTCTTATGGATGAGATGATGCCTCCATACTTGAGAATCAGTAGTTATTGAGTTCCAATCATGAATCACTGACAAGATTACTTGCAGGTACGTTGGTTTACCACGCTCAGCCAATCCATTTCAAATGATTATCTTTTGAGTTCGTTATCCAATGGCGTTCACCTGACATCATATGGACATGAAGTACCCGAACGAGTGATGCAAGGTGATTTGACTAGCCATCACCTCCCCTACGGGTTGTTGATTTACAACATTAGACCACGTGATATCATGGTTGTGGGAAAAATGGTTTCAGGCAAACTTCTTTTCACCCCGATATATTTCAATGAGCACCACACGTCCACTATTAAAACCACCATGGTTTTCCCCGGTCCACCTTTGCACAATTAAGTTTCGTGTTAGTTCACCACCGGATATGGGCCTCAACCGTTGATCCAGGCTACTTCAAGATCAACGGTCCGTAAGACTGCTTCCTTCGCGCTTCCGCTATATTTTTCCACATTCCACCATATATGTCCCAGACTTTCAAATCACGTCATGTCTCTACACCACTTTAGTCCTTTGCTAATTTTGAAACTCAAATCTCGAGTATGATTGTTATGGTGATAACATAGGCTCCAACTGGGGATGTTATTATCCTTGTGAGGTAGCAAAGAACTATAGACCTGGTGCCTTCTTTGTTGGGCTTCTTTCAAAAAATGTGCATGTATTTTATCACGTCTTGGAGAATGAATGTCAAATATTAAAACCGGACTTTTCAAACTGCTCTCAACTATATATGGAACACTAAATACACCACTAAAATATGACTGTACACACTATTGGGAACCCAAACTAATTTTTTTTTCTTGACCAACAAGCTTATTCACACACTCCTATCTACTCTAACTACTAAAATGAACTTCCAATCAAGTGAAATCAAAATGTCAATAAAACCATGCAAGCATTTTATCCACTGTTTGTTTACTTTGCACAAGCTTGCTCCAAATCCCGTTAACTGATAATTCATTCAAAAATTCATCCATAAATCCAAATCTCAAAAAATTAAAAACATTTGGAATGTTCATTTCCTCCAATAAGATTGCAAATGGATCTTCTAAAATATGGGCAAAACAATCGTCATGTTTCATTCCTTCCACTGCATTTTTGTTTTCAGGTGATTCATCTTTTTGACTTCTAAAAAACTGAAAGCGTTATTGAGAAGTATGGTAGTAGGGATTTTCTGAGTCATAAGGCAACCATGGCTGGAGAGCATCATCTGGTGTAAAAATATTCATATCTGGTACAAACATTGATTCGTTGTAATTCACTATTATTGGTAGACTCTGATTGTAAACCTTTTCCACATAATGTGTCTTGGGATAATGAATCATATGGAATAATGATTCCTTTTCAGGAATCAATATAGAACAGAAATCTTCATCCACAAGGGTTTCCTTGTTGTTCGGAGTTTCCATAGGTGAAATTTAAAAATCTTCATCTATATCTAGGTTGTTCAGAAATAGGATCACTATGTCAGTTTCAGGGGAAGAAAGGCAACCTTGAAATACCTTGTCTTGCTGGTAATATTGTTGAACATCTACATTAGTTCTAGGAGAAAGGAAAATACCTTCGACAAAAATTCCTTGATCGTCTTCTTCTTTAATCTGATGACTAAGCATGGATTGGAATTATGAATTGAAATACCCTTCCAAGTAATGATCATTCAATGCATGTGAGTGTAGTTGGTGTTCTTCAATGATGACAACCTTTTCATGTAAAACAATGCTACTGTGAATACAGTCAGAACTCCCTATTTTTGAAATCTCATGATCTTCTCTTAACCATTCAAATGAAGAAAAACATAAGGGGAGAGATTTTTTATCTGTAAGTCCGCTACTTTCTTCGCCATGCTTCGATGTTTTATTATTTGAAACGCTACAGACATTTTGTTTCAATAGTTCAAATGAGGGAAAACACAATAGCAAGGTTCTGTTACCTGACTCAAAACCTTCCTCATTTTTTCCCGTATCATCATAGGTACATTTTTCCATCTCTTTGGATTTCTAGACATGCTCACTTTTAGCTTTGTCTTCGATCAATGACTGTATTTCCGAATTGACAAGATCTTCCTCAAAACAAAGAATAGGGTCATCAAGCATCTGAGAAGAGTTCTCCAATATCTTGTCAATCTGGTTCGTTGGTTTGGTGTGACTTTGCATCAACACAAATTCATTTGTCTCAACAATGATCTGAGAATTTTCTTTAAACAATTTGAATGTGGCAAAGCACAAGGGTAGCGAATTCTCTTCAGTTGATCTAATACTTTGCTCCTCACTGTACTACTAAAAAACAAAGTCTTCAACATCATGATCATCCTCATATTTTTCATATACAGACAAATCAACATCATATGCAACGTCATCTAACAAGAACAAACTTGGAACATCAATCTGTTATTCAACAAACTGGTTTGCAAACTCATCCTCTTGACTATCTACAAAAGAATACATAAAATAATCAGCCCCCTTCTTATCATGAGATGGCTCAGAAGATAAAACAACACTTCTTCTTTCAACAAGTGGAATATAATTTTTAGCACAATCATAAACATTTGAAACTTCAAGAGGACCCATGATATTGTCAATTCTATGCTCAAGATTCTAATCAACTATTTTATGTTCATATTCACTTTCATGTTCTTGAGCATCCAACCCCTCATTTTGGATTTGTTTACATTCCTAGATGTTGTGTTGAATATCCTGAGCATCATTAAACATTTGTTGTAAGGACTTCAGTCTTCTTTCCATCAGGAGGAAAGACAATTCTGGATGAAGAGTTGTTGTGTAATGGAGCATGGAAACAACTTCAGTGGGTTGAATCTCTTCAGGAAATTTGTAGTAAATACTGGAAAACCTCTTACTGAATATAGAGATAGTTTCATTGCTCTGCCATTCCAAGGCATAAAACTCTTCAAGTTGTAGCTCCAAATATTTCTTCTTGCCCCAAAACTTAAAAAAAACATTCTTCAATTTCTCCCATGAGCTAATTGTTTCTGGATGCAAATGTCTAAACCAGTCTTTGGTGTTTCCTTTCAAGGGTTGAGAGGGGGAATATACAATTGCAATATTCTCATGTTCATCGTTGGAATGCAGCAGGTAAAGAAAAAATTGTTTGGCATGTTCAAGGAAGGAGCGGAGCTAACTTATAACAAATAGTAAAATGCTTTGGAGGAGATCCCATTTTAAGTACCTGTTTTCTTCCATGATTCCCTTTCATACCTATGTCAAGGTATCTCATCTTCCAGTGGATTTTTTGAACTACAATTTAAATTTGAGTGAAATCGCCAATAACGTTTTGGGATCTGGATTCTGCATTGAGAGTGGAGTCGCTAGTGAAAATTGAAATTTCTAGATTCTTCTACCAATAGAATCATCTTCAAATTGATTTTTTGATGCATGGAGTCGCCAGAGCAGGAATACAGCCAATATGTGCCTAAGTGTCTACTGCTCTTAGACCTAAGAACTCAACCATGTCATTCTTTCCCAGGGAAAATTTTTCAATTTCGTCCCCGCCAGTGGCGCTAGAATGTTAGCACTCTTTAAATTTTGTCCAGTTGAATAGACAAACGACAGAGGTAACTGTTTCAACCTACTTTAGAGATGAGCACTAGCCTTCTCAACTCAGAGAGGGCTCTCTCGTGTCACTTAATATATATATGGAAATCGGTGGCTATATTTGGTCTGTTTGGGGGGGGGTTTATAAAATAACTGAAGAAATGAAGATAACATTTGGGCTATGGAGTCTGAATGAACAATGCATTGTCAGAACATGAAAACTATCAAGAAGAAAAGGCTAAATGAGGCGATGAGTTTGAGTTTATATCTAAAACTTGCATGGAATCAGAGGAAAAGGAAACATATAACTTTATCAGAGCATTTCAAAAATGAATTCTGAATAAGCTAGGAAGAAACATACAAAGTTTAAATTGCTTAAACCAAGAGCATCAAATAATGAATTTTGGGCCTTTATTTCTCCAATTTAGACAGAGGAAAGTGTAAAGGAAATAAAAGAGTATAGGAATCACATACTATGAAAGAACACAAGACTCATATCACCACCAATTAGAATATTTTCATAAACAATCCAAAATCTTCTTCGGCATTTATATATTCATTCTATCCCCAGAGTTTACAAAGTCTTCCTGCACAGAGGGCAGGCTCCCCTTTCTCCATCCTTTATATATCCTCGAGTTAATATATGTATAGAGGAATTACTCATAGAATTCAAAACGTTCAAACTTCCCCATAATTCTAAAAATAGAGATAAGTTACAAAAATGAATGATTTATAATAACGGTTATCCTATTTTAAAGGGACGTTAGGAACATGTCTGTCATATCTGGGTCCCCTTTCTTTGACTGCCATCTGTCCAAAATTTGTTGGGATGTAATTATTCCCACCTGAGGATTCATTTTAGCTTGGCGATCTCCTCCTTTATAGTGTCCAACCAGACTGGTTGATTCTCCCCAACGCTTTCAACCGTTTCGACTATGGTTTCTGTCTTCTGTTGTTTGTTCTGTTTCTTTTTCACAACTTGCCTGCAGGTTTCTCCCACGTGCCTGTTGTTGATTAGGTCCCTCATGATGGGATTTATCCTGACTTCTAATTCTAGGTCTGTAGTAGGTTCCGTATGGAATTTGGTTGCTAATATACATGAAATTTCCCTTTCCTTCTTCCTTGTAGATGAACCTGCCATGTTACTTGAAAAACCTGTTTCACTGGATATGGCTTGATTGGTTTTGTCCATGTATCCCAATTTCGTGGACACAAGATGTTCCTATAGAAATTAGAGAGTCGATCAAATTGGATATTATTTCTCTTATGGATGAGATGATGCCTCCATACTTGATAATTGTTAGTTATTGAGTTCCAATCATGAATCACTGACAGGATTACTTCCAGGTACATTGGTTTACCATGCTTGAACAATCCATTTCAAATGATTAGATTTTGAGTTCATTATCCAACGGTGTTCACCTGACATCATATGAACCTGAAGTACCTAAACAAGTGACATGAGGTGATTTGACTATCCGTCACCTCCCCCATGAGTTTTTTATTTTCCACATTAGACCACGTGATATTGGAGCTGTGGGAAAAATGGTTTCAAGAAAACTGACTTTCACCCCGATATATTTCAACGAGCGCCACACATCCATTATTTAAACCACCATGGTTTTCCTTAGTCCACCGTCACACAATTATGTTCCGTGTTATTTCACCACCCGATATGGGCCTTAATCGTTGATTTGGGCTACTTCAAGATCAACGGTCCGTAAGACTACTTCCTTCATGCTTCCGCTATATTTTTCCACATGCCTCCATATATGTCCCAGACTTTCAAATCGCACCATGTCTCTACATCCCTTTAGTCCTTTGCTAATTTTGAAACTCGGATCTCGAGTATAATTGTTATGGTGATAACAGGTGGATGTGACCAAATTTGATGGCTTGGATCCCACTGGTTGGGTAACCCAAATGGAACATTATTTCTCTTTATACAGCATTACAGATGACTTGGCCAAACTCTGGTATGGTGTTCTCCATCTAGATCATGAACGTTGGCAATGGCGGCAATGGAGAAAAACTTAACGTCAAGGGTATATTGCTTGGACACACTTTGTGGCAGAGCTTTATGAACACTTTGACACTAACACCAACTATTTAGGACGTTTGACAAAGTTGAAACAATCTGGAACAGTGGAAGACTTTATAGCTGCTTTTGAGCGCCTGACTTTTTGAACAGAGGGCATGTATGATGCCTTTTTCGAAGAATGTTTTATCAGTGGCCTCAAGGATGATATTTGTGCCCATGTTCTCATGGCTCGGCCTCATAGTTGGATGGAGGTTACCAAAAGAGATGAATAAGCACAACATGTTGTATCTTCTCAAAACCAAAAACCATCCTTTATTCCTCACACCAAACCAGTAAATCCCACTACTCCCTCTGCTCTACTAAAGATCCAAAAATTGACTAGGCCTGAAATGGTTGAACGCCAACTCAAAGACCTTTGTTATAATTGTGATGACAAATATTTTCCGGGCCACAAGTGTAAGGAACCAAATATTTTTATGGCCATCTCAGAGGATGTTTTGGAATAGGATGTTGAAACTCCCCTTATGTCTGAGTCACCTAAAACCATAGACATAACCCCTCCCTCAGACCCTCCCGAAGTAGAACCGGTCATTTCCTTAAATGCTCTCACTAGTTTCTCTACTCCCCAAACCCTCAAGCTAATTGGTTACATCAAGCATAGGAAGGTCATCATTCTGGTTGATAATGGCGGTACCCATAATTTTATTCATTGTAACATTTCCCAAGAAACTCATTGTTATATCCATGTAATCAATAATTTCCAAATCATGATTGCCAATGGTGGATCCATGAAATGTGGAGGGCATTGTGAAAATGTGCATCTCCAAATTGGTGACTACCACCTGAAATCTCATATGTTTTTTATCGACATGGGAGGTTGTGACATTGTGTTGGGTGCAGACTGGCTAAGGAATTTGGGTCCCATTCTCATGGATTTCAAGGAATTAACCATGCGATTCAACAAACAGGGACAAAAATATAAGTTCCAAGGCATCACCGCCGGTTCACCGGAGATCATTAGTTCCCATCGCATGGAAAATCTGCTAAAAAAAGGTCATTCTGGCGTTATTTCCCAACTCCATGACATATGGGCAACTGAGACACCCTCTATGCCACAAGACCTTCAATCCATCCTCTCTAAACATCAAGTGGTCTTTTCCACTCCCCAGGGACTCCCACCTTCCCGTGGTATTCATGATCATTCCATTCCCCTTATACCAGGAATCCTCCCTCCCAATATCCATCCCTATTGTCACCCCTTTTCCCAAAAAAATGAAATTGAGAAAATGATTCAAGAACTGCTTAATGTAGGCGTTATCCACCCTAGTACGAGCCCCTAATATTCTCCTATGGTCATGGTCCTGAATAAAGAAGGTTCTTGGCGCATGTGTCCTGACTTCCGTGCCCTCAACAAACTCACCATTAAAGAAAAATTTCCCATTCCTGTCATTGATGACCTCTTGGATGAATTGAGTGGCACCCAGTTCTTTACTAAACTTGATCTTCATTCTGGATACCACCAGATCCATATGAAAGAGGTAGACATTCCTAATACTACCTTTATAACTCATGAGGGAAACTATGAGTTTTTGGTCATGCCCTTTGGCTTGTGTAATTCCCCCTCCATCTTCCAAAGCCTCATGAATCATGTCTTTCGCCCCTTTATTTGTCATTTTGTCTTAGTTTTCTTTGATGATATCCTCATCTATAACAAAACCTGGACATACCACCTTGCTCATGTGGACCGAGTTCTCCATATACTCTCTCAACACCAACTTTTCCTTAAACAATCTAAATGTGCTTTTGGTGCCTCAGACGTCGAGTACTTGGGCTATCTTGTTGGAAAGAATGACGTCGGGGTGGATCCAAAAAAGATTGAAGCTATGAAAGATTAGACTCACCCAAAGACTCTCAAAAGTTTGTGAGGATTCCTAGGCCTAACAGGTTATTATCGCAAGTTTGTTAAGAATTATGGAAAGATTACAGCACCTCTCACGACACGCCTTAAAAAGAATTATTTCACTTGGACCCCAGCAGTTGCTCAGGCTTTTCAAACCTTGAATATGGCCATGTGCACCACTCCATTCCTGGCCCTTCCTAATTTTACAAAGACCTTTTTCCTGGAATGTGATGCTCCAGGGAAAGGAATTGGCGTTGTCCTTATGCAAGAGGGTCAACCTTTGTCCTTTACCAGCAAACAACTATCTGAACGAAATTTGGACAAATCAATCTATGAAAAGGAAATGTTGGCTATTCTACATGCCGTTGATTTGTGGCGTCGTTATCTATTGGGGAAATGCTTCCAAATTAAGACCAACCATCAAAGCCTCAAGTATTTTCTTGAACAACACATTTCCTCCCTGTTTAAAAGTCAACAAGAAACATGTGTCTAATTTACTTTTCCCTTAAATAAATTGGACAATAAATATTAATCTATTATCTCATTTATAACTAAGTGATTTGGAGTTGTAACAAAACTATAAGTGTAGTTAAGTGAGTTAAGCTCAGTTGTACTAGTTGTAACTAAACTTTCACTAGTGAGAGTTCAGTGAATTAATTATTCATTAATTCACAATCAATGAACTCACATGCAACTGAAGATTTTCCATGGTTAACTACATGCATGTCAGATCCATTGGAGACCTAGTTGAGATAACAGGTGAAAGGGACAGTTTGGCTATCAGTTGTGATTTGATCACACATGTAGTGGATATGCTCATGAACATGTGCAAACTAGGAAATTCGAATCATTGTGAGAATTATAATTGCAGGGATTGTGCAGAGGAGGCAGGCTGTCTGGACACGGAGAATTGGCACATGTATTTGTTGATTTGAGTATGACAGTGTGAGACGATTGTATTGTACTGAGAGCTCTTGGATTAGAGTTTTGTATGAGATTGTTTCATGATTGATGATATACATAATATATGATAGTGGGGTTTTTAGCTTTACGCTTTCCCGAAAAAAATTTGGTGTTATGTGTTCTTGATATTTCACTTCGTGATCGTGGTTTAATTTTCTGCAAGAGTAATAGTAGAAGTGATTTTGTATTTAACAGTGGCACGAAGGCCACAGCGATTCTATATATAATTGTATTGAAATTTATATATGGTATCGGGGCCACGGAAGTGAGGTGCAAACAAAATAGTATTTTCGCAGGTCCCATCTTTGGCAGGGTGTGAACTTCAAAGGAGAGGTGCGAACTTCATTTCTAGAAGCAGAAATTCTCGCACCCTACTCAAAGAAGAGGTGTGAACTTCATTGATATTCTTGTAGGCTGCTTAAGGGAGAAGTGAGAACTTCCCTCACCCCACAGTGAAGTACAGTGTGAACTTCCCCAGAAGGTTCGCAGGCTATACACTAGCAGGGTGCGAACTTCCTCAGAGAGTTCGCAGGCTAGACACTGGTAGGGTGCGAACTTCCCTCAGGATGCTCTTAGGTGGGGTGCAAACCTCTCAAGGCAAGAGAAATTGCAGCAGTTGAGTTTTTGGATAACGTTCGAATTTGCAGGATTTTCTTGGTGCGACATTTGATTCAAGATCAAAATGTCTTTCAATGGCTTGAGGTTGGAGTATGCACTCGAGGGCAGCTCAAACTACATTGCTTGAAAGGACAGGATGGAAGTAGTACTCGAAGACAATGGCTTGAAGGATTACATTGACAAAGATGTTCTTAAGACGGATGCGACAGACACTGCAAATCTTGATGCATGACAAAAGAAAGTGGCAAAGGCGAGGAGGATTCTATTGGAGGGAGTACAAGACCACATTGTCTCAAGTCTCCATGGAAAAACCACACCACATGAAATGTGGAAGGTTTTGATGGATCTGTTCCAAAACAGTAGCGACCATAGGAAATTGGTGCTCAAAGATAAACTCGGGAAGCTCAAGATGGAGAAGGGCGACACCATTCCAAAATATCTCATGAAGTTTGTCCAATGTCGGGATGAGCTTGGAAGTGTGGGAATAAAAGTCGTTGCTAATGATTTGGTGAGCTTGGTGCTCCTAGGACTTCCCAAGAGTTGGCACAGTTATCAAGACTCTGTCAATGGAAGGGAAAATTTTCCATATTGGGAACGACTATGGTTGGATCTAGTGCAGGAGGAGTTCAGGCGGAACACCAGAGATGGATCTTCATCAAAGAGTGAATATGAAGAGGATTGTTCTTTGACTGCCAAGGCAAGGAAAGGGAAAGGGAAGAAATTCCATTCAAAATCCAAGTCTAAAGTCAAGAAGCTAGATTTGTCCAAAGTGAAGTGTTTTCACTGTCACAAACATGGGCATCTCGCTACTAACTGTTCGCAGAAGAGAAAGAACAAGACGATTGTTGGAGCTGCAACTGGTGAGACTCTTATCTCACAATTTGAACTTGAATTCACTTTGATCGCATTCATGGCTTCAAGTGCATCAGGATCGGTGTGGTATTTGGATAGTGGTGCTTCATTCCACATGATGGGAGATAAAGAGTCTTTCATTGACTTGGAGGAGAAATATCTCAGAATGCATATAGAGATGGGCGACGATGGACGATACAGTGCGAATGGTATTGGTACCATTACCTTTCAGAGGGAGTCAGGTAAACCATTTCAATTGAAAAATGTTATGCATGTTCCATGTCTGAAGAAAAACTTGGTCTCAGCCGAAATGTTGGAGGATAGAGGCTATGATGTTGTTTTTAGCAGTGGAAAAGCCTACCTATGACATAAAGCAACGGGTCAAGTCAAGAAGATAGGGATTCGAGTTAAGAATCTCTACATGCTGGAGGTAGATGGATGTGGTGCCATGATAGGCAAGGCAGAAAAAGTGGTGAGCCGAGATGAGGACAAATTATGGCACAGGCGATTGGGCCATCTTCATCATGGAGCCTTGAAGATCATGCAACAAATATCTACTGGACTTCCAAGGGGAACACTTGCTCACTTAGATCAGTGCAAGGGGTGCACCCTGGGGAAGTATGTAAAGTCCACCTTTCATGAAAAGGAGAACCGTGCTTCGATGATCCTAGAGAGAATTCACAGAGACATGTGTGGACCATTCTCGGTTGCTTCAACAACAAAACATAGGTATTATGTTATTTTGTTTTATGACTTTTCTCGTAAATGTTGGATATTGTTCATGCATAAGAAGAATCAAACATTCTCAAAGTTCTGTGAGTTTAAAGCATTGGTGGAGAAAGAGTCGGGGAAGCAAGTGAAATCTCTAAGGAGTAATAATGGTGGAGAATACATCTCTAATGAATTCAAATACTTCTACAGCAGAGAAGTAAGTTGAAGAGAACTCATAGCACCTCATAACCCACAAAAAAATGAGGTCGTGGAGAGAAAGAACAGAACAATCGGGGGTGCAACACGAGCGATGTTGCATGATCAGGACCTACCAATGCATTTGTGTGCAGAAGCATGCAATATTGTGGTTTATGTGCAGAACTGTTGTCCTCATAGAATACTTGGCATGAGTACACCTGAAGAATCTTTCACTGGTAAGAAACCTGATGTTTCTCATTTTATAATTTTTGGATCCTCTGTTTATGTGCATGTGACCAAGGATTCCAGGAGGAAGCTAGAACTGACTGCTGAAGTTGGAATATTTGTGGGGCACAAAGAAACACCCCAAAATTATCGTGTGTATTTTTCGAATAGTAAGATGACTGTTATGTGACGGGATATAAAATTCAATGAGGGGAAAGCCATGCGATTGTCGCTTGAGAGGGAGCTAGACTTGCATGCAGAAGAGGAACTGGTGGTTCCCAAAGATGAGTCTCAAGATGTGGATCAACCACATGAGGGGGTTCATGGAGTGGGGGAACCACTCAAGCAGAGTCATCCATCAGAAATGGCAGAAAGCACACCACAGAAGCTAATAGATTGAGACTAGATGTTGCACAGAATGTAGGAGCCCCTACTTCACAGCCCAGACAGAGACAGTCTCCTGATCGATTTGCTGGATACATGGCTCTCATGAGAAAATGTATTGTGACTGAACCATCTTCCTTTCAGGAAGCAATGTAGGATCCCACTTGGGTTGATGCTATGGTAGAGGAGTATGACTCCATTGTCAAAAATAGTGCATGGGAAATTGTCCCAAGGCTGGTCGACAAATCAGTGGTAGGTTCAAGATGGATCTACAAGGTAAATCAAGCTGCTGATGGGAGTGTGGAGAAATACAAGGCTAGGTTTGTGGCCCGAGGCTTCTCATAGATCGAGGGGATAGATTATTATGAGACCTTTGCACCTGTCACAAGGTACTCTTCCATAAGATCCATCCTTAAACTCTCAGTGCAGATGGGCTAGTGCATTCATCAGATGGATGTAAAAAATGCGTTCCTCAATGGGATCATTGAGGAAGAAGTGTACATTGAACAACCAGAAGGTTTTGAGACCTTTGACAAAGATTCTCATGTGTGCAGACTCAAGAGAGCATTGTATGGGCTTAAGCAAGCACCCCGTGCTTGGTACACTCGGATAGACAGCTATTTCACCGGATTAGGCTTCACCAAAAGTGAAGCGGATGCAAACCTATACCAAATTTTGGTGGAGGGTAAGCTCTTAATCATCGTTCTTTATGTTGATGATTTAATATTGATTGGTGATGAGTAGCTGATACACTCATGCAAGGATGACCTTGCAAAGGAGTTTGAGATGAAGGATTTGGGCCTTCTTCATTATTTCCTTGGATTGGAAATATGGCAGCGAGATGGTGAACTTTTTGTGTCTCAAGGAAAGTATGCAAGGGAGATATTGGGTAAGTTTCACATGGAGGGCTGCAAACCCATGGATACTCCTCTTCCAGGAAACTGGAGGAAAGAGGATGCTACTTCTGGAGAGGTCATGGATGCTACTGTCTATCGATAGTTAGTGGATTTGCTAATGTATTTAGTGAACACGAGACCAGACATTTTCTATGCGGTTAACCAACTAAGTCAAGAGATGGTTAAGCCTACCAAACTCTTTTGGAAGGCGGGTAAGCATGTCCCGAGATATATGAAGGGCACATTTGAGTATGGATTATGGTACAAATAGATGGATGAGGTGAAGTTGCATGGCTTCACAGATACAGATTGGGTAGGCAGCCCAACGGACAGAAAGAGCACATCAGGGGGGATCTTTAGTATCGGATCTACAGTTGTTTCTTGGTACAGCAGGAAACAGAGATCCATGGCACTTAGTTCAGCGGAAGTGGAATACATGGAAGTGAGTCAAGCTGCATGTGAGGCTATCTTGATGAGAAAGATCTTGGTTGGTTTTTTTGGTTCTCATTTAGATCCGATAGTGATTTATTGTGATAATCAGAGTTGCATTAAACTCTCAATTAATCCTATGTTTCATGAAAGATCTAAGCATATAGATATCCGGTATCATCATCTCAGAGATTGTGTACAGCAAAAGATCATGTTGCTTCAATATATTCCTACGGAAGATCAGGATGCAGACATTCTGACGAAGGCACTCATGAGGAGCAAATTCGAATATCACAGAGACAGGATTGGAATGAAGGATAATCCCTTTCTTGTTGAGAGGGAGTGTTGAAAAGTCAACAAGAAACATGTGTCTAATTTACTTTTCCCTTAAATAAATTGGACAATAAATATTAATATATTATCTCATTTATAACTAAGTGATTTGGAGTTGTAATAGAACTATAAGTGTAGTTAAGTGAGTTAAGCTCAGTTGTACTAGTTGTAACTAAACTTGCACTAGTAAGAGTTCAGTGAATTAATTATTCATTAATTCACAATCAATGAACTCACATGCAACTGAAGATTCACCACGGTTAACTACATGCACGTCAGATCTATTGGAGACCCAGTTGAGATAACAGGTGAAAGGGACAGTTTGGCTATCAGTTGTGATTTGATCACACATGCAGTGGATATGCTCATGACCATGTGAAAACTAGGCAATTCGAATCATTGTGAGAATTCTAATTGCAGGGATTGTGCAGAGGAGGCAGGTTGTCTGGACACAGAGAATTGGAACATGTATTTGTTGATTTGTGTATGACAGTGTGAGACAATTGTATTGTACTGAGAGCTCTTCGATTAGAGTTTTGTATGAGATTGTTTCATGATTCATGACATACATTATATATGATAGTGGGGTTTTTAGTTTTGCAATTTCCCGGATAGGGTACTCATGGCTCCATGATGAGCTTTGATACAAAGGCTATTTGTATTTAAGTTACCAGTCAAAACTTAAATCCACGGTGCTTTATGAGCTTCATGCTACACCCACAGCTGGGCACTCTGGGTTTACCAAAACCTATGACAGGGTCAAACGTTCTTTTTTATGGGATGGTATGAAACAAGACGTTCATATTTTTGTGGCCGAATGTGATGTGTGTCAAGGCAACAAGGGAGAAACATTCAAATCTCCTAGCACACTGCAACCGCTTCCGATTCCACCTGCTATTTGGAGGGATATCTCTATGGATTTTATTACAGGCTTACCTAAATCGGGTAATAAATCAGTCATCATGGTGTTAGTTGATCGCCTTTCCAAGTATGCTCATTTCTATGCTCTTCAACACCCATTTACAGCATCCACAATGGCTCACCTTTTCATGGATCAGGTCTTCAAGCTTCATGGCATGCCCCATTCTATTGTTTCTGATCGTGACCCAACTTTCACCAGCAATTTTTGGTAAGAACTATTCAAGATACAAGGCACACAGCTTATCATCCCCAGATAAATGGTCAAACTGAAGTTGTCAACAAGTGTTTGGAAACATATTTAAGGTGTCTTGCATCAGAAAAGAAAAATCAGTGGGCTCAATGGTTACCCCTAGCTGAATGGTGGTACGACACTTCATACCATACAAATACATGCATGACTCATTTTTAAGCGGTCTATGGACAAAAGCCACCTTCCATTCTCTCATATTTACCATGTGTCTCGAAGGTCCAGGCGGTTGACCAAACACTTACAATTTGAGAGGCTATTCTCCATACCCTCAAAGAGAATTTGGTAATTTCCCATAATGGCATGAAGAAACAAGCAGATCAAGGTCGCTCTGAACGTCAATTTGCAGAAGGAGATCAAGTGTTCCTTCGAATGCAACCTTACAAGCAAAATTCCCTCAAGGTCGGGCATTGTCAGAATCTAGCGCCCAAATTTTATGGTCCTTATATAGTTATCAAGAGTGTGGCACAGGTGGCCTATCAGTTAGATTTTCCCAGTCATTCTAAGCTACATCATGTTTCTCATGTTTCATGTTTGAAGAAGGTGATTGGAACTAAGTGCCAAACTCAAACCAACCTTCCCGAATTGGACGAAGAAGGCTCCATTTGGCTACAACCACAAGCAGTTTTGGATCAGCATGAGCATCTCCTGCATCAGCGAACCATCAAGGAAGTGTTAGTCCAGTGGAAAGATACAACTCCAGCAGATGCCATTTTGGAGCCAACTACCATTCTGCAGCAATTTCCACATCTTAAGCCTTGAGGACAAGGATGTTTTTAAGGGGGAGGACATGTTAGGGACCTAACCCCTTACGTAGATAGAACAATGTATTTCGATGTAATAAAGGTCAATATTAATAAAGCCTTGCAATAAGGTAGAATAAGTCGAATGTAAGAAGACCTAATAGAAGCTTCCGCTTCTAGAAGGATATTCCTTTAGATGGTTCTCTTGATAGACATATTTAATGAACCTCTGATTTTCCATTGAGTGTGGAAGATCCCAACCATTGAATAATCTATAAGAGGGTGGGTGTGAGAGGTCACATCCCAGAGTTATTAAGAACTGAATTGAAGTAAAGTCAGCTTTTGGGAAAAGTGTGGTTCAAGCAAACAACAAGAAAGAGGAAATTTGTATGCGGACAGGAGGGGGGTTTTAGACAATTGTTATAAAAAAAAAGTGCTCACTAAGAAATATAGGCGATCACCAGAAAATCCATCAGTTTCATACAACAAAAATGCATATCCTCAAGTGTCAACAACTCTCACTTAGCAAACATCAAAGCAATTTAGGAAGGTTAGTTATTAGCGTGAATTTCAAACGGATAAATCGCACCATCAATGCAATCTATGTGACACAACATAAAAGTTCTAGTGTGGAAAGCATGCTAGCACAACCAACAAGATCAGAAACTACATTGTTTGCACGATGACACAAATTTTCAGGCAAAGCGATTGCATTAAAAGCACTGACCTGCAACAATGTCACACTAGTTATAGATATGATCTCAAGGTCGACTTGGCAAGTTTAATTCACCCTAACTTTGCTAATATTCCATCGCTTAAGAGCATCATTGTTCATATGTGAAGAAAGATAAAATTAAACTAGTAAGAATTCTATTTAAGAACGGTTCAGGGAATGCATTCAACATCACACAGATAGCATAGAGTTAGATTGGAGAATTTGATCTAGAGCATCAATTGCCCATTTTAGACTTCACATGTTCAGTCATAGCTTGAGCTATCATCGGGATTGAGTTACTCTCCACCTGAGAACTCAATTCAATCATCCTCGTTATCACCTGCATATGATAAGAAGAGAGAGTATGAGCTGGGAAATAAAAGAGCCCTCCCAAGTAGGCAAGAGAGAGACCACCTGCGTTATTCCTACCTCTGTAGTTTTACCAATACAAAGCCTTGTTCATTGGTAGTTATTTCCTGAGTTTTTAATTCCTTGCTATGATTACAATTTATGCATGTGTCCATGCATTCATTCACATTTATTTATGTGTATGCACAACTTTTTATCATATTTTGATCTCATTAATGCTTTACACTAACATTTTTGGCTGAAAATTGGTACTCATGTGCTCAATTTAGCCCATTACAAATGGAAACTCCATCGGGGTTCTTCACTTCAATTCTCCCTGCATAGGCGGCTGAAAATTTCTTTTTTACTTATCTAGTTTTTCAAGTCCCCAACCGGCCTTTCTAGATGTCCAATTTGGGAAATTAGACCCTCAACACTCCAGAATCCATCAAATTTTCCTTATACATCATTTTGCAAAAACCGCGTGGCTTTCGAAAAGACAGTTTCTCTAAGGTGTGCCATCAACACCATCACTCTGTTCAAAATTCACACCATTAGCATCGTCACTTGGTTCAATTTCGCACTGTCAGTGCAATTCAACACACATATTGGTCATAAACCCACGCTGTTCAACTTTTCTCCTAGGTTAAGGGTGTCCCTCATCCCTGTTCCCTTGTTGGGATTTAGCTTTTCATTTTTTGTACTTTATAAATCTAAAAGCCTCTTCTTTCAAGTTTCATTCTTGCCAGGTTATTTAGCTCATCTAGATTAATCAAGGAGGATAAAATGAACCAATATTTCGATTATCGTACCACATGGATGGCTAGTTAGGCATCTGAATTCTTATTTAGAGTTATTTTCAACAATTTGTTTTTGTTTTTTTTCTTTCGGGACCAAGAAAACCTCTTACTCATCTCCTATTATTCTCTTCACCTAGCACTCTCTCGAGTGATCTTGGTGAACCAGAATGGGTTGTATAAGTCATTTTTTCATCTCTCTTACATTTAATAAACATAGGAAATAAATAATAATACGAAGTAAGCACCCATACATGTGCACATGTGTTTTTTGGTTTCCATGCTTGCTCGTTTTGAAAAACACATCAATCATTAGGTGAGGCCAAAACCATCTTGACACCTCATAGTTTTCTTGATAATATATGAGCTAAACTATTGTAAGGACCCTGAATGTCCATATCACCATGCAATCTAGGATAGTTTCATTTTTACCTCATAGTTTCATTGGCAGCTCATAGTTTTCTTTATAAGATAGGAGCTAAACTATTGTAAGGACCTCGAATGTCCACAACACCATTGAATCTAGGATAGTTTAATTTTTTCCAGAAAACACTTAGGATGTTTAAAGGATTTGTAAGGACCCCGCATGTCCACATCTTTTACAACCTAGGATCAATTTTCCAATTTTGAAAGGATTGTACAAATTTTGTATTTGCAATAAATAGTAAAGGACCCCACAATGTCCACATGTTGCAATTACAAACACTTATTTTTTGTTCATATACACTTCTTTCACACAACAACTTTCACACATCAACAGGTGTTCACAAGTTCATTTGAGTCTTTGTATTCTCTTCTCTGTGTTCCCATAAGAGATCTTAGAGAATCAAAAGAGGCCTACATGATTCTAGACCTTGTTTCACACCCTTAAGCAATTAGGTTGGTTATTGATCCCAATCTCAACAATATTTCTAAAACACAACCCTAAGAATTGACTAAAATCCTCCACGGGAGGGGCACAAAAGAATATTTTAGTCTAAGTTAGGATTTTGGGGGTAGGTATCCAAACAACCTCCCGTTATCAGTTTTTCATTCTTTGAAAAATTAGTGGTTGACTGTTTAGGGTACTTAAAATCCTCCAATTCAAGTGTTCTTACACCATAAGGCATGGAGATACCCATGAAGGGGTGAGTATCGAGTTATGGTTGTTCTGCGTGTACCTTATTGAGCCACCCAAATCTTATGAGGTTACTTGGCCCGTGACTGATTTTTTAGGCCGAGAGTCCCTTGTTGCACTTGAACGAGGTAATTTACTGGTCAAAAACTAGGATTATCTATAGAGGTGGTAATTATGAGCTACAACTGCACCTAAATCATATTTTGTGTGGCTATTGGGAAATATCGCCAACTCTTTCGGATATGACCCCTTTTCCCCTCATTATAACTAATTTTTCATACCTTCACTAGTTCTCGGTTTGTGGCTTCATACCCCACCATCGATCTCTCTTGGAAGGCCTAGTGTCATTTGAGAGGAAGGGCAATACATCGATAGGACATGTGCATTTTTGTTTATTATTTCCCACACATGGAGATTATCTCAACCTACCTAACCAAACATTTAACTTTATAGTTGCTATATACATGTGTGATTGTTCATTTACTTTTAAAAACATATGCAGTTGTTGAATTTGGGTTAAAGTAGGCCATATTTATTATTACAAAAAAACACTTATTATTTATTTCTCTCATATTTACCATAGTCACACACTCAACTTCTATTCTGGAATCATAGGGGATCCACTAAATCTCCAGCATTCCAGATGCTTGAGAGGTCTCCCTCGAGTGTTGGTAGGTATTCTTGGTTTTATCACCTCCCCCGTACCACCTCACTCACTAGTGAGAGAAACAATTATCAGTTCTTCCTTTCTTGGTTTCACATTTCCCCCATACAGTAGTTCTTATTCCTCATCAAGAGTTGGCTCAAGACCATCACACACCATGGCATGACCACAACAATTTCCATACTTATGTTTGTCGAATCTCTTAGATTTAATGAAACTTAGAAATGACCCAATTTTTCATAATCCTGCTTGGCCTTCCATGCCCACCAAACTTCCATCGGACATACCTAAGGTTGAGGGAAAATCAGCTGAGGACCCCACTAACCATGTCATGAATTTTCACCTATGGTTCTCATCCAATAGCATCATTGATGATTATGTCCGCCTAAATCTATTTCAAATAACCTTAACTAGTCAATATGTGAAATAGTATGTGGGTGAAACCTTAGGGTCTCATGTGGATTTGATCACATATTTAGCCAAAAAAAAATTAGCATTTTTTCAGATTCCCGCACGTCATGACACGGGCTTAGAAATTCTCTCATATTTTTGTTAGACCACTTCTACCCATATTGCAGATCATATCCATGAATGACGTCGACATCGAGGCCTATGAAAAATTGCCACTACCCCAGAGTTACACCTTGATTGATTCCTCAAATATTTGGTCCCACTCATTTCCAAAGTTGTGGCCACCACAATGGCACAAACCGAAGAAGAATCCTTCACCAAGTCCCAACACTTCAAATTGATTTACTCCTAGTCAGGGTATCTCTACACAGTGCTCCTCGATGCTTCTCGACCTCTCCCCTTTGGTCAAGAAAAACCTGGAAAATCCCACACTATAGATGGCCTCATAGGTTCCATGACACATCTCAACCCTTATGGTACCCCTACCCCTCCATATGGGATCAATCCCTGTGGAGGAATTCCATATTATCCTCCTAATTTGGGTACACACTGCCCATATTCTCCCACATTTTTAGCACCTCCCCCTCCACAAGCTGGAGGACTCATCCCCCCACAATTTATGAATCCCATACCCCAGCAAAGTATGGAAATTCTAGGGTATGCACAAAACCATTCATACAACCCACATTGTAATGAAGGACCTTCCATGTCATATACCCCGTATGGACCTACACAACACATAAATCCATACTATCCCTTCCCTAGCCCCCCCTCACCTAATATGATACCACCACAGGGTCAATCATAGGTTGGGGTCAACTTTTTCCAATCTTCACCTATCCAGCAGGTTAAAGATTTGGAACAACTAAATACAGTTAACCCTACTACACTTTAGAACAATAACAAGAAGAAAGGGAAACAAAATCCAATTACCTAAACTAGGGACAAGGGGGAAACCCTCAACAACCACGTCCCCCAACAGGGGGTAACCCCAATGCAGGTAATCGAAAGAAAAATCCCCACCTCTTCCACCACCGCAGTGACCTAGTTGTGTGACCATGCACTCTCTCATCAGGCCTACCCATGCAAAATCCTGACCATCAAGTATATTCTCTATGATCCCCATGTATGCTCCAGAGATGCGTTGGGGGGGCAAGGACCTATAAATCCTGAACACCTACGAAGCCATAATCCATGTCAATAAAGAATCAATTCAGTTATTCTGGATTTCACCTCCTGCCACAACATCTGCAACCATAAAATGATGAATAACCATTTGTTGCACAGTCTCTCCCCCCACCATCTACGGATGCACGTCAAGGGAAACCCCCCTGATCGAGGGACCAGTCAAAGAATATATGTCAATCTCAATTGAAAATTGTACCTCTTGGCCACAAACCTAAAAATGTTGGTGATCATTCCGCCACATGCCAATCGATAAGTTCATCAAATCATCACGAGATCACATCAACCCACAATCATAAAATTTTAGCAAACCAAAACTGGTCATCTAAAATATGATCCCCGCATCTTCCCCCACCTCAATGCGGAGGGTATCACAATATCTCTCTTGCCAATGAACCAACATATTGATCACCCAAGGGTAAATCACACCCTACACCACAAACCAAAAATCCATGTTAGCTTGTCATTTAAGAAAAAGCATAACAAAAAACATTTGACTCAAGCTTTGTGCCAATCGGGCGTCTAACAGATGAACAAATGCACTAATCAGTGTGACTATTTTCTGACCAGTCGTGCTACTAAGTGCGACTATTTCAGATACATTTGTGCGACCAACCACACACCTATCCATCGGACAATCATGCCGATCAACGCACCTATTCATTTAACAAACGTGCTTAATGGTGCGAGAAACAATCTTCTAGTTGCACATAACATCGTGCGAATAAAATCCCATTTCCCACACTACATAACATGGGAGATCATATTATACCCATGTCAATTTGAGTGAGTATGTCCTGATATCCTACACGGTTTGACTATTTTTTACCAAAAAGGGGGTCGTACGACCATTTGTACAGCCCTAAGAAAAAAATAAAAATAAAAACAAAATCATCAATAGGTCTAGGCCCCTTACCTGGTTCTCTCGCAACGGTAATTGGATCTCCCCAATTCATGTAATGGAGCTCAATCTCACACAATTTCACTAGAGCCACATCAACGCTTGTCACAACAAGTACAAATGGTGTGGCATTTTGGGGTCCCACTACTATTTATATGCCCAAAATCCAAACTTTTGATCCACTGTACGGGAGCTTAGGACCTCCATTTTTCAAACTGTTTTCACCTCTAAAATCCTCATTATCTAGTCTACAACATGGTATGGTATTATTTTCATTTGGAACATCTTTCCTTAGGCCTCATCACAAATCCCCATAACATAGGTACGCTTGTTTGTCATACCAATTTCAAATTTTTGTCCTCCATTCTTTATTATCATATATTTTTCACTTCAGGTATTTTGATTTTTGGATGCAGGTACTCATCAGCTACCTTAGCATCACATACAATATGACCATCCCATGTCCCCTCCAATTATATGATTCAAAATAGCATATAGACACTCCCTCTGACATTTTCCTATAGGTTTTTTCCACCTGCTAATACAACACCTTTACCCAACTTCCTATGCATTCAAGTGTTGATCTTGTTGGTGGTTTCTTCCCTTACCCACATGAGTTGTCTCATGCATTTTCGAACCCCCAGGCATTATGAAAATCATGTTGTTCTTATCCCATAGACTCAGGGAGTCCATCGTAGTTCACATGTTTGAGAATACACCTTATGTTTTCCCCTCATCATCTTGTTGGTCTATTTCACCTATGGACTCCCACTTTTTGTATGGCTTGGATTGATTCTGTTGAATTCACCTCAGCATTTTTATTGGCCCCCATCTCCTCCAATTTCAGTCGACCATCTGCAATTTAATGTTCTTTTTACTCACCTCACATAGAAACCCACCCATGGGCCCCCCACCCTTCATCCTATGCTACATTACTTATGCCTTCACACAACCAAGCCATTTTTTCACTGGGACACCCATTTTTGTTCATGCACATTCAACCCAATATATTTCATTTATTTTTTGGATTGTATAAAGTGTCTCTTTACTTTTTAGCATGCAAAGAAACATAGTCCATCGTACCTGATGACACTAATTTTTCACTTGGTGGCAGTCGTTGTCTCCTTTGGTTGGGGAATTCATAAAAACCCACTTTTCCTGCACAAAACTATTTTATTGGAGAAACCTTGAGTATCCCAATACCCTTTGTCAAGATCCCCGAGTTATTACCCATATATACAACCTTGTCACTCTCAATTACAATTTGATGATATCTAATCAATACATGTTTGTCCCCTTGACTTCAGCCCACTTTTTGTTGTGATTATCATTGATGGCAGGTGTGATTGTCATTGATGGCAAGATAAAAGTATGCAACGATGGAAAAATAGGGACAATGAAAGACCGGGAGGAGAAGCGACAGTGATCTTTGGATCCCATTGAGAATTCCCAATGAACGTCAGATCTGAGCCCGAAGTCTGACCGGCGTTGGATCCAGGAGAACCTGCACGTTCGTTAAAGAGAAAGGTGAACCGGGGTTACGAAATCCCAAAGGTAGAAGGACAGCTCCAGATATCGGGAGTTGGAAGAGTCAAGACTCTTCGTCATCAAGAGTCCCGGAATCGCGAAATGCAAAACACCGAAAACCCGAAACCCGAAATAGGCACACCAACAAAGAATTTTGCAGACCGGGAAATAACTCCAATTCGGGGTCCCGGATACCGAGAGTTGAAGTGTCGAAACACTTCATCACAGGAGTGCCGAAATGTTGAATTGCCGAAATCTAAAAACCCAAAACCTGAAATAGGCACACCAATAAAGAATTCCGCAGACTAGGAAATAACTCTATTTCGGGGTCCCGGATACCAGGAGTTGAAGTGTCGAAACACTTCATCACAAGAGTGTTGAAATGTTGAATCACCAAAATGCGAAACGTCGAAATATCGAAATAGGAACACCAACAAAGAGCTTCGTGGATCTAGAAATAACTCCATTTCAGAGTCCCGGATACTGGGAGTTGAAGTGTCAAAACACTTCACCACAGAAGTGTCGAAATGCTGAATCGTCGAAATGTGAAACAACAAAATACTGGATCTTTGATCCAACTCCATTTCGGAACTTCGGATACTGAGAGTTGGAGGAGTTAATCACTGAGACTCTTCACCAAAGGAGTCCCGAAATGATGAAATGTGAAACGTCGAAATGCCATTGATCCGACTCCATTTCGGAGTTTCGGATACCGAGACTTGGAATTGTCAAGAACTCTCACATCAAGAATGTTGAAATTGCGATATGTGAAATCATGAAGAGATCTGGACCGTCGAATCATAAAGAGTGTGGACCATTGATCCGACTCCATTTTGGAGGTTCAGATACTGGGGAGTTGGAAGAGTCAAGAGTTGAGACTCTTCATCAAAGGAGTCCCAAAATTCTGAAATGCAAAATGCTGAAATGAGAAATGTGAAAACACCTTTTTGGTGTAATCCTTGGTCACCGCCGAAGGTCACATCGTCGAAGAGCTGTAGAGAAGAGATCGAAGAGACAAGCTCCATTTCGAAGTTTGGGACATGGAGAATCAAGACTCTTCACCACAAGAATGTCAAAATTTTGAAATGCTGAAATGTGAAATAAACGCAAGATCCTACGGATCCAATCCAATGGTGCAGGTGAATTTAAGTATGATCGGAGGGCTACTGTTGTACTTCAGAGTGTAACTGCTAGAAACGAATGATGGCTTCTGCCAGAGGGATGAAACAAGCCTCAGTGTGATCACTAGAGAAGATGAAGAGGCTCGAGGCATCTTCCGGTGGAAGGAAGACTATTCTTAGAAGTGATTAACAAATGGAAGAGTGTTGAAGCCTGTAAATGCAACAGAGAGGATCAGCTTGACTTTGATAGAGAATATGAAGAGTCTCAACTATGAGACAGGCTAAGGAATCTCAGCATAACACCCATTGATGATGGACGCATGGGTTTAACTGCCAAAGAAGCTGAAGAGTTGCCATGATGATCAGGCAGAGCACTCGACATGGAGAGAGCATGCAGAAGCATGGTGAGATAGCATGCAGAAGGGGCACAGAGACTATAAGTATGTAGAACAAATAAGAGATGGAGTTATTGTTGTTCAAAGTGATCAAGGAGTGTATAAGGAGGAGTGGGCAGCAGCGGAAACACGGAGAAGAGGAATGGTGCATTGAATGGACATGGCACACAGAGCATAAAAGGCAGAGGCACAAAAAGCGCAAGGGAGGTGTGCAGCAAGACAGTGAGGCAGTAAAGGAAGGTTGAGGTTCTCTTGTAGAGAAAAATAGAAGATAAAAAAAAAACGCAAGAAGATGAAAACAGAGAGACACTGATACAGCAGAGCAGAGCAGCATAGCAGAATAGTGATAAGCCTGGTAAGCCAATGATAAATATTGTATCACTGTGATAAATTTATATATAGAAAACTTTATATATTAGGGTGGAAGGGAGATGCTAGGGAGGACTGTTGTCCTCAGAGGTTCAAGTGGGTGCTTGAACATAGGGAGTTGTGGCTTCCATCTGGTTGCAGCCAGAAAAACCAGGGTGGCAGGGTGGTGCAAGGGAGAACTGTTGTTCTCTGTTATACAGGTTGGTGCATGTGTGACTGGAAGTTGGTGCTTCCATCCTATTGGTGCTGGAACACTTAGGGAGTTGGTGCTTCCTTCTAGTGGGTGCTAGAGAAACCAGGGAGTTGGTGCTTCCTTCTAGTTGGTGCTAGATAATCTAGAGAGTTGGTGCTCTTAGCAAGTAGCAACTTGCAAAATAGAGATTGTAGCCTCATTATGAGTTGGTGCTCATATGTATGATAATGTAAAGAATGTAAAGATTACTTATCATATAAAGAAGAAGAGCTTTTTACCCTGTATGGGTTTCCTCAGGAAATATCTGTCTCTGTGTATCTCATATGTGTCACTGATGTTGAATGCTCTATTGCTTACTTCCTTGCAATATTGTGACTGTCATTAAATGTTGTGTAAAGAGTTTAAAATAAGCATAATTGTTTAAGCCCAGTAACAACTGATTCACCTCCCTGTCGCAGTTGTCCAACAATTGGTATCAGAGCTAGCCCCTTTTATCTAAGGGTAGATCCTAGAGCTTAAACATGTCAAGCCATGAAAGAAATTCAACCAATAAGGCCCCTCCGTTCAATGGAACAAACTTTGTCTTCTAGAAAGTTAGAATGAGAACCTACATAATGGCATCAGGTGCAGATGTCTGGGATGTGGTAGATACTGGTTATGTAAAGCCAGTTGTACTAGCTAATAAGGATGGCAAGCTAGAATTTAGCTTCAACGCTAAGGCTATGAATGTTATATTGAGTGGGTTTGCAGAAGAAGAATTCATAAAAGTTATGCACCTAGGAACTGCCAAAGAAATGTGGGACAAACTCATTAGCAGTTATGAACGTAATGAGAAGGTAAAGGACGCCAAGCTTCAAACCTACAGAATACAGTTTAAACATTTGAAGATGAAGGAAGATGAAACTGTTGGAAAATACTTTCTGAGAGTAGAAGAAATGGTAAATGCAATGAAAGCACTTGGTGAGAAAATTGAGGAACCTTCTTTAGTTCAGAAAATTTTGAGATCTCTACCAGATAGGTTCAACCCGAAGGTCTCTGCTATTGAAGAACTTAATGATCTAAAAACCTTGGAGTTTGATCAACTTCTAGGAACATTGACTACATATGAAATGAAAATAGTTAAAGATAAACCCACCTCCAGAGAAGCATCATTTAAGGCAGACGAGAATGAGGATTCGGAGCCTAATGAAATTGAAGAAAAATTTGTGAAGAGACTGAAGAAGGGATCAGGAAAATACAAAGGTAAATTGTCTTTCAAATGTTTCAAATGTGCTAGGATAGGTCATTTTGCAAATAAATGTCCCCACAAAAGAAAAGATCAGACATGTGATGATGAGGAGAAGCACAAACACAAAAATTTCTTTAAAGAGAATAACTTTAAGAAGAAAAGTCTTTGTGTAAACAATGATGATGATCCTTCAGATGATGAAGACAATGACTCCACTATTGAAGATAAACTAAATGACTTCATAATTATGGCCAAAGAGGATTATGATAATATAAGCACAGGAAGTGATGCTAATGAAGAAGAAGTTGTGGTTGACATGGAAGGAGAACTAATCAGTGCACTGGAAGGGATTGATAGACTAAGAATTAAGAACAGAAAGAAAAGACAATTGCTGATACAGTTCGAGAAAGATAGTAAAGAACCTGATGAAGACCTTGTCCTACTAAAAGTGGAATTAGAAGAGGCAAAGAAAATTGAAGACATTATGAAACGACAGTTACCAAAAAATAAGGCAAGATGTGAAGCCTTAGAACAAGAAGTAGTGAAAACTAGGAAAGAGATGGAGAAGCTTCAAGCCTTGCATAATCAGAATCTATCAAGTATCAAAGTCTTAGAAGGATTAGCCACCATTTTGAATCAACAAAGGAATCCAAAGTTGAAAACCGGTTTGGGTTATGAAGAGGGATCAAGTAGTGATAAGCTAAGAAACAAAGAACCCATCAAGTTTGTCAAATATACAACCAATGACAACAACAAACCTGCAGAAACAAAGGAACACAATCAGTCGCCCAGGACGAGTAAAGAAAAAGGTGCCAGGACTGAATCTGTAGAACAAAGAAATAATGCGCTCCCTGTTGAAAGACATCATCAGCATGGAAGAAATCAATTTGCTCAAAGAAGACAACCATTTTCCAGGTACAAAGAATTTTTCTATGGCTATTGTTTCTACTATTCTAACTTTGGTCACAAAGTTGTAAATTGTTCCTTAAGACTTAGACATGAGAAATTAAGATTTCAAAGGAATAAATAATTGCCACAACAAAGAATGATACAGCCAAGTAACAAACCTTCACAGATTGCAAATTGCCAAATTAAGTCTAGAGACATGCAACTAAGGAGGTCAAGAAATAATCAACAGTTAATGAGTAGACAATGCTGCAACAATAATTTTGACCTATTGAACAATGAGATTAAATGCTACATCTATCATAACTATGGACATAAATCTGTTGACTGTTGATTAAGGAACTATGAACTAGATTTGAATTCCCCTGCTGAAAATGTCAAGGTTTGGAAGAAGAAAGAAAGTGACAAGTGTGGATTAGTGTTGTCATCTCAAAGAAAAACGAACCCTTGGTATATAGACAGTGGATTCTCCAAACATATGATGGGAGACAAAGGTAAGTTTCTATCTCTAAGTGAAATCAAATCAGGAAACGTAACCTTTGGAAATGATGCTCCAGGTAAAATAAAGGGTAAAGGGATGGTGAGTTTAAGTAGTGGAAAAGTAAAAGCCCAAGATGTTCTACTTGTAGATGGGCTGAAACATAATATGCTCACTGTAAGTCAAATGTGTGATAGAGGATGTGAAGTGGTGTTCACGTCCAAGGACTGCAAAATAAAATCTGTAAACTCGGGACAAGTGGTGGCCAAAGGCATAAGGATAGAAAATAACGTATATGTGCTGAAAGAAAATAGAGAAGAGTGTCATCTAAGCAAACATGACGAAAGTTGGTTATGGCATAGGAGACTTGAACATTTAAACTTTGACCACTTAATCAAGCTCAAAAATCTTGAGGCAGTAAAATATCTTCCGAGAACATCAAAGTCCCAATATTCGATGTGTAAACCTTGCCAAGTAGGAAAGCTAACCAGGACACAGTTTAAGTCCAAGAGCTTTACTTCAACAGAGAAACCACTCCAGCTAGTTCATATGGATTTATGTGGACCATCAAAATAGGAAGGCACAGGGAAAGAAAATTACTTCATGCTAATTATTGATGATTACTCCAGACTTACTTGGGTTGCCTTTCACAAGGAAAAAACTGAAGCATTTGAGAAGTTTAAAATATTTAAGGCTTTAAATGAGAATCAAACAGGCAAGAGGTTAAAGGCAGTAAGATCAGATAGAGGAGGAGAATTTATGTCAAGTGATTTCAA
>JZKD02S2219410.1:508872-524026 GCA_000966675.3 Picea glauca
GTTTCACCTTCAGTCTTTGTATGTGCATCAGGAAAAGAGTCATCGGTAGGGATCTTGAGTTTGGTGCAGAGTGATGCAAAGACAGATTCAAGCTGGGTGGTCAATTCGTGTTTGATTTCCACCATTGCGGACTACACGACTGCATTTACAGATGCATTTATGGTGGCATTGATGGATGTATCACGGGAGTCAATAGTAGCACTGAGTTGTTGTACTTCTTGTTGGGTCTTGAGGAAACTAGATTGTAAGGTGTTGAAGCGAGACTCCAGTTCTTGGCTACGGGTATGGGCCATGGGGATGGGTGAACTGAAAAGGGAGCGGGCGGGGTCAGAATTTTTTGTAGAAAAATGATATGGATGAATGTGATAAGGAAGAAGAAATGAATCTAATGGAATAGGTCTCAAATAATGGTGAAAAAATTTCCAGACTCTTTTTTTTACACCTGCGGGGTTATACTTTGGTCTGAAGAATGTTGTAGTGCTGAAATCCCCAAATTCTTAACCAAAAATAAATGTGTATTTACTTGGCAACCCGAACACAGATGTGCGACAATAGATCTCGCCGGTTTAATTTGTTTATGTTTATGTTTATGTTCCCCAAGGGTTAGGTATTCAAGGGTTTGCCCTGTGCTATAGCTCTCTGATATACGTGCGGGGTCCAACAGTAGTACTCAGCCCAATATCTCAGGGCACTAACTAAGGAGGATAGACCGTACCCTTAGCCGTACTACCCGACTACCCAGGTACTAGAGAGTATCTTCCCGAGTGATATTCTCGGTGACACTATAGCAGTCCGACGACCGATAGGTTTATCTAAAGGGGGCTTCAGGAAATCTAGGCCAATCCATACACAGGTGCTGTCTAATGCGCTACCACTCGAAGGGGTACCAACAGGGGTTACAAGGGTGGCCAACAGATGTGCACTTAAGAACCACTTGTATTTACTGCATGTATGAATCCCTCAACTGCAGGTTTATGCACATAACAACAGATCTCGGTGGCTTAAAGACGCCAGAATACGTCTCTACCCTGAAAAAAAATACCCACAATATCTGCCAAGGAAAGTTCTCTGCTACCACTTGCAAGATACCAGATATACAAAATATGCAGAACATAAATAAAATGCTAGAAATGGCAGAATAACAGTAAAATATCCATCATAATCTCCACAATAACACAGAAATGATATAAGAACTACAATAGAAATAACACTTTGATTCAAAAAGCAATGTTCACAGGCCTCTTTGAGGGGGAAACCTCCAATAGAGCAACACTTTGTTACAATAATCTCCAAGCTAGGGTTTTCATACCCTCGACCCTTATTTATACTAAATATGTCTATTAAGAGAAGCATCTAGAGGAAGATCCTTCTAGAAGCAGAAGCTTCTATTAAGTCTTTTTACATCTGCCTTATTCTATTTTATTGAAATGCCTTATTAATATTGACCTTTATTACATCCGAATACATTGATCTACCTATGTGCGGGTTAAGACCTTAACACGACGCCTATGTTCGAAGAAGATGCATCGCCTGTTGGTAGCCGCCGAAGGATTTGCGTGAAACTATCCATCATCTCGTTCCTCTGTTGCATGAGGGATTCCTCAACCAACAATTTGAAAGGATCTCCTATCCCGTCATCTTTCTTTTCTCTTTCCATGAGAGATCGCTTGGGTGTGCGAGAGCTTTTTTCTTCAAGAGAAACAAGCTCGAGACCCAACTTTTTGTACTCCAACCTCATTGGGGACATGCATTAAGACGACAAGGAGAAGACCGCTCTGATACCATTGATATGAATTTTATGAGTAGAACGAAATGAATACAGATTATTAACATATGCTTAACACAAAATAACAAAGATACAGTAAAACTATTTTTTTATTCAATAAGGAAATAAGCTGAAACTGTAAAATGCAGTGGAAAACAAGCTTGCTGGAATGGTGGCAGCTTATCTCTGAGAAGAGATGTGACAGATGCGCTCATTCGCAAGAATATGATTACAATGAGGCTCTGAAGGCTTTTTTACAATAAATAGGAATGCCCAAAACCCTATACATCCAAAAACCTAACCCTAGGAGATGAAGCGCCAAAATTCATGTGGGCCCTGTTTGGGTAAGTTAGTACAACAACTTATCGGGGTCGTAAATTTTGCATACAATCTTCGTTTTAGGTGTACGATAGCCCATTGGAAATATCTATTCGAGGACTACAACAGTTACACAAAATTTCCAACATACCCAAAAAAACGTCATTTAGGGCCTCAAAACAACTTAGGAAGTTCAGGACCCGAAAAACTGCTAAAAATAGTAAAATACCAAAATTGCCAGAAAGTTGTTTTGAACCAGTTGGAAAAGGTGGGTGGCCATCAATATCCACCTGGATCAACTTACTTGTCCGGCTTTTTCAGATTTGGTCAAGGGAATGTTCGTGTTAAGGTGGAGCACTGAGACTCCAGTGTGAAGTCCCTGGAGGTGAGCGACAAAGGTTCACTTGGGTTGGCTTGACCAGATTTGGTCAAAGTTGTTCGAATGCAAAGTTCGAGGTGGATCAATGTGTCCAGGTTATAAAGGTGGGTCTATAGAAAGGCTGATGTGTTAGCGGGTCAATCAAGTGTTTGAGAATATATGATGAAGGTAGGCTCATATCCATGGAACTTGGAAAGTATTGCAAGGAAGATGGGATTGAATAGGCATGTTCAGTAATGCCAAGTTGCAAAAATAGTTGTTGATAGAAGTGATTATGCTATATGGTAACTCGATCACCATCAGTTGCAAAAGACTGCAATATTTTGGAAGAGGTATGAATAGGTCATCTGGTGATTACTCAAATGTGAAATTATTTGGTTGTGATGCTTATGTTTTTATCAACGTTCTAAGTAAGACCCAGATCAAACAGGTAGATCTTTGATATGGTGATGATGTTCAGGGATGCAGACTATGGGATCCTACTACCATCATAATCATCATGGAAAAAGATGCAATGTTTGATGAATCTCCTTTTGTAAAAGATGAAAGGCTCAAAGCATGACTGGTAGAAGAAGGGTATTTGGAAGGTATTGATTTTCATGAAAGTTTCTCACTAGTTGTTAAAAGCTTGTTTCTATTTCATGTTGTGTTAGCACTAGTTGTGTTAGTACAACTAGATGTTAAAACTATTTTACATGGAGTTTTTTGGATAAGGGGATGTATTTGGAACAACTAGAATGCTTAGTTTAGAATCACAACAAAAGATTTGTTTGCAAACTCAAGAATCATTGTATGGCCTGAAGCATGCCATGAAAATGGTACAAGATGTTTGATTCCTTCATGGTGAGCCAAATTTTACAAGAAGTGAGTATAACCATTGTGTTTATGGTATATTCATTATCTTGGTGTTATATGTTATGATTTTTGCAAGAAAAAACATGTTTGAGGACAACAGGTTGGCTCAGTTGGTTAGGACGTTTGTTATGAAGGATCTGGGAGCAGTAAAATAAATCTTGGGCATGAAAATACATAGAGACAGGAAGGATGGTAAGCTTGGTTATCACAACAAAAGTACATGGTGAAGATACTTAGGAAATTTAGTATGAACAATGTGAAATCGGTAAAATCCCTTTGGCTTTCCATTTTAATTTTTCTTCAGGTTTATGTCCTAACTGATGAAGAAGAAAAGGGTTATATGTCTCGATTATTATATGCTAGTAGGAAGCTTAATGATTGCGATGGGAAATGGTCAGAATTTCACATGCAATTGGTGTTGTCAGTAGACACATGGTAAAACCAGGTGAAGAGCATGGAAATGGGTGCTTCAAACATAGAAGCACAAGGATCAGCTACAATGGTTGTAGTGATTTAGTCAGTGGTTATGATTCATGAGATTTGGACGAGAGGAGATCTACCTCAGGTTATGTGTTGAAAGAATGCAATGATATATTAGCTAAGTTTAAACAAGTACAGGATGTGGTGTTCCATGGTGGTCAAAGTGTTGTGCATTTGAATAACAGTCCAGCGTATCAAAATGGGATGAGTGCATCAATTTATAAGACAAGTTTCTGATGGAGGAAAAATGGTCCATACTAGAGTGAATTGTGCAAGCATGTTCACATAACAATACTGTTAGAGAATTTACAGAGCTATGATGGTGTTTGGCTTCTCTTGGCTTGCAGGAAAGGTGATGAATTAATTAAGGTCATGATATATCAGGTAAATTGTTGTGAAGGTGGAGATTGTTGGAAACATGCTAAAGCATTTCCCGACATGCACATGCATGCACTCTTCTGTTAATAGTTTGTGTAACTGATGGATCTTATTATAATTAGTTTGTCTAATTGTTTGAGAGATGATATATATACGAGCATATTCATAGAGGTGAGAGTGAAATATGTAGTGAGTGTGTGAGAGAAAGACGCAATACTAAGGTGTTGTATGTATGAGAGGAGAGGATGGTTGTATCCCTGGGTTGGCTATTGTAATTCTCCCTTGAATAATAAGAATATTGATTATCATTGCCTGTGATTTTTTCCCATATTGGGTTTCCACATAAATCACTGTGTCAATTGTGTGATTGTTGTTCTTGGTTTAATCTTGGTTTTATATGCTTTGCTGTTAGAATCTTGTTATGTTTTTGCTTCTGTTGCCTAACAAGAAGGAAAAACTTTTAAGCTGTTAGAAGATTTGTTTAAAGCTGTGAAACACTAGAAAATTAGAGCAATGTTAAACCTATTTAATAAATAGTTAAAATTCTTTTGTATACGAGTATATCTGTTGCTGAACATTTTTTTACAAACTTGTATTTTTTTAACTATTTGATTTTTTTTTAAATTGGGTTATTAGTTTTAAAAAAATAGTCAATTTTATTTGATTAATTAAATTTTTTTTTTTTTGTAAATAAAAGATAGATCCTTGTATTATATCATCATGAGTGTACACTTGTGCATCGTTTGGTAGCCACCTGTCCCGCCAAAAAAAGGAAACCAGAACAGGGGGCTCCAAGCAATGATATGTCTAAAATGGTAGAGGTTCTGTTTACAAAAATTTACAAAAATTGAGCAAAAGCTGAGAACTTCAACAAGAACTTTGTTCCCACTAGCTAGCCCAGGGAAGACTTCATTCAGAGACGCCATTACTAAGATGGTTATACAACTATAAAAAAGAGTAAACAAATAATCACTATTCATTCTGAAAATTGTAATTGACAAGAACCAGAGTCAAGGGTGGGTCGCGTCAAGCCTTTGGGAGCCTGGATGTCCATGGGCGGTGTACATCAGGAAAAAACTATTCTTGCAGGTGGGGCATTGTGCTTGTGGTGAGGCGTCTAAGAGGGCCTCGAACAAGAGATCCAGTCGCTGGTGGATTGTCCTTTGGCCATGCACCTGGTCGTCTTGTCGATTTCGGATGTCGAAGAGAAGCTCCAAGTGCTCTGCTGCCAGATGATAGTTAATTGGGTTCTCCCCATCTCCTGTTAGTTTCCATCTTGGGGGAATTTCCTCCTCTACTATGAAACCTCCTTCCCATGAGTGAGGCTGAAAGTCTTGGGAGGTGGAAGGGCCTGGTAGGCTTTCCATGGGGGGAGACCCCTCCGTTTTCACTAGGCTCGGGCCTGGTTGAGGAGATGAAGGTGGCTCAACATCATTCAACTTCAAGCCATGATGCTGAATTGAAGGTAGAGCCTCCTCTTTGACTATGTTGAGGATAACTAGTGAGGGATGGGGTGGCAGAGGAGAATGCTCAGTGAGAGACGGGGTCTCCAATTTGGGAATGCGAAGGGGAGATTGGGCTTGAATCTGGGGTGGAGGAGAGTGCTCAGTGAGGGACGGGGACTCCAGTTTGGGAATGCGAATGGGAGACTGAGCTTGAGTCTGGGGTGAGGTAGGTAGGTTCTCCGCTTTTGGAATGCGTAGGGTGGACTGAGTGCTTCTTATAGGTGTGTGGGGGTGGCTAAAATGGGAAATCAAGGCTCGCTGAGAGGTAGTGAGCCGATTGTCTCAGGTGTAGGAATTCTTGTTCCTAGAGGAACGCCTGGGCTTGCCTTGATCCCATGGCATGATGAGAACTAGGGAGTGAGGGAGATTGTGGTCGGGAGAGATTCAGAGGATGCACAGGAGGCAAGCAAAGAGGCTAGGAGGACCGAGCAACACTGTGAAAAGGAGGAATCTTGCAAATGACAGGTGAAAGTGCGCACCTTAGTCGATTATAACGCCGTTGGGAGCCATTGATGCCATTGAAGGCTGACGAGATTGGTTCAGTTTTCTAGTACTAGTGGCCTGGCTGGAATGCTCATCCAAGAGCTCTTCCAGGTGCACTAAATTAATATCCCTTATGGTGAACACCATGGGGAGTTAATTGTGTCGGGGGTGGTAGCTTGGGGTATTAACTCTCCCCGCTAGCTATGCCTACCACATGTCTCCCTCCTTTTGCCATGTGTCACCCCACTCGGGTTTGGTTAACTAAAATTTAATATAATAGAATTAAATTATTTTATTTCAACATCATCAATTTAAATTTTTTTTGTATGCCTATACTTATTAAATAAAACTTGTTTGATGTTTAATGATGGATTCTTCTATTTTCCACCTTTTCAACTTTTTTAAGGTAGGTGGCAGGTTATATAGCTCGATCAAGTTATATAGAGATCGATCCATCTCTAAATTGACGTGGATACTTATTAAATAAAACTTGTTTTCTATTTAATGATGACTTCTTGTATTTTCCACCTTTTCAACTTTTTTTAGGCACATGGTAGGTTATATAGCTCGATCAGGTTATCTAGAGATCGATCCATCTATAAATTGATGTGGTTAATTAACATGTTTCTATCCTTAGTTTTGAATCTTTATTTGGAGGTTCTAGTCTAATGTATGGAAATATAAAGGTCTACAATGCCTAGATTTTAACGTGGTCATCACCTCAAATTCTTTTAAACTTAGTCAACTTGTACTATACTATGAAGTGCAACTAGTGTTGACGGTTCTAGTCTAATGTATGGGAATATAAATGTGTACAATGTTGATATTTTAATGTGGCCATCATCTAAAATTCTTCTAAAGTTTGTGAGCCTACACTACACTATGAAGGTAGAACTAGTGCATTCTATGATGAGATAAGAATGCCATGATCACAACTTTTCAATTGGGCCATCATGGAGATCAAAGATCTTGTAGATATAGAAGGTGGGACATTAACTGAACAAGGGAATACCAGGTCTAACTAGTTGTATTGCATTATTTAACTTCATTCATTAAGCTAAATTAAGGAAGGAGGTTCAAAAAGTAAAGGAAGTTGGAAAGTAAGGAAAATGAACAATAATTAGAAATCGAAAAGCTATTATTAGGGATAGGGACCGAAAGGATAACAATAAATAGAAATTGAAAAGCTATTATTAGGGATAGGGACCGAAAGGATAACAATAAATATAAATTTGAGACACTTTGGATCTTTTCTTGGAACTATCCGGGCTTTCCATGCAACAAAGGGCCTATATTAAGTTGGATCCCAAGTGGAATTGATATTATATTTATAGTTGAAACTCGATATCATGACAAATATAAGGTCCCTAACATAAACAGATTTATATTGTGGTCAACATAAAGAATTCTTCCATAGAGGGGTTGGAGGCATAACTTGTTACATAAGAACAAACATTTCTCCTCACATTCGTCTTCATAAAAAAGAGCCTCTCAATTAGTTCATTTGGGTGGAGATTTCAGATATCAATACTAAGAAGATGTATATAGCAATTTGTTATTTTGAACCTATTAATTCTACCTTTTATACAAAAAACAATCTAGATAAAAATTGTTCCTATAAAATCTTAGAACAAGATATTTACAATGTGATAAATGAAGGTAGTATCCTCCTGATAGGAGAATTTAATGTTAGAACTGCAACTAATAAAGTTCATATTCTAAGAAATGATTCCAACCCTAATCCTCTATGGCTAAATGAGGACCTTGTTTTAGCTAATATATACAAGAGAAATTTGGAAGACTTGAACTATTGAAGATGAATCATGGTTTGGATTCGAAACGTCGATCAAAACATCACTCCTACTGTGGTAAATCTAGAGAAATTTTCTCAAATTTCACATCAAAGGAATGTCAAAACAATTTATATGGTACTAATCTAATCAAATTTTGTAGTCCTCAAGATATACTCATTTGCAATGGTCTAATGAAGTAGTTGAAATCTAACCATATGACTTGTATCCATGGGTTGGGCAGTAGTGTTGTGGACTATGTGATATCAGATATCCTTGTTTACAACCAACTAGTAAATTTTGACCTTTTAAACGACCATGGGCTTGAATCTAATCACAGACCTTTAATCCTAACTCTAAACTTTATCATTCACAAAACCCCCTTGAAGATAACTCTGGTAACCAAAGGCATCTATTTTTTGAAAAAAATAAATGTGATCTCTTTTTAAAGGACTTAAACACTTCATTAAATCTTCTATCATATAAAAACAATATTGAAGACATCTTTCGTAATTTTACAACAATCCTTTGTACCTCCACAAAAAATTCTCTATTGAAGTGTTGTGTAAAAATAAGAATATAATTGCCAACCCTTGGTACGATAAGGAGTGTAAAATTGATATAAACGCCACTAGGGGTGCTTGTAATGAGTCTTTGAAATATGATAAGATTAATAGATACAAATCCCTAATTAAAAGGAAAAAAAGACACTACATAAATAGAGAGAAAGAGAATATTTTGCACCTTTCTAAGCTAGATCCGAAGAAATTTTGGAGGTAAATTCTAAGTGATAAATCTAAAGAAAATGCTATGATTCCCTTGACAGACTAGAATTCCTACCTTAAAACTATTTACGGATCTCGTAATGTCCTGAACACAATTGCAAAATTTTCTGCAGAAGATGATGTTTTTTTCTATAGAAGACATAAAGTTTGGGGTTAAGCGACTTGCAAATGGGAAATCTAAGGACATCAAGGGCTACCAAGCTAAAATATTAAAAATTGAAGGGCATATTCTGATCCCTCACATACACAAGTTCTTTAATTTAGTAGTCAAGCATGGCTTCCCTAAACCTTGGACTCAAAGCCTCATTGTACCTATTTTTAAAAGTGGGGATAAAAGAAATCCCTCTAATTATAGGACCATTATGATTAGCCCCATTTTATCCAAGCTATATGGAATTATTTTGGAAAAGAAGATAAACATATGGCTAGAAATCCATGGAAAAAGAGCTAAAGGTCAGGTTGGTTTTAGAGGTTATCATTTAATTCTGGACCACCTTATCACACTTAGGATCATTGTAGAGGAGTGTCACAATAATAAAACCAATATCCTATTTTCTTCTTTGAATTTAGGAAATATTTTGAGAATGTGTCTAGGACCAACCTTTCGAATATGTTAGAAGAGATAAAAGTTCCCTTTGGGTTGAGAGCTATTGTTTTAAGGTTGTATCAGAACATTATTTTCAAGTTTAGGAGCACTGAGGGTTGATTAGGAAAAATTAACTGCAATATAGGAGTCAAGCAAGGTTGTCCCCTATCCCCTACCCTTTTTGGAATTTACATTGACAAGTTAGAAGATTGTTTGGAAGCCGCAGGTTGTGTTGGAACAACTCTTGCTAGTATAATAATCATCCTTCTTATATATGCCAATGATATTGTTCTTATGTAAAGGAATCCCTATGACCTTAGTAAGTAGCTTAGAATCGTCAAGGACCTCTGCTCTAGTACAAGTATGACTATGAACACTGACAAAACGAAGGTTATGATCATGAAATCCAACAAGATCACCTACGATAATTATGTATATTACAACAATATCTTGGAGGAAGTTCCTTCGTACAAGTATCTTGGATTTTATATTCATCACAAGCTCAATTCAAACTATAGCCTTGAGAAAAGGATAAATGGAGGGTGGAGAGCTTATTATGGGCTTGAAAATAATTGTAAGTTAGCAGACCTTTGGCTACGGGATAAGAAAAAGATCCTATTTGAGACTTACTCCTATTATCTTATACAAATGTGAAGTTTGGGGATGTAGTATCTCTCAAGAATCCTGGAGAAAGATAAAGCAGATCCAAAATAATTTTATAACTTATAATCTCAAAATTAAGGGAAATACACCCTATATTATCCTTCTCATTGAAGTAAGCCTTTCCCCCATTGATAGCACAATTATGATTAGGTACTTCATATACAAGAACAAGATAAACAACATGGATAACAAGAGTCTCCCCAAAATTGCTTCAAACTCTAGCCAAAATCACCAACTGCTCAAGGCTCGAGGATGGAATAATGATTCCAAGTCTTGGCTAAATCATTATAAAATAAGTTATTCTGCAGAATACCGATGATATTACAAAGATTGTACAAGCTAAATTTAAGGAGAATAAATGATTTGATAAAGAATTATAGGATAAAATAAAATAAAGATATTATAAGCAGGTGGTTAACCCTAACCTTGAAGATCAAAAGTATCTCTTTGTTTTGACTAGCGTGAAGAAGAGCATCAATATTGCTAAAATAAGAACTAATTCTCACGAGCTACATAGTGAAACTAGGCGTTGGGAAATCCCCAAAACACCATGGAAAGAAAGAGTCTTTCACCTTTGTGACACCAAGAGGGTTGAAGATGAAAAACATTTTCTCTTAGAATGCCCCGAGTATACCCAAATTAGATCCCAATTTCAAAATATCTGTCACAATACCGATATTCCTAACCTTCTAAGTAATCAAAACATTAGTGATCTTGGAATGTTTCTCTTAATGCTTTTCAAGCATCAAAATAACATTTTAAAGAAATCCAAATAATCTCTTACTTTTCTTAAGGTCTGATAGACCAATTTTGGTCTCATTGGATGTTAACCATCATCACCACCACCACCACCATCATCATCAATAATAAACTAAATTAATTTAATTTAACCTATATTTATTAAATCATATAAACATCTTTATTTTCACCTACTAAGCAACATCCACCAACATTTATTTGATTTATCTTAAAATTTTAAATTTGCAATGCATCATTGATTTGGTTTATCTTAAAAATTTAAATTTGCAAAAGAAATTCATTGCACCACTTGTTCTTGGACATTGAGGAAGAAAAAGGTGATTGCTATACACATTAATTGATATTAATATTGATTTACAGGTGTATTGGTTAAGGTGGAATTGGTAAGGATTTCAAGTCAGTGAAGGCCCCGATAGAGGTTGAGTAAAAGGGAGAAGGATTTACACCTTTTCTGACTATCATAAAAGCTAGTATTTCGACATTTTTTTGTCTTTTGACAGTTCCATCGTCCTCTCTAACCACTTTCCATTTGCAAATGAATATTACAACCCACCGAGGACCCACTAGTAGTTGTAATCATGGAAAGAAGGAAAAACTTAACGTCGTCCCCAGGTGGATTAGACACCTACATACATGCACTAAATTCAATGCCCAAACTTTCAAACTTTTTGGGTTGCCCAAACTTTCAAAACCCATGAGGAATTGTTTTTGGAGGTAATCTAAACATTCCACATTTTAACCTTTTCCTGCGCATTTTTTCCAATTAGTTTTGCTCGAAATCCAACCATAAATTTAGAAAATTGTAGATTTCAGTGGTTTAGATTACAGATTCTAGGTGCCCATGGGTTTTTGAGGGTGTTGAATCGATTTATGCATTCAAAAACACGATTTAAGAAATGTAAAGTTGTGATTTCACCAACAATTAGGTTGTGGTATTTCAGTGATAATTTCGTTAGGATTATGTCTACCAACATTGGGGATTCCCCGAGCTTCAGATAGTAGAGATTTGGAATAATTACTTGAGTGGCACAAGAAGCTGATAAGAACAATGTTTCTAGAAGCCATCTCTCATATTTTAATAAAATTTATTATCTTCAACGAATTATGAAGAGTCTCGATTAATAATATAAATGAACTTCCCATCATGACATGGCCTCCTATTGATTATTTGGAAAATGTTATGGTAAAGTTTGTTGACGAGCCTTTATTTTTGGGACAATTAAGTGTGGTGCACCATATTTATATTTTGTTTTCCATTTGACCTTATATTATATTATGATCCCAATTGACAATTTAGAGATTTTGTATACCATTACTACAAGTTGACTTGCATATGGTCCTTTCGATGAAAAAATTCAAGTTGTGTTCCCTGTATTAAAGAATTATGATATTATAGTTGATAGGATGAAACTATTGAAATGGATTCTGGCAAGTTAAGATTCTCTTTTATTTGCATTACTTCCTATTTTCAACATTACAAAAATGAATGGTTTTGGATTTTTATAACAGATTTTGTGCTTTTGTGATAAAAATGCTTAATGGCCTTCTGGCTTGAATACATGAATTGCACAAGATAGAAGCATATGTGAAAACAAAAGTTGATCCGGAGATAATTGTTGAAACATACAAAATAATATTGGTAGCTCATCTCTAATGATACACACTTGTGAATAAAGTTGACTCACAATGCATCTTTTATTTTCTTATATTGTAATACACAATGCATTTTTCTTATATGGCATTGCCAAATGTGAAGTAATTTAAAATATTTTAAACTTATTTCTCTTTATTTATTATGTAGGATAATTATGTGAAATAACTAGGATGGATGGATGTAGAAATGATTGAAGGTTTCATAGATATAGTACAATAAAAAAAATTGAATAGAAAAACTTGTCATCTTTTTAATAGATGTAAAAGTTTTAATGGTAATTTTTGATGCCACTGTTTATAAGTTGGTATTTATGGAGTTCCTCAATTTCATTTAGTTTAGGTGGGGTTGAGAGGAATTATTTTTACCCTCCCCATCCAAGTTCGATTCCTGTAAGTGACATGTTGAGCTTATAATTGCTGCAATGCGCAGGCTAGGCACAATAAACTGCATCGACATTACTGCTTCTTTCCCATAGACCAGCCTAAAAGGTGTCTGTCCTGTCAAATTTTTTCTTGTAGTCTTGTATGCCCATAATACTGTAGAACCCTTAAATACCAATCATCTCTCCCTACATTGAAGATCTTTGTCAAAGCATTCTTCAGTATTTTATTAAAAGCTTCTACTGTCCCATTGGCCTGAGGATGATATAGATTACTCTTTTGATGATGAATTTGAAATTCCTCAGTCAATGTTGCAATTGTCGTATCCAATAAATGTGTTCCTTGATCACTGAGTAATATGAATGGGCACCCAAATCATGTGACTACATTCTCAAATAGAAACTGCTCGACAGTCTCTGTAGTGTAGTCTATGACTAGTGTTGCTTCTGCCCATCTGGTCAAACACTCTGTCACAATGATTATGTACCTAGCTCCTGATATTCTCATTGATGGGCTGATTGGTCCAACCAAGTATATTTCCCATTTATCAAACTCTTGCAATGTAATGATCCAGATTATTTTCGGCACGAAATGAGATCGGAGAGATAATAAAGAAATGCACATAGATATTGTAGATATTCAATAATATAATAAAAATGTATCAGAGATGCAACCATAAACACAGATATACAGTAATACATGATTTCTATTAATGAAAGAAATGTACAGAGACTGTAAAAATACAGAGTGAAAGACTCTCTAGAATGGTGGCAGCTTATCTCTGAGAAGAGATGTGACGGCTACTCGCATTCGCAAGAAGATGATTACAATGAGGCTCTAGAGGCCTTTTTACAATAAAAAGGAATGCAAAAAGTCCTATACATCCAAAAACCTAACCCTAGGAGATGAAGCGCCAAAAGTCATGTGGGCCCTGTTTGGGTAAGTTCGTACATCAACTTCCCGGGGTCATAACTTTTGCATACGATCTCTGTTTTAGGCGTATGATAGCTCGTTGGAAAGGTATCGTCGAGGAGATTCATTTTGGGGACTCAATCATGCCTTTGGCTATCATTGAGAGCCTTGATCTAAAAAAACCTTCATTTAGGCCCTCAAAATGGCCTCGAAAGTTAAAACCTGCTAAAAATAGTAAATTGTCAAAATTGCCAGAACACTGTTTTGAGCCAGTCGGAAAAGGTGGGTGGCCACCGATATCCACCTGGATCAATCCTACCTCCTTAGGAAGCAATGGTCTCCATTGCGTTGAGTTCCCGAGGGAGAGGGAAAAACATTTGCTGGATCTGCATCTAGGTGAGCTGCTTGTATTGTTGGAGACGTCGCACTGCTTAGTTTGTGGAAGTCTATCATGAACCTGTTGAAGTTGAGGTTGTTCAAAAAGTCGAGCTACATGAGAGGAAGGTGTGCAGAAGGAATCTTTGTGCTTTGCTGCAACCTTGTCGACCTGCTTCTATTGGATAGAAGGTGTAGGGGGCGAGACTGTAGTGGTTGCAATGTCCTTCTGTTCCTCTTTTGAATAGATTGTGAAGAAGTTAAATTTTGCAGTATGAGATACTACCTTGCGACGCTTTTTAGGTGAAACAATAGTTGGAACTACCTCTGGTATTCTGTAGAGATGGCCCCCCAAAGTAACAATGACACTACGAGGTCGAGACTCATAAATAGCATGGAGCTTCCACATATATGGCTGGCCCAAGAGAACATCACAAACATCCAGTGGGGAAACATCACATAATACCTCATCCTTGAAGGGCTGGATGCCGTATGACAATTGACATTGCTGGATGACATGAAGATCTCATCATTGGCGAAGCCACCCAATGTTGTATGGTTGCGGGTGTGGTGTTGTCGACAATCCCAGCTGTTTGATGACCTCTGCTGAGATGAGGTTCTTCTGGCTTCCGCTATCAACAATAAAATGCAGTGGGGTCCCCTTCACCCACATATGTGAATGAAAAAGGCGCTCCCCCTCTTCAGGATCTGTTGGTTCTTCTACTTGAATTGTTGCAGTCACGACAATAACAGTGGGGTCTGCGTCAATGATCTGTCCTTTACCTGTATTTTCAGAATCAAATTCAGAATCAGGGTTCGGCTCCTTGTCTTTGATCTCGGCCACCAATTACTATTTTGAGTGACATTCATCGGTGTTGTGCTAGGGGCTTTTGTGGAAATCACACTATTTTACGGTGTCCTTCTTTGTCTTCCCATGACCCTTCTTTTCTTGTGTCTTGGACTGGTTTTCAGGAGACTGTTTGTTAGGGTCGTCTTTGTCATACTTTGGTTGTTGTGGATTTGTGGACCCGAATTCCCGTTTGTTTTGGTGCTTAAATTTCTGCTCAATTTTAACAGCATATCGATA
>JZKD02S2219410.1:526581-551124 GCA_000966675.3 Picea glauca
GAAGATGCGCTTGATGCTATCGGCAGGCGTTGAAGGATGTGGGCAAAATTCTCGATCATTTCGTCCCTTTGTCGCGTGAGATCTTGCTCAAGCAACAGATTGATAGGATCGTCTGCTCCATCGTTTTTCTTTTCTTCTGCCATTGAGGGTTTCTTGGGTGTGTGAGAGCAATTGTCTTCAAGAGAGACAAGCTTGAGACCCAAATTTCTATACTCGGACCTCGTCGGGGACATGCACTAAAAAAACCGATCAAGAGCAGCCTACTTTGATACCACTGATCCAGATTATTTTCGGCACGAAATGAGATCGGAGAGATAATAAATAAATGCACATAGATATCACAGATATTCAATAATATAATAGAAATGTATCAGATATGAAGCCATAAACACAGATATACAGTAATACATGATTTCTATTAATGAAAGAAATGTACAGAGACTGTAAAAATATAGAGTGAAAGACTCGCTAGAATGGTGGCAGCTTATCTCTGAGAAGAGATGTGACGGATACTCGCATTTGCAAGAAGATGATTACAATGAGGCTCTAGAGGCCTTTTTACAATAAATAGGAATGCCAAAATTCCTATACATCCAAAAACCTAACCCTAGGAGATGAAGCGCCAAAAGTCATGTGGGCCCTGTTTGGGTAAGTTAGTACATCAACTTCCCGGGGTCGTAACTTTTGCATATGATCTCCGTTTTAGGCATATGAGAGCTCGTTGGAAAGGTATCGTTGAGGATATTAATTTTGGGGGCTCAATCATGCCCTTGGCTATCATTGAGAGCCTCGATCTCAAAAAAACCTTCATTTAGGCCCTCAAAATGGCCCCAGAAGTTAAAACCTACTAAAAATAGTAAACTGTCAAAATTGCCAGAACACTATTTTGAGCCAGTCGAAAAAGGTGGGTGGACACCGATATCCACTTGGATCACGTAAACTATGGATGTAAAGGAATCTCATCCCTTCTAGATGGATTTCCCACCCTTTGACAAACATCGCATGCCTGGAAGTATTCTTTAGAATATTTATGAAGTGTGGGCCACCATAGCCCTGCACATAAAATCTTCTACGAGGTTGATTTACCTACATAGTGTCCTCCTGCAATCCCTTTGTGTGCTTCTATGAGTATCACGGGACTTTCATGCTCTAACACACATCGTCTCAATATTCCATATGCACCTAACTTGTATAAGTTCCCTGCAATCAACTGATACTCTACTGCTTTAACTACTAATTGTTTCTTCTGTGCAATTGTCATTTTAGACAGGGCCATTCCTATACTTAGGAACTGCATGATGTCTACGAAGTAGTCATCCACCATTCTAACTGCAAATAGTTGTGAATCTAGAAATCTGTCATCTAGATTCCTTGCATCTTCTCCTGATAATATGCACGATAGATGATCCGATCCTACATTCAACTTCCCTGGTTTCACAACAAGTTCAAAATCGTACTCCTGAAATAACAACAACCTCCTTCATATTCTCCCCCAAACACTGGCTTGTTCACTAAGTATTTTAGTGCATAATGGTTTGTATACATATTAAAGTGAGAACCCAATAAGTAATGCCTAAACTTATGCAACGCATATACCATTGTTAATCCTTCTCATTCGATCGTAGTATAGTTATTCTCTAATATGGACAACTTCCTATTTGCAAACGCAATTGGGTGATATATGTCTCCTTCCCCTGGTTGAGATAGTATTGCGCCCAAAGATATGGATGACGCATCTATATGCACATGAAACTCCTAGTTCCAATCTGGAAAGATCATAATTAGCACAGTCACTAATTTCTTCTTTAAGGTGTCCAAACCCTTCTGACAGCCCTCATTCCACTAGAACTTTCCTTCCTTCTTCAACAACTTCTCCATAGGTGTAGTAATCTGCGCATAACGTTTGATGAAATTCTTGTAATATCCTGTATGACCTAGAGTTTCCCTCAAATGTTTGACTAATGTAGGTGGTTGTAAATCCATAATCACTGTAATCTTGGCAGGATCTATTAATAATCCCTACTTCCAGACCACATGGCCCAACAAGATTCCAAAAGGTGTGCAAAAAATACATTTATTTAAATTCGGTGAAATCTAACATTGTATACACCTATCCAACATTAATATGAGTACTTATGTGTGATCCTTCAGTAGAATAAACACAGTCCAATCATATAAGTACACTTCAAGGAACTTATGAATAAATTCCTTAAAAGTTGCAACCACAACTCTTGAAAAAATTGTAGGTGCATTCTTCATTCCAAAGGGCATCACCGTGTATTGATAACTTCCCCTCTCTTTCGCAAAGTAGTATTATACATGTCTTCCTACACAATATTTATTTGATGGTACCCTGAGAAATCATTTGTGAAATAATAAGTCTCCTCCTCTCCTACATTCTCTAGTATCTCATCTGTTAACGATGTTGGAAATGGATCATGTAGACATCCATCATTCAACTTCCTCAGATCTACACAAATCCTAATTCCTCTCGTTTTCTTATCTTGCACTACCATTGGAATTATCCATTATGATTCCACCACTGGTTCAATGATCCCTGCTACTAGCATTTTGTCTATCTCTTCCTTCACCTTCTGTTTATACTTCGGATTTAACCTGCAAGGTCTCTTTCACACTAATTTAGCACTTGGTTTCAAAGGGATCTTCATCTCACCTAATTCCACAACTATCCCCTTAATTTATGAGAATGTAGTTGGGAATATATATTGATACTCATGTAATAAATATGCTATCTTCTCCACAGTTTCATCACTCCAATAATATCCTATCTACACAAACTTTGGATTTTCAGTTTTCCCAATGTTTACTTTATGTGTCTTTATTGGTTGTGTATATGCAACAAATTCACGCTCTAGCCCTTTTACTGCATGTTCCCCATCAATTTTGGGCACTTGCATATTCCTAGGATTTTCCTCATAATATTCTTCTTTAGCGAGATTGTAATACTCCAGTAGTTCATGGACATTCGTAGAAGCTCTGTGCGCATTAAACACATGCACCACCTCCATTGACCCTTATTCTGAGAATATATTGGTTCAAATGACCTATAAAATTGCATCTACTATTGGAGATTCATGTTCAAAAGTAAAATTTACCTTGAACCTCTAATTTAACTCATCCTAGTTTGTTTTTTCTCTACGCATTTCCATCTCCAGGTGCCATTTCTTCGGAATTGTATCCAGTGTATGTATAAATCTCTCAATCCATTCCTTCTTTGATACTGAACTCCATATGGTTCTGCACTGCTCAACATGACCTGTTGGTTCATTTGTCCCTCTATACTTTTGCACAACATACTCCACCTCACCACCAAACCTTATTTGCATCAATCTTATACACTACGACCAATCTTCCATTCCCTCTTTATGTGCATCCAGACATCTGGCTGGAGTAGATTTTATAACAACATCTAGTGCCAAAAACCTTTTTTATTTGGGTACCTGTGACTAAAATGAATTTATAAACAAATTGATATAAGTCAATCCATCATACCTGGGTGGATCACATATCTCTGTTCCAATCCAACACAATGATCGAGTTAGACGTGCACATCGTCTAGTTAATAATTCATGCATCCTCTACTGCTAATGTTTCAGACCTTCCTTTGAATTCGAGGCACATGATATAATTCTTCTCCAACTTAGTGCACCATCTGCAGTGGGGTTAACATAATAATCCATCCACGCAGTCATATTATACAGGTTGTCAAGTCCATTCTCTCTAGCTGGCTTGATGTACCTTTTTCCTTTTGTCGGGTCCAATGGTGTAGTAACCTTCAAGTATCCTACCTCAAATATCATTTCCCTCCTCTTTGGATTAATGATATCTTGATTATCAAAGGCCCATTCAAGTCCCATGAGTGTTAGATATGGCTAACTATCATCCACGATATTAATGACTTCAAAATATACTACACTGCACACTCCATCTATATTCACATGTACTCCTATCAATCGACCAATTGGTACTATCTTATGCTAGTTTTCCAACTTTAACTCAATAGGAGACCAAATTAACTTGGGTTTCCCCATCATTTCCCAGGTCTACTTTGGTAATACATTCACATCAGACCCCAAGTCTAAAATAATGTTATCCACATCATATTCCCCAATCTACGCACTTAATCTGAATTCTCAATTGGTCCTCTTTTTTCACAGTATCTAATTTAGTACCCTCTGTGTGATAGAAATTCCCTATCTTGCGTGCAATGATCAGTCATTTCACATAGTGAATTTAGAGAAGTTTCATGTTTCATCAACTCTACGTAGCTTGTCAAGAAATATCTTAGAGTACTTACCTTCCCAAGTGGCTTCCCTAACATGGTGCAATCACAAACACGAGGCGCATATGATGTTGATGCTACCCAATCCGGTCCTAGTATCTATTTTCTTTCCCTATGATCTCTTTTTCTTGATGAGGTTCAAACGTCGACATAGGTCCTATTGATTTCTTGACCCATTTCTCCACCTGTCTTCCTCCATTCGTCGCATCATCCCTTGTTCTAGTTCCTCCACGCGTAATAGATACAATTCTAGGTCCTTCATTTCATTTTTCGGTTGATATCTTTTGGACATTCTGATTTGGATTTTGGTTCTGATTCCCCCTTGCCTATCATTTCGCAAGTAGTTGAAGACAATATTCTGTCACATGGTCCAATGCTCTACAATATGTGTAGGTTGTACACAGATTTAGGCAGTCATGAGCTAAGTGTAACATCCCCAACCTTCATTACAACAAATCCCTTGTACCAGAAGTAGCGCCAGATGTATCTAGATTATCCAAAATAGTTAATTAGTTGAGGTGTTGAGGGTTAAATGGTTAGGGGATTTGAGGATTTAGGGATTTGGTGTACATGGATTAAGGGTTAATGGATTAGGGGTTAGGGTTTAAGGGATTAAGGGTCAAGAGCTAAGGGATTTGGCGCTTACGAGTTAGGTAGTTTAATGGTTAATGGATTAGGGATTATGGGCTAGAGGATTAATGTTTAAGTGCTTAGTGCATAGGGGTTTATGGATTAAGGTATTAGGGATTAGTGAGAAGTTTTTAAGGGTCGATGGCTTAGGGGTTAGGGGATTTAGGGCTTTTGTGTTAAGGGATTATTGATTAAATAAGCTTGAGGGCTTAAGGGTTAATTAGGGATTAGGGATTAACTGGGCTTTAAGGGTCAATGGATCAGAGGTTAGGGGATTTAGGTCTTTGTCAAAACTCTCTTGAAATTTCATGGAACTTCTTCCAACATGCCAATCACCAATGTCATCCACTGATGTTGTACGATGATCAATGAATGGGGCCAATGTTGAAATTTATTCAAACTGTTACTGCATGCATTGAAATTTCTTCGAACGCTCATCTGTAATGTCATCAACCGACCCGACACAATGAGTAGTGAATGGGGCCAATGTTGAAATTTCTTCAAAATGTGACTATTTGCAATGAAATTTTACATGGTTAGACTAGGCGAATGCATTGACGGTATGGGGGGGTTGAATTAAGACTCAACGAAATCATTGAGATTGATTATTGATGTAATTTTGATATGAAATAGCAAATTAAAATTGAACTTTAATTTATTAATTTTTCACATAATTTTGGGCGATTAAAATCTTTTATTTTGTTCAATTATTTTATGTTTAGTTCTTAATAAAACTTAATAAAAAATTTATGCCCAACATTAAAATGCAAACAATATAAAAATAATGAAGTTAACAAAGTTGCTTATTCAAATCATTCTGAGATAATTGCATATTTAATTAATATTTTATTAACTTCTGTGTCTTCATGAACATATGTTGATATAAAATGGATGGAAGAAGCATAGAAGTAATCCTATTTTGTTCTTCCAACAATTCATACCATATCTTGAAAACTTTAACGATATTGCAATAGGTGATTTGTATTGACACAAATAATATTGAACCATTTCAAAGACTAGGCCATAAGAATCATCATTTTTTAAACATGGATTACAAATAATTATGAAATCTAGAAGTCTTGGTCATTAACATCATTGTCGACAACAATGTCATCTAGTGTATCATTGTCAATGTTCATATGATGTTTCGAGTAGTTAATATTATCATCATCCTCATCTTGATCTGCATCACCTTCATCGTCATTGAAATTTGACTGTAGATCATCCATATTGTTACCAGATGTATTTGGATCATCATTTTGTATACCATCCATATTGTTGTCTTCCATAACATCATCTAAATTTGGATTGTTGTCTTCTTGTTCCTTAACATAACCATCTTCAACTTCATCATGGATGTTAAATTCTTCGATGTTCTCTAATCCATCTCTCTCATTTTGTTCACCATCATTATTTTTCTCAGTATCCACTAATGCATCGTCAATTACAGGCCTTAATCTTGGATCATAATGTATGACAAACAACCATTTCGGGTCCATAATATCTTCATAGAAAAATACATGCACATGAATGAGTACATACATATCTTAGACGTATGTTATAACAATTTTATTGATTCATAAACACATGTATATATTCACAATAAACAATGTATTAATACACTATTGATCACTACTGCTTATTGCAGTTTGAGTTAACGAAATACATGCTCACAATGAATTGGTAGAACATAAGGCTCCTTATCCTCCGGTAGGAACCTTGAGGAATCTATAGAAAACAATCCACTATAGGTATCATGTCTTCGTGTCCTCTCAAATGCTTCATACCATCTACACTTAAAAATACAACATTTAAAAGAGCGATAATCCAACTGAATAATTTCTTGTATTTTTCCACCATATTATAGATTTCCTTCAATAATATTCTTATCATTTGAGTTTGATCGACTGGATTGCTTGAAGTATCCACTAATGGATCGTCAATTACACGCCTTAATCTTGGATCATAATGTATGACAAACAACCATTTCGGGTCCATAATATCTTCATAGAAAAATACATGCACATGAACGAGTACATACATATCTTAGATGTATGTTATAACAATTTTATTGATTCATAAACACATGTATATATTCACAAGAAACAATGTATTAATACACTATTGATCACTACTGCTTATTGCAGTTTGAGTTAATGAAATACATGCTGACAATGAATTGGTAGAACATAAGGCTCCTTATCCTCCGGTAGGAACCTTGAGGAATCTATAGAAAACAATCCACTATAGGTATCATGTCTTCGTGTCCTCTCAAATGATTCATACCATCTACACTTAAAAGTACAACATTTAAAAGAGCAATAATCCAACTGAATAATTTCTTGTATTTTTCCAACATATTATAGATTTCCTTCAATAATATTCTTATCTTTTGAGTTTGATCGACTGGATTGCTTGAAGTCAACCATGATGCCACAATCGAAGGATCGTCTCTTTACATCTACATGTTCTACACAATAATGTCGACCATATGCCCACATTGTTGGATATTTCCTCGCCTGTGAAAGACCATTTATTTTGGTTAAAACAAATAAAATGATAAATATTAAAATAGTTAATAGTATCAAAACTGTAAGGAAACAACATTTTGTAAAATTCCAACCATACCTTTCTTTCACATCCTCTAGACATGTTGATTTCATCTTCTACTATGTTTGAATCTATACCCGCGTCTTCTATTTGATTTTGAATTTTTTCAGTAACCCATTCTAGTGTGAAATGTTTTCCCCATTCCCCTTGTAGATCAATAGGAAATGGGGTATTCCTTGGATTTGATGTCTTAAATTGTTTCCTTTCTTCTAACACTAATTCTGTTTTTTTATCAGACTAATTTCTACTTGAACACCTTTAGATTGTGGTTTTTCTCCATCAATAATATCTGATGCTCGTTCTTTATCTCATAAGCATGGCCCATCTTCAAAATCCTTACCAAGGAATTCACATAGGAAGAAAAATGCTTCGTTCAATACATACCCTTCATCCATGCTACCCTATGGATGTGCCTTTTGTCGGACATATATTTTTAGTGTTTTCATATATCTCTCAAAGAAAAACATCCACCTCGTTGATACAACACCCATTTACTTGTACACCATGTCATCGACTAGGTGTACAAGTAAATGGACTTGTAGTTCCATGATGTTGGACATATTGTCATTGATGTCAACAGTCGATGTGATGATTTGTTGTTATAATGAATTATCATTGTGATTTACCATAGATGATATTTTCAATGATGTCAACAGTATATCATTTAGCAGAAAATGTCAAACAGTATGGAGAAATCGAAAGCATAAGCTCAGGAGGAGCGGACATTACACAGAGATCAAAGCTTTGAAGGAAAAGCATAAGCTCAGGGTGAGAAGCCTCAATAACCATCTGATCAAGAAATTGACCGTGTTTATTGTCTCATATTATGGACATCATTCATATGAGTGACCATGGGCTTGAGGACCGTTGGAGGATCGTGACCATTGGATTTGCAAGTCAGATCAACGATAGGGATGAATTGCAGAGAGTGAAAGAAGAAGTAAACAACTCGCTAGTTCTAAACACGTAAGCAAACCACATCAGCAAGGACGTGTGGGAGATATACGTCAGTAGACCACGTCAACAAAGACATATGGCAGATCATGTTAGCAAGGATGTGTGGCAGACCACATCAGCAAGGACACATGGTAGACCATGTCAGCAAGTACACATGGCATAATCAGATGATGACATGTGTCAAAATGAAATTGGCTCATGCCATGTCAACACGTGATGTCAATAAGTTACGCCACTTCAGAAGAATTACTTCGGGAGTTTCACCATTAGCAAATGTCAAAATCTCTGAAGTCTCGAAAGACAAAATCCCAAAGTAGACATGGTTCGTCCGATCTAAAGAAACACTTTGGGAACATTATCATCTGTCGATCTACTACAGTGGAAGGATAGCGTAAGTTGAAATAGCTAAAGTCCCAAAGTAAATGGTGGCCATCCATCACGATGCTTGATTAAGTCCTAGCCATCGGATTAAAAAATGAAAGGATGAGTGTAAGGATCAAATCTGACCACTGATTTGTTTTCTTGAAATAAACCGTCCGATCTGATTCAAAAGTTTGAAAATTTGAAATCCCAAAGTTCCAAAGGGAGAAGTTCCGTCAGTCATCCATCTCATCAGAAGATTGAATCGTGATCGTTGATTTGATAAGCGCTTAAGCACTTGTTTGGCCTAGCGTTTGGTCATCGCCGTTGGGCATATGATATAAGAGATTTAAATGACAATATAATATGTCATTGTAATTGGTAAGCCTATGGTTCTGTAACGCTTAATCACATGTAACGGTTTGAAGGAAGAGCCTCCGTAGAATTCAGTTTCTGTGAAAATAAAATAGATTTAGGATCGAGCTTAAAGGATGAAATTGATCCATATGTGATCAATTTATGAAAATCCTTCACAGTAAAAATAATAATCAATGATTATGGTTAAGTATTGGATGAATTAAGAAAATACAAAACCAGATATAGACAACTGAAACGTTTTGCAGTTGAACAAAAGGAAAAACATGAACAAAAAGAAGAGGAGATGGAAAAAATCATGAGCAACCTGAAAAACCAAATCCTAGAAGCAAATAGGATCGAATAAAGTCTATAAAAGTCTCTTAAAAAAGAAAAATAACCTACGAAAGAATGGAGGCATAAATAGTTCACCTAAGAAAAGAACTGGATACAAAACTCATTCAAACAAGATATGAGAATAGCTCTAAAATATTGGATAAGATTATGACCACAAAAGGGATCCATGTAATAAAAATGAAATATGTTATTCTCAAGAAAAAGTCCAATTCAACTCAAAATCTTATGCAGATGCTCTCCTCAGTACATTCAATAAGAAAAACAAAGAGAAGACAAATAATGACCAAAACTCTAGAGGACTACTTCTACCCATCAAGAAGGAAAACAAGACAATACCAAAGAAGGTTTATCAAAAAAAGTATCCTCGCATTTTCTTTGGTTATTGCTTTGCATGCTCTAATTTCGGACACAAAGCCATGAATTGTAGAGCATATAGAAGAAAAGATATAAAGGTTAAGAACTATAACCTTAAAGATAAACAAGCAATAAATCGAGTTAAAAGCAGAAACTATAACTCATTTTCACCTCTCCAAGAAGGGGACCTAGAATGATTAAGATTTCATAACTATGGACATAAGGCCATTAATTGCAGATTAATGGAAGTTTCAGAACAACCAAAGTTCATTAAAGAGTAAAAGAAACTTTGGAGAGAAAAAACATCAAAAAAGGAATGTCTTATTGCCTTAAAATCTCAAGATAAGGAAGACCTTTGGTATGTTGATAGTGGGTGCTCAAAACATATGACAAGTAACAAGTTTTTAGACTTAAAGAAAGAAAAGGGTAAAGTTACATTTGGTGACAATGCTTCAGGTAATATACTTGGGAAAGACACTGTGAGTTTGGGAAAAGACAAAGCCAAAAATGTGTTGCTTGTTGAAAAACTGAAACCTAGTCTATTAAGTGTCAGGAAAACCTGTGATCAGGGGCACTTCTACATATTTGATTCCCAGAAATGCGAGATTAGGAGAGAAGACACAGGAAAATTAGTTGGTAATGCTCCTAGAACTCCTGAAAATGTATATATACTAGATGCAAAATTGAATGAGGAATGCGATATAAATCTAGTAGATGAAAGTTGGCTATGGCATAGAAGGTTGGGGCACATTAACTTTGACAATCTAGTAAAAGTCAACAATCTTAGTGCAGTAAGAAAATTGCCAAAGATCATAAAGCCCTCAAATACTATGTGTAGACATTGTCAACTAGGGAAGCAAACTAGAATAAGGTTCAAAGCAAAAAAATACACAACCTCAAAACCTTTAGAGCTTGTTCACACTGACCTATGTGGACCTACAAGGACCAAGAGTTTGCAAGGAGAGTCTTACTTTATGTTTTTCATGGATGATTTTACTAGAATGGGTTGGATATGTTTTCTCAAAGAATAATCAGAAGCACTTAACAAATTCAAAGCCTTTAAAACCCTTGTTGAAAATGAAAGGGAGACAAAAATAAAATGTCTTAGATCAGACAATGGTGTTGAGTTCACCTCAAAAGAGTTTGATCTCTTCTGTGAAACCCATGGAATAAAAAGACAATTCTCTACTGCCAGAACACCTCAACAAAACAGGATTGCTGAGAGAAAGAATATAATAGTTCAAGAGGCTGCAAGGACTATGCTCAATGAAGCAAAATTGTCTGATGGATATTGAAGGGAATATGTAAGCAAAATGGTATACATATTGAATAGAGGTCATCTCAAGGTTAATAGTGATAAAAATCCTTATGAACTATGGTTTGGAAGAGCTCCATCGGTAAAATACTTCAAGGTCTTTGGAAGTAAATGGTACATCAAAAGACTTGATGAGAATATTGGAAAATTTGATGCCAGATCTAATGAATGTATTTTTCTTGGATATGCTTCTAACAAGAAAGCATACATATGCTACAATATTAGATCACATAAGATTGTTGAGAGTGCAAATGTCAAGGTGGATGACCTAAAAACGTTAAGGATAAAAAATCAAGAGACTATACTTGAAAGTGAAGATGAAGATGATGATGAGACAATTGGCACACAAGTAGAAGAAGTAGAAGAGAATAAAGAAAGGGAAGATGATGATATGCATACGAGTGAAGACAAAGAAGATATTCAAGAAGAGATAAGAGAGGATATCCCAATAAGAGACACAAAGACACCCTCAAGGATGACTCAAAAGAATCATCTTGAAGAACTGATTATTGGAGATATGAATGATGGAGTGCACACAAGAAGACAACTACTGTAGAAAACATAAATAGCATTGTTGTCACATATTGAGCCCATCTCAATCAAATATGCATGTAAAGACGAGAATTGGGTCAAAGCTATGAATGAAGAATTGGACCAAATTGAAAAAAAACAAACTTGGGAACTAGTTCCAAGACCAAAAAACAAAAATGTCATTGGAACTAAATGAGTGTATAAAAACAAAATGAATGAGAATGGGAAAGTAATCAAGAACAAAGCCAAATTGGTATGTAAAGGATATGCTCAAGTTGAAGGAGTAGAATATGAAGAAACCTTTGTATCTGAGGCCAGATTAGAGGCAATTAGGATGTTCCTAGCTTTCTCCAGCTACAGAAAATTTAAAGTATACCAAATGGATGTCAAGCCAACATTTCTCAATGGAAACTTAGAAGAGGAAGTCTATATTGAGAAACCAGAATGATTTAAATTAACTAACAAAGGAGACTATGTCTGTAAACTAAAGAAAGCACTCTATGGGCTAAAACAAGCACCTAGAGCATGGCATGCAAGGCTAGATTTTTATTTACAAAAACAAGGCCTCAAAAGCGGATCAATAGACAACAATCTTTATTGCAAAATTATTGGTAATAACATAATTATTGTGGAAGTATATTTTGATGATATTATATTTGGCAGTGATGATGAAAAAATGAGTAAGGAATTTTCTAGGATCATGCAACAAGAATTTGAAATGTCCTTGTTTGGTGACCTGAATTTATTTCTTGTGATGCAGACCACCTACCTCAGTAGGGTCTGCTGACCTCCCGGTCTAAGGATCGTTCTTAACTCTGATGAGTTGGAAAAACTCTCTCAATTCCCTACTGAAATCCCATGAACAAATCCACAGGTCCTTTACGACACTCCACCTGCGTGACTAAGCACCAAGTGTGAGCCTCACCTCCCCGTGACCATAGGCTGTGACTGCATGCCTATGTGAAAGGTGCGTCATGATTTCATGTGTCAAGACTTTGCGAATGATTCGACCTTGACTCCCCAACTCCCGATATTCTGATAAGAGATTTAACAGTCCTTTGATCCTCCCTTGGTCTCTGTCCATGTGACCATTCACCATGACCTGGGATTCAATTCTCAAGCGTGTCAGGATTTCACATATTGGGAATTCCCGATGCAATTCACCTCTGTTCTCCTGACTCCCATAATGTCTTTATTTTGGAGCGCCAGATCAACGGTCCACAATCCCCGAAATCTAATGGTTTAGCTCTTCTGTGAAACTATCATTTTAGACGGGGCCATTCCTATACTTAGGAACTACATGATGTCTACGAAATAGTCATCCACCATTCTAACTACAAATAGTTGTGCGTCTGGCAAGTTGTCATCTAGATTCCATGCATGTTCTCCTGATAATATGCACGATAGATGATCCGATCATGCATTCAACTTCCTTGGTTTCACAACAAGTTCAAAATCATACTCCTGAAATAACAACAACCACCTTCATATTCTCCCCCAAACACTCGCTTGTTCACTAAGTATTTTAGTGCATAATGGTTTGTATACATATTAAAGTGAGAACCCAATAAGTAATTCCTAAACTTATGCAACACATATACCATTGTTAATCCTTCTCATTCTATCGTAGTATAATTATTCTCTAATATGGACAACTTCCTAATTGCAAACACAATTGGGTGATATATGTCTCCTTCCCCTACTTGAGATAGTATTGCGCCCAAATATATGGATGATGCATCTATATGCACATGGAACTCCTGGTTCCAATCTGGAAAGATCAGAATTAGCATGGTCACTAATTTTTTCTTTAAGGTGTCCAATCCCTTCTGACAACCCTCATTCCACTAGAACTTTTCTTCCTTCTTCAACAAATTCTCCATAGGTGTTGTAATCTGCGTATAACCTTTGATGAACTTCCTGTAATATCTTGTATGACCTAGAGTTTCCCTCAAATGTTTGACTGATGTAGGTGGTTGTAAATCCATAATCACTGTAATATTGGCAGGATCTATTAATAATCCTTGCTTGCAGACCACATGGCCCAACAAGATTCCAAAAGGTGTGCAAAAAATACATTTATTTAAATTTGGTGAAATCTAACATTGTATACACCTATCCAACATTAATATGAGTACTTATGTGTGATCCTTTAGTAGACTAAACACAGTCCAATCATATAACTACACTTCAAGGAACTTATGAATAAATTCCTTAAGAGTTGCAACCACAACTCTTGAAAACATTGTAGGTGCATTCGTCATTCCAAGGGCATCACTGTGTATTGATAACTTCCCCACTCTTTCACAAAGTAGTCTTATACATGTCTTCCTATGCAGTATTTATCTGATGGTACCCTGAGAAATCATTTGTGAAATAATAAGTCTCCCCCTCTCCTAAATTCTCCAGTATCTCATCCGTTAATGATGTTGAAAATGGATCATGTAGACATGCATCATTCAACTTCCTCAGATCTACACAAATCCTAATTCCTCTTGTTTTCTTATCTTGCAGTATCATTGAAATTATCCATTATGATTCCACCACTGGTTCAATGATCCCTACTACTAGCATTTTGTCTATCTCTTCTTTCACCTTCTCTTTATACTTCAGATTTAACCTGCAAGGTCTCTTTCGCACTGATTTAGCACTTGGTTTCAAAGGGATCTTCATCTCACCTAATTCCACAACTATCCCCTTAATTTATGAGAATGTAGTTGGGAATATATATTGATACTCGTGCAATAAATATGCTATCTTCTCCATAGATTCATCACTCCAATAATCTCCTATCTACACAAACTTTGGATTCTTGGTTATCCCAATGTTTACTTTCTGTGTCTTTATTGGCTGTGTATACGCAATAGTTTCACATTCTGGCCCTTCTACTGCACGTTCCCCATCAGTTTTGGGCAATTGCATATTCCTAGGATCTTCCTCATCATATTCTTCTTTAGCGATATTATAATACTCTAGTAGTTCATGGACATTCATAGAAGCTCTGTGCACGTTGAACACATGCACCACCTCCATCGACCCTTCTTCTGAGAATAAATTGGTTCAAATGACCTATAAAATTGCATCTACTAGTGGAGATTCATGTTCAAAAGTAAAATTTACTTTGAACCTCTAATTTAGCTCATCCTAGTTTGTTGTTTCTCTATGCATTTCCATCTCCAGGTGCCATTTCTTCGGAATTGTATCCAGTGTATGTATAAATCTCTCAATCCATTCCTTCTTCGATACTGAACTCCATATGGTTCTGTACTTCTCAACATGACCTATTGGGTCATTTGTCCCTCTATACTTCTGCACAACATACTCCACCTCGACACCAAACCCTATTTGCATCAATCTTATACACTATGACCAATCTTCCATTCCCTCTTTATGTGAAGCCCACCATCTGGCTGGAGTAGCTTTTATAACAACATCTAGTGCCAAAAACCTTTGTTGTTCGGGTACCTGTGACTAAAATGCATTTATAAACAAACTGATACCAGTCAATCCATCATACCTGGGTGGATCACATAGATCTGTTCCAATCCAACACAATGATTGAGTTAGGTGTGCACATCGTCTAGTTGATAATTCATGCATCCTCTACTGCCAATGTTTTAGACCTTCCTTTGAATTCGATGCACACGAGATAAAGCTTTTCCAACTTAGTGCACCATCTGCAGTGGGGTTAACATAATAATCCATCCACGTAGTCATATTATACAGGTTGTCAAGTCCATTCCCTCTAGCTGGATCGATGTACCTTTTCTCTTTTGTCAGGTCCAATGGTGTAGTAACCTTCAAGTCTCCTACCTCAAATATCATTTACCTCCTCTTCGGATTAATGATATCTTGATTATCAAAGGCCCATTCAAGTCCCATGAGTGTTAGATATGGCTAACTATCATCCACGATCTCAATGACTTCAAAATCTACTACACTGGGCACTCCATCTATATTCTCATGTAGTCCTGTCAATCGACCAATTGGTACCATCTTATGCTAGTTTTCCAACTTTAACTCAATAAGAGACCAAATTAACTTAGGTTTCCCCATCATTTCCTAGGTCTACTTTGGTAATACATTCACATCATACCCCAAGTCTAAAATAATGTTATCCACATCATATTCCCCAATCTACACACTTAATATGAATTCTAAATTGGTCCTCTTTTTTCACAGTATCTGATTTACTACCCTCTGTGCAAGTGCAATAGGAAATTCCCTGTCTTGCATGCAATGATCAGTCATTTCACATAATGAATTTAGAGAAGTTTCATCTTTCATCAACTCTACGTAGCTTCTCAAGAAATCTCTTAGAGCACTTACCTTCCCAAGTGGCTTCCCTAACATAGTGCAATCACAAACATGAGGCACATATGATGTTGATGCTACCCAATCCAGTCCTGGTATCTCTTTTCTTTCCCTATGATACATCTCTTTTTCTTTATGAGGGTCAAACATCGACATAGGTCCTATTGATTTCTTGACCCATTGCTCCTCCTGTATTCCTCCATTCGTCGCATCATCCCTTGTTCTAGTTCCTCCATGCGTAACAAATACAATTCTAGGTCCTTCATTGCATTTTTCGGTTGATATCTTTTTGACATTCTGATTTGGATTTTGGTTCTAATTCCCCCTTGCCTATCATTTCACAAGTAGTTGAAGACAATATTCTGTCACATGGTCCAATGCTCTACAATATGTGTAGGTTGTACACGGATTTAGGCAGTCACGAGCTAAGTGTAACATCCCCAACCTTTACTACAACAAATCCCTATGATTTGCTCCCTTTTTTTCTTCCAAAGATGGTTTAAGTGTATTTTTCTTCAATTTTTTGAACAAGTCGGCGCTATTTATTTGTGATGGAGCTATTCATGGAGTTTTTTTGTGCCAAACACAAAATTTCAGTGCTAAATTAGGCGCTAATAGCACCATAAATTGCTCCTCATTTAGTGCCAAAAATTGCGCCCCATTTAGCGCCAGAAATAACGCCCCCTTTAGCGCCAGAAATTGTGCCCTATTTAGTGTCCAATTTAGCACCCCAGTTAGCGCCAGAAATTGCACCAGATGTAGCGTCGCATTTAGCACCGGATGTATCCAAATTAGCCTAAATAGTTAATTAGTTGAGGTGTTGGGGGTTAAGTGGATAGGGGCTTTGAGGATTTAGGGATTTGGGGTATAGGGATTAAGGGTTAATGGATTAGGGGTTAGGGTTTAAGGGATTAAGGGTCAAGAGTTAAGGGATTTGGTGCTGACGGGTTAGGTAGTTTAACGGTTAATGGATTATTTATTATGGGCTAGGGGATTAATGTTTAAGTGCTTAGTGCATAGGGGTTTATGGATTAAGGGATTAGTGAGAAGTGTTTAAGGTTCGATGGCTTAGGGGTTGGGGGATTTAGGGATTTTTTGTTAAGGGATTATTGATTAACTAAGGTTGAGGGCTTAACGGTTAATTAGGGATTAGGGATTAACTAGCCTTTAAGGGTCAATGGATCATGGGTTAGGGGAGTTAGGGATTTGTCAGAACTCTCTTGAAATTTCATTGAACCTCTTCCAACACGCCAATCACCAACATCATCCACTGATGTTGCATGGTGAGCAGTGAATGGGGCCAACATTGAAATTTATTCAAACTGTTAGTACATGCATTGAAATTTGAAACTGTTAGAATAGATACATGCCTTAAAGGTATGTGAGGGTTTAAAGACTCAAGTATACCTGATGTCCCCACATAATCTTTGATATCTTCCACATTTTCATCAATGTTCATCATGCAATCTCATTGTCATCATTTTTCATTCACATCTATGGACTACTTGTCGAAAATCTCTTAAATTGTCATGGATTAACGTATTCCAACACATCACCAATGTCATCCATCAATGTCACACGATGAGCATTGAATGGGGTTTAGTGCCAGATGTGAATAAATAGTTAATTAGTTAAGGTGTTGGGGGTTAAGTGGATAGGGGCTTTGAGGATTATGGGATTTAGGGATTTGGGGTACATGGATTAAGGGTTAAGAGGATTAGGGATTAGGGTTTAAGGGATTAAGAGTTAAGAGATAAGGGATTTGGATCTTATGGGTTAGGTAGTTTAATGGTTAATGGATTAGGGATTATGGGCTAGGGGATTAATGTTTAAGTGCTTAGGGAATAGGGGTTTATGGATTAAGGGGATTAGGGATTAGTGTTTAAGTGTTTAAGGGTCGATGTCTTGGGGGTTAGGGGATTTAGATATTTTGTGTAAAGGGATTAGTGATTCACTAAAGCTGAGGGCCTTAAGGGTTTAGGGATTAGGGCTTAAGGATTTAAGGGTCAATGGCTTAGGGGTTAGGGTTCAGGTCAAAATTTGACATGGTTAGATGAGACAATGCCTTGATGGTATGTAATATATGATATATGGTGCTAGGTACTAATGCTGAGATGAGAATGCACTCAACATCCTTACAGTGTGATCTACATCCAAGGACAATATATCATTAAGGAAAACATCAATTGTCATAGCAGAAGGAAGTAGTGAAAGGGATCTGAATCAAATGGATGAAGAGGAGGCTTGAACCCCATGATGATTGATTATCAAACTTGGACAATCAAGATGTTTTGATGTCCAAACTAGTCATTATGGTGGGTGAGAGGCACTATAGCCAAAATCCATGATGGCCCACCTGTGCTAGAGGGAAAATTCGAAGTGTAACCACTGTCTTTGTTACTCATCATTACAAACGTTACAATACAAACGGTTGAAGGAGAAAGGTCATAGGGAAGGAGAAAGGCCAAGGGTCACATTGAACCTCATTAAATACTAAAATTGTACCAGAAGTAGCGCCAAATGTATCCAGATTATCATAAATAGTTAATTAGTTGAGGTATTGGGGGTTAAATGGATAGGGGATTTGAGGATTTAGGGATTTGGGTTATAGGGATTAAGGGTTAATGGATTAGGGGTTAGGGTTTAAGGGATTAAGGGTCAAGAGCTAAGGGATTTGGCGCTTACGAGTTAGGTAGTTTAATGGTTAATGGATTAGGGATTATGGGCTAGAGGATTAATGTTTAAGTGCTTAGTGCATAGGGGTTTATGGATTAAAGTATTAGGGATTAGTGAGAAGTTTTTAAGGGTCGATGGCTTAGGGGTTAGGGGATTTAGGGATTTTGTGTTAAGGGATTATTGATTAACTAAGCTTGAGGGCTTAAGGGTTAATTAGGGATTAGGGATTAACTTGGCTTTAAGGGTCAATGGATCAGGGGTTAGGGGAGTTAGGTCTTTGTCATAACTCTCTTGAAATTTCATGGAACCTCTTCGAACACGCCAATACCAATGTCATCCACTGATGTTGTATGATGATCAGTGAATGGGGCCAATGTTGAAATTTCTTCAAACTGTTACTGCATACGTTGAAATTTCTTCGAACGCTCATCTGTAATGCCATCAACTGACCCGACACAATGAGTAGTGAATGGGGCCAATGTTGAAATTTCTTCAAAATGTGACCATATGCAATGAAATTTTACATGGTTAGACTAGGCGAATGAATTAACGGTATGGGAGGGTTTAATTAAGACTCAATTAAATCATTGAGATTGATTATTGATGTAATTTTGATATGAAATAGGAAATTAAAATTGAACTTTAATTTATTAAATTTTCACCTAATTCTGGGTGATTAAAATCTTTTATTTTGTTTAATTATTTTATGTTGAGTTCTTAATAAAACTTAATAAAAAATTTATGCCCAACATTAAAATGCAAACAATATAAAAATAATGAAGTTAACAAAGTTGCTTATTCAAATCATTATGAGATACTTGAATATTTAATTAATATTTTATTAACTTTTGTGTCTTCATGAACATATGTTGATATAAAATGGATGGAAGAAGCATACAAGTAATCCTATTTTGTTCTGCCAACAATTCATACCATATCTTGAACACTTTAACGATATTTCAATAGGTGATTTGTATTGACACAAATAATATTGAACTATTTCAAAGACTAGGCCATAAGAATCATCATTTTTTAAACATGGATTACAAATAATTATGAAATCTAGAAGTCTTGGTCATTAACATAATTGTCTGCAACAATGTCATCTGGTGTATCATTGTCAATGTTCATATGATGTTTCAAGTAGTTAATATTATCATCATCCTCATCTTGACCTGCATCACCTTCATCGTCATTGAAATTTGACTATAGATCATCCATATTGTTACCAGATGTATTTGGATCATCATTTTTTATACCATCCATACTGCTGTCTTCCATAACATCATCTAAATTTGGATTGTTGTCTTCTTGTTCCTAAACATAACCGTCTTCAACATCATCATGGATGTTAAATTCTTCGATGTTCTCTAATCCATCTCTCTCATTTTGTTCGCCATCATTGTTTTTCTCAGTATCCACTGATGCATCGTCAAATACATGCCTCAATCTTGGATCATAATGTATGACAAACAACCATTTCGGGTCCATAATATCTTCATAGAAAAATACATGCACATGAACGAGTACATACATATATTAGACGTATGTTATAACAATTTTATTGATTCATAAACACATGTATATATTCACAATAAACAATGTATTAATACATTATTGATCACTATTGCTTATTGCAGTTTGATTTAACGAAATACCTGCTCACAATGAATTGGTAGAACATAAGGCTCCTTATCCTCCAGTAGGAACCTTGAGGAATCTATAGAAAACAATCCACTATGGGTATCATGTCTTCGTGTCCTCTCAAATGATTCATACCATCTACACTTAAAAATACAACATTTAAAAGAGCGATAATCCAACTGAATAATTTCTTGTATGTTCACAACATATTATAGATTTCCTTCAATAATATTCTTATCTTTTGAGCTTGATCGATTGGATTGCTTGAAGTCAACCATGATGCCACAATCGAAGGATTGTCTCTTTACATCTACATGTTCTACACGATAATGTCAACCATATGCCCACATTGTTGGATATTTCCTTGCCTGTGAAAGACCATTTATTTCGGTTAAAAAAAATAAAATGATGAATATTAAAATAGTTAATAGTATCAAAACTGTAAGGAAACAACATTTTGTAAAATTCCAACCACACCTTTCTTTCACATCCTCTAGACATGTTGATTTCATCTTCTGTTATGTTTGAATCTATATCCGTGTCTTCTATTTGATTTTGAATTTGTTCAGTAACCCATTATAGTGTGAAATATTTTCCCCATTCCCCTTGTAGATCAGTAGGAAATGGGGTATTCCTTGGGTTTGATCTCTTAAATTGTTTCCTTGCTTCTAACACTAATTCTCTTTTTTTTATCATACTAATTTCTACTTGAACACCATTAGATTGTGTTTTTTCTCCATCAATAATATCTGATGCTCGTTCTTCATCCCATAAGCGTGGCCCATCTTCAAAATCCTTACCAAGGAATTCACATAGGAAGAAAAATGCTTCATTCAATACATACCCTTCAGCCATGCAACCCTATGGATGTGCCTTTTTTCGGACATATATTTTTAGTGTTTTCATATATCTCTCAAAGAAAAACATCCACCTCATTTATACGAGACCCGCGAATTCAATGTCATCAACTAGGTGTACAAGTAAATGGACTTGTAGGTCCATGATGTTGGACATATTGTCATTGATGTCAACAGTCGATGTGATGATTTGTTGTTATAATGAATTATCATTGTGATTTACCATAGATGAGATTTTCATTGATGTCAACAACATATCAGTTAGCAGAAAATGTCAAACAATATGCAGAAATCGAAAGTGTAAGCTCAGGAGGAGGAGAAAACAGTACGCAGAGATCAAAGCTCGGAACGAAAAGCATAAGCTCAGGGTGAGAAGCCTCAACAGCCGTCCGATCAAGAAATTGACCATGTTGATCGTCTCATATTATGAACGTCGGTCATATGAGTGACCGTGGGCTTGAGGACCGTTGGAGGATCGTGACCATTGGATTTGCAAGTCAGATCAATGACAAGGATGAATTGCGGAGAGTGAAATAAGAATTAAACAACTCACTAGTTCTAACCACGTCAGCAGACCACATCCGTAAGGACGTGTGGGAGATCTACATCATTAGACCACATCAGCAAAGACATATGGCAGATCACGTCAACAAGGACGTGTGGCAGACCACATAAACAAGGAAACACGGTAGACCACGTCAACAAGTACACATGGCATAATCAGATGATGACATGTGCCAATAGGAAATTGTCTTGTGGCATGTCAACACGTGACGTCACTCCAGAAGAATTGCTTTGGGAGTTTCACCATTAGCAAATGACAAAATCTTCGAAGTCTCGAAGGACAAAATCCTGAAGTAGACATGGTTCGTTCGATGTAAAGAAACACTTTGGGAGCATTCTCATCCGTCGATCTACTACAGTGGAAGGATATCGTAAGTTGAAATAGCCAAAGTCCTAGAGTAAATGGTGCCCATCCATCACGATGCTTAATTAATTCCTAGCTGTCTGATTAAACAATGAAAGGATGAGTGTAAGGATCAAATCTGACCATTGATTTGTTTTCGTGAAATAAACCGTCCGATCTGATTTTAAAGTTTGAAAATTTGAAATCCCAAAGTTCTGAAGGGCGAAGTTCTGTCAGTCGTCCATTTCATCAGAAGATTGAATTGTGACCGTTGATTTTATAAGAACTCAAGCACTCGTTTGGCCTAACGTTTGGTCACCATCATTGGACATATGATATAAGAGCTTTAAATGACAATACAATATGTCGTTGTAAGTGGTAAGCGTATGGTTCTGTAACACTCGATCACATGTAATGGTTTGAAGGAAGAGCCTCCATAGAATTTAGTTTCTGTGAAAATAACATAGATTTAGGATCGATCTTAAAGGATGAAATTGATCCATATGTGATCAATTTATGAAAAGCCTTCACAGTAAAAATAATAATCAATGATTATGGTTAAGTTAAACAAAGAGGTGCGATGGTTCAAAACCAAGGGACAAAGTGTATCACTCTCACACCATTTTGAAGAATATATAAACGAGTAAGAGTGTTGAGAAGAAATGTGTCTCTGTAGTCCGAATCAGAGAATATATTAAATCAAAGAAGTAGAGAGAGATGCAGTAAAGACTTGATACAAAAGTTTGTCTAGATTCAAAAAATAAGGGTGGTTGTGTGGTGCAAGGGCAGGTGGGTGCCTGCAGAGGGAGTTGGTGCTTCCTTGTCAGTTGTAGCTGACTAAACAGGGGGTCATTGCCTCCTTCCAGTTGGTGTTGGTGAATAAGGGTGTGGGTGCATCTTGATCAATTGGTGTTGATAAAAAAGGAAGAATATCTTCCTTCTATGTAGCATGTAAAACAAATTTTGCAGTTAATAGAAAAGCGTTTGTGGTTTTTCCCAATTGGGTTCCACGATAAAATATTGTGTCAAAATTCTGTTTGCATAAATAAAAGAAAATTAATAAAATTATTGTGTCACTGATTCACCCCCCCCTCTCAGTGACAGGATATGATCATTCAATTGGTAACAAAGTAGGTCTCTTCACAAAAGGTTTAAATCACTTGAAGAGGAATATACATCAGAATGGATCAACAATTGAAGATGTCATCAAACATCCCCCTATTTAATGGTGAAGACTATGTCTTCTAGAGTGTTAGAATTAAAATCTATCTAATGTCCATTGGACTGGAAGTATGGAAATTAGTTGAAAAGGGATATGATGTTCCAAAATCCACGCCCATAGAAGCATAAGAAAAGAAAAAGTTTTGGGAACATGCCAAAGCCTTAAACACACTACAAGCTGGACTGAGAAAGAAAATCCTTGCTAAGGTACTAAAATGTAATAATGCAAAACAACTCTAGGATAAATTGGAAACTATATATGTAGGAGATACCAAGGTTAAGAAGGCCAAACTCCAGACTCTCAAATTACAATATGAAGGCCTAAAAATGAAAGATGAGGAAAGTATCTCTGAGTACTTTGAAAGAGTCGATAATATTATTAATTCAATTAGAGGATTATGAGTAGAAGTATCAAACAATGAGCTAGTTTAAAATATTCTAAGAACACTACCTATTATATACAATCCTAAAGTGTCCGCTCTTGAAGATCGAGAAAATCTAGATGAACTCACCATGGATGAATTGTATGGAATCCTCACAACCTATGAGTTAAGATTAGGTCATGAGAATCACTCACAAGGAGAGGCAGCGTTCAAGGTACTCAAGAAAAAAAGAATCAGAAGCATAAACTTCAATCCAACCACGATGAAGAATCTGATGTGGAAGAAGAAAATTTCATTAAAAAACTTCAAAAAGGATCAGGGAAGTACAAAGGCAAGTTGCCTTCCAAATATTTTAATTGTGGCAAGGTTGGCCATTTTTCAGCCAAGTGTCCCTATCCCAAGGATGACCCTGAAGATGAAGAAAACAAAATCAAACAGTACAAGAAAAAGGAAAAACCCAACTACAAGAAAAAGTTTTACAAAGGGAAAAATAACTTTTACTCAAAAGAAGAAAACAAAAGTTCATCAGAGCCTAGTGACAGTGATGATGATGAAGTCCTTTTTCTAGGTATTGAAGATTCTAATGATATAGAAGACATTAAACATTAGAAAGAGTTAGAAGATGAAGCATAAGTTAATATGGAAGAATAACTTCTTAGTGCCTTGGATGAATTAAGAAAATACAAAACCAGATATAGACAGTTGAAAAGTTTTGTAGTTGAACAAAAGGAAAAACATGAACAAAAAGAAGAGGAGATGGAAAAACTCAT
>JZKD02S2219410.1:551878-567359 GCA_000966675.3 Picea glauca
AATACACAACCTCAAAACCTTTAGAGCTTGTTCACACTGACCTATGTGGACCTACAAGGACCAAGAGTTTGCAAGGAGAGTCTTACTTTATGTTGTTCATTGATGATTTTACTAGTATGGGTTGGATATGTTTTCTCAAACAAAAATCAGAAGCACTTAACAAATTCAAAGCCTTTAAAACCCTTGTTGAAAATGAAAAGGAGACAAAAATAAAATGTCTTAGATCAGACAATGGTGCTGAGTTCACCTCAAAAGAGTTTGATCTCTTCTGTGAAACCCATGGAATAAAAAGACAATTCTCTACTGCCAGAACACCTCAACAAAACAAGATTGCTAAGAGAAAGAATAGAACAGTTCAGGAGCCTGCAAGGACTATGCTTAATGAAGCAAAATTGTCTGATGGATATTGGAGGGAAGATGTAAGCACAACGATATACATATTGAACAGAGGTTAGCTCAAGGTTAATAGTGATAAAAATCCTTATGAACTATGGTTTGGAAGAGCTCCATCGGTAAAATACTTCAAGGTCTTTGGAAGTAAATGCTACATCAAAAGACTTGATGAGAATCTTGGAAAATTTGATGCCAGATCTGATGAAGGTATTTTTCTTGGATATGCTTCTAACAAGAAAGCATACAGATGCTACAATATTAGATCACATAAGATTGTTGAGAGTGCAAATGTCAAGGCGGATGACCTAAAAATGTTAAGGATAAAAAATCAAGAGACTATACTTGAAAGTGAAGATGAAGATGATGATGAGACAATTGGCACACAAGTAGAAGAAGTAGAAGAGAGTAAAGAAAGGGAAGATGATGATATGCATATGAGTGAAGACAAAGAAGATATTCAAGAAGAGATAAGAGAGGAATTCCCAATAGGAGACACAAAGACACCCTTAAGGATGACTCAAAAGAATCATCCTGAAGAACTGATTATTGGAGATATGAATGATGGAGTGCACAAAAGAAGACAACTACTGTAGCAAACATAAATAGCATCGTTGTCACATGTTGAGCCCATCTCAATCAAATATGCATGTAAAGACGAGAATTGGGTCAAATCTATGCATGAATAATTGGACCAAATTGAAAAAAATCAAACTTGGGAACTAGTTCCAAGACCAAAAAACAAAAATGTCATTGGAACTAAATGGGTGTATAAAAACAAAATGAATGAGAATGGGCAAGTAATCAAGAACAAAGCTAGATTGGTATGTAAAGGATATGCTCAAGTTGAAGGAGTAGAATATGAAGAAACCTTTGCACTTGTGGCTAGATTAGAGGCAATTCAGATGTTCTTAGCTTTCTCCATCTATAGAAAATTTAAAGTATACCAAATGGATGTCAAGTCAACATTTCTCAATGGAAACTTAGAAGAGGAAGTCTATATTGAGAAACCAAAAGGATTTAAATTAACTAACAAAGGCGACTATGTCTGTAAACTAAATAAAGCACTCTATGGGCTAAAACAAGCACCTAGAGCATGGTATGCAAGGCTAGATTCTTATTTACAAAAACAAGGCCCCGAAAGGGGATCAATAGACAACAATCTTTATTGCAAAATTATTGGTAATAACATAATTATTGTGGAAGTATATGTTGATGATATTATATTTGTCAGTGATGATGAAAAAATGAGTAAGGACTTTGCTAGGTTGATGCAGCAAGAATTTGAAATGTCCTTGCTTGGTGACTTGAATTTATTTCTTGTGATGCAGACCCCCTACCTCGACAGGGTCCGCTGACCTCCTGGTCTAAAGATCATTCTTAACTCTGATGAGTTGGAACAACTCTCTCGATTCCCTACTGGAATCCCATGAACAAATCCACAGGTCCTTTACGACACTCCGCCTGGGTGACTAAGAACCAAGTGTGAGCCTCACCTCCCCGCAACCACAGGCTATGACTATAAACCTACGCAAAAGGCGCGTCATGATTTCATGTGTCAGGACTTTGTGAATGAGTCAACCATAACTCCTCAACTCCCGAAATGTCAATAAGATATTTAACAATCCCTATATCCTCCCTTGGCCTCCGTCCATGTGACCATTCACCATGACCCGGGGCTCAATTATCAAGCGCGTCGGGATTTCGCATATCAGGAATTCCCGATGCGATTCACCTTTGTTCTCCCAACTCCCGAAATGCCAATATTTCGGAGCACCGAATCAATGGTCCACAATCCCCAAAATCTAATGGCTCATCTCTCCTTTTCACGTATCGGGATTTCACGATTTCGCGTATCGTGAAGTAGAAAGACTTTTCACCTCTGTTCGCTCGATCCCCAAAATGTCGATATTTGTGAGCGTCAGATCGATGACTCATGATTCCCCATGATCTAACGACTTAGATCAATTTGGGATTTCGCATTTGGTGACTTTGGGATTCTCCTTACTTCCATTCTCCTGATATCCGAAATCGCGATGGCACTAGATCGATGGTCCAGATCTTTCCTTGGATCAACGGTTGTGATCAAGTCGGGATTTCGTGTTTCACGGATTCGACTCTTATGGATTCCCTTCAACACTTAGCCGAATTCCAAATCTGTGCACTCCTTGCATCAAATTCTTACGCAAGACTTGGTCCTTGCGGGTCACTGGGCAGACGTTGCAGCAGCCGCTTTGCACTCCTTACAAAGGGGAAGTTTTGTGCTATTTCTTCTGAGCTTTGGAATCGAAACAGATCCCGTCACACACTCCTTGCATTATGTGTGCACACCTTGCACTCACTCAACATAAGAGAAATGATTGAAACTTATACTAACATTCACAGTTTCATCCATTCATAATGAAATTCATTCAGCTGTGAAACCTCAATAACAGAGAATTGCAAACAATAATAATACTATGCATTCGGGTCAATTTTCCTCTATCATATTCATTCAAAAGTAAATGGCTATAGTTGATATCAAAACAATAACTCAAAACTTGAAAAAATTCTACTAACTCGCTGAAGCCTCATTTGGGCGTACAAAATCTCTATTTATCTCAGAGGGTCCTTAGGGTTCCCCCCGACTACTCATCTACCTCATAAAATGAAAAAAAAATCTAACTGATACCTAAGTTTAGTTACATTCAAGACTCAGAATGAAAATCTCTGATCACTCGTGATCATCCGCTCCCAAGCATTTGATCTTCTTCCATTTTTTCCAATCAGCTCCAAAAGATTCATAGTAACTCCCAACGTTTGAGATTCCAAAATGATTCCCAGGCTCCGAGCTTTCCTGCCACGCGTGCTTTCTGATGATGCTCCTACATCATCTTGTATTACAAATAATACAGTCCAAAAGAATATTCTTTATCCATCAGTCTAAGTATGTTAAAGATATGATTAGGAGATTCCAGTTACATGATTTCAAACCTGTTAGTACACCTATGACAGTTGGATGCAAACTAAGCAAGGATGATGAGTCCAAAGTTGTAGATCCAAAACACTACAAATCAATTATTGGGAGTGTTGGAACAAATATTGAAATTTTTTCTTTCGGTAGCTTTGGAGGGAAAAATTCATAGTGTTTAACTACCGAAAGTGCAAAATTTCGATAGCTTAAATCTCAGATTTTATACACCCTTAGCTATCGAAAGTGCAGGTGGAAAAAAAAGGCCATCTGTCTATCATGCCAAGTCACAAGACAACTCATACAAAACTCCAAGGAGAGAATCCATGGGAGTACCAGGGCCAAACACCCACTATATGACACCAGTTAGTTGAGACCAAGTGCTCAAGCACCACACATTAAGCCACATGGAGGAAGAGCTCACGAGGAGGCACGAAAAGAACACAATACATGCTAAGAAAATCGCTAGAATGGTTATAACGCCACGTTCCATCTTCGATATTTTGGCCGTTGGAAGAATGTTAATGAGCCACTCCTCTTTTCCCCCGAAGCCCGAACGCCCGAAATCGGGGTTCTATCCTTACACACAAAACACAGATGGATTAACGTTCCGGCCTCATGCATAAAACACTGACTAGAAGAACGTTCCACCTACAAAATGAAAGCAATATGAGTTAGCACAACATTCAGAGTCCTAGCGCATACCTGTTCATGATTTGATGGTCGTTTCAACTCTCTGCAGGAAATATGCACGAGATACCTGGAAGGTGGAGGAGGAAACAACAACCACTTGTCAAAAATCGCTTGACAGGATTTTCGGTAGCTTACTCAACCCTAAAAACGCGTTGTTAGCTGCCGGAATTTCAGGATTTTGATACTAAGACGCCCCTATTTTCGGCCTGTTAGCTATCGAAATCGTAGGTTTTTCTAGTGATAAACTGCCTTAGAAAAACTCAATTTTCTTAGCCGTGAAAAGGTCATTTTACGTGCTCAAATAGACGATTGAGATCAAGAAGTCATAAGATTTCCAATGGTACTTTCAGATATGCATTTGGAGCTCGAGAAGGCAGCCAAAGGCTCCCCGCAATATGGTGTTGCATTTTTTGAGCAGACATGGCCCAGAAATGTAGGAACACACCCAGATTTCAGTTAAATAACTGCTAGTTCATTTCTCATGACTCTTAGTCGGTTTTGACGTTGTTTCTCATCTGTTACATGTTGGAGGCTTATGAAGGGAGAAGAAAACTTATATATGGTATATCTCTTTGATGATAAATGAGGGGGGGAAACAATCCGAGAGCCTTTTGGAGGTTGGGTTTGTAATGCATTTTCTTTCAACAAATATAGAACAGAACGAAAATAGATTCTATGCCTCATCAATGTCTAATTCTGTCTTTTCTTGTATTGTTTTTCTCAAGTTTACATTCATTCATTTTTCCTTGTTTTACATATTTAACTTGTAATGGCTCCAATTCAGTAATATCTCTGCTATAGTCATTTATTGGGCAGCCTGTTAGGTTCAACTTTTCCTCTGTTTATGCTGTGAGAAAAACAAAACCTGTAGCTTGACTGTTTTTGCCTAGATTACAAGTTATATATATGCATGTTTGTCTCTCAAATTTATTTTTCTTTCCTCTATTGAGATAAATATTAGACTTATTGGAATTAGATACCTAACTCTTTGTTTCAGTCTCCTTCATCCCCTATCTTCTATCCATCTTCCTTATTTTAATTAAATTAGGCAAACGAGGTCATGCCTCTTCGTTTATGATATATAAATGAGTGAAAGGCCTGCTTCAGACCTATTTCTAGAAGCCTCATATGACTGATCAATCACAAATTATTACTTCATTTAAAATGTGTTAAGTCTTGGCTCTATTACATCCTAGAGTCAACTCTTGCGACAACATTTTCCGGCATCGTTGCCGTGGATGGGGGAACGAAGTTATCTTCCTTGTGATATGACAAAAAGCTCAGATCTATCTCTTGATGGTGAACAAGGGATAGGCATTCAATTGGTTGTGATCATTCACCTGGTGACTCCTTGGTTCGAAGACTCTACATGATTCACTGGCGACTCCACTGGTCTCAAAATGTCGAATTCATTTGCTGCTCAGATTGCTGCAAGGTTTTCTCCTTTGGACTTTACAAATGTTTATGGTTTTATAAACACTGTTCCAAACATTAAAATTTGGGAATATGTCCTTCCTAAATTTGGAGAATATGCGGACGACAATCCTTCTCAACACTTGTTTGAATTCCACAAGCTCATGGATGAATTAAATGTATATCATGAAGATGTCCTCGTGAAACTGTTTATGTTTTTGTTGGAAAGAGATGCTAGACTCTGGTATAAATCTTTACCCCATTCTAGTATTCCTTCATTGAAATATTTTCACACACTTTTTCATCAACATTGTAAGAGGATATATTCAGCTGAAATCCTTTTTGAAGATTGTTGTAATATAGAATTCATAAAACAAAAGATCAAACAAATCCTCTTGAAGAGGAGGAAGAAATATCAGAAATTTCTCAAGTTGATGAAGATGATCAGTATGAGGAAGTGTTGGCTGATAAAGAAGCAGGATATGATAGCTCTTGTGATCATATTCAAGAAGAAGATATTCAACATCATGGTCAACCTGTAGAAGAGAAAGAAAACAATAGTTGCTTGATCCAAAAATTGCATAGACCACCTCCTCCTTTAATAGAAGAAGAGATAGATCTACTCCTGAACAGTTATGTTGCAGCCCCTGCTTACACAGATCTACAACATCCATACAATCCTGAATATGTGAGTGAAAATTCTTCTATTATTAATGCAAATATGATTTTAAATGATTTCAGCCATGAAACTATACAGGAAGTCAGTGAACCTATTTATGATGATGATTCCCTGCCAGGAGATAAGCTTGTAGACTATGTTTTGTTTCATGAAAAAGATGTGCCTGCCATGTTTAACAATCCTAAAGAATGTTTGGTGTTCGAGAATGATTTAGATTTTGATGTGGAGGAGTATAAATCTGAGATAGAAAGCATGACAGAAAAAGGATCAGAGTTGCTCATAGTTGATACCTCGAGTATTTTTCTGATTGATAACACTTCATATTTATCTTCTGCACCCAGATATGATGTGTACATCGATGATTATAAAATCATTTTCTTTGAATAGTTTGTTGCAGGTTTTTCATGGAGGAAGGATGATCTTCAACCAGAATTCAACCATCTTCACGAGCATACCAGATCAGATGATTTTGAGCACAATGATGCAGAACACAGAATCCTAGAGGCAATTTGTTGTTTAAAACCTCAGGACCATGCATTTTTTCATGATCCTTTTGCTGACCTTTTAGATTCATTTAATGGAGGAGTATGCTATGCCATGGATATTTTGTCACAGGAATTGAGGAAAAGTTTGAACATTCATGATCAACAACATGTCAGATTGGAGTTCTCAGTTTCCTTTTTCAGCATGCTCGAAGAAAGTGTGAGCATATTTCAAATAAGTAGACAATTATTGGATTGGCTTCACTAGCATTTTCATATCATTTGATTCAGTGGAATTTTTTCAGTAGTTAGAGTAGGTGATGTATATAAATAAGCTTAACTTTGAGCATTAGAGTACAATAGTGGTTTTCAGTATGTTTCTAGTTCAGTTTGGCATCCAATATATTGGTTTTGTTTTAAAGCATTACGACTCCATATCCCAATGAATGCATAAGCAGTTTTTGTTTCGGAAAGGTGCAAGTAAAGTGATAGGGTTCAGAGTTTGATAAGGATGATTTCAGGTCGCCCAATGGATGAAGGCACATGGTATACTGTTCTTGGCACTTTGTAGGAAAGCACCATCCCTAGATGGAGCCTATGTTGGAACAAATATTGAAATTTTGGCTTTCAGTAGCTTAGGAGGGAAAAATTCATAGCATTTAGTTACCGAAAGTGCAGACTTTCGGTAGCTTAAATCTCAAATTTTATACGCCCTTAGCTACCGAAAGTGCAGGTGGAAAAAAAAAGGCCATCTGTCTGTCATGCCAAGTCACAAGAAAACTCATACAAAACTCCAAGGAGAGAATCCATGGGAGTACTAGGGCCAAACACCCACGATATGACACCAGTCAGCCGAGACTAAGGGCTCAAGCGCCACACATTAAGCCACATGGAGGAAGAGCTCACGAGGAGGCATGAAAAGAATGTAATACGTGCTAAGAAAATTGCTAGAAGGGTTATAACACCACGTTCCGTTTTTGGGATTTTGACCTTCAGAAGAATGTTAATGAGCCACTCCTCTTTTCCCCCGAAGCCCAAAGGCCCGAAATCGGGGTTCCAGCCTTACACACAAAACGTAGATGGATTAAGATTCCAACCTCATGCATAAAATGCCGATTAGAAGAACGGTCCACTTGCAAAATGAAAGCAATATGAGTTAGCACAACATGCAGAATCCCAACGCATACATGTTCACGATTTGATGGTCGTTTCAACTCTCTACAGGAGATATGCACGAGATACCTGGAAAGCGGAGGAGGAAACAATAGCCACTTGTCAAAAATCGCTTGCCATGATTTTCAGTAGCTTACTCGACCCTAAAAATGCATCGTTAGATGCCGAAATTTCAGGCTTTCGGTACTAAGACACCCCTATTTTTGGCCTGTTAGCTACTGAAATCGCAGGGTTTTCTAGTGATAAACTGCCTTAGAAAAACTCAATATTCTCAGCCATGGAGAGGCCATTTTACACGCTCAAATAGTCGATTGACATCTAGAGGTTATAATATTTCCAATGGTACTTTAAAATATTCATTTGGAGCTCAGGAAGGTAGACAAAAGTGTCCCGCAAGACGGTGTTTTGTTTTTTGAGTAGACATGGCCCAGAAATGTAGGAACGCACCCAGATTTCAGTTAAATAACTGCCAGTTCATTTCTCATGACTCTTAGTCAGTTTTGAGGTCATTTCTCATATGTTACACACTAGAGGATTATGAAGGGAGAAGAAAACTTATATATGGTATATCTCTTTGATGAGAAATGAGGGGGGGAAACGACCCGAGAGCCTTTTGGAGGCTGGGTTTGTAATGCAATTTATTTCAGAAAATATAGAACAGAATGAAAAGAGATTCTATACCTCGTCAATGTATAATTCTGTCTTTTCTTGTATTTTTTTTCTTAGGTTTACATTCATTCGTTTTCCCTTCTTTTACATATTTAACTTGTAATGGCTCCAATTCGGTAATACCTCTGCTGTAGTCATTTATTGGGTAGCCTGTTAGGTTCAACTTTTCCTCTGTTTATGCTGTGAGAAAAACAAGACCTGTAGCTTGACTGTTTCTGCCTAGATTACAAGTTATATATATGCATGTTTGTCTCTCAAATTTATTTTTCATACCTAACTCTTTGTTTTAGTCTCCTTCATCCCCTATCTTCTACCCATCTTCCTTATTTTAATTAAATTAGGCAAACGAGGTCATGCCTCTTCATTTCTGATCAATCACAAATTATTACTTCATTTAAAATGTGCTAAGGCTTATCTCTATTACAGCCTAGAGCCAAGTCCTGCGACAACAGGGAGTTTTCTCTATGTAACAACTTCCAGACCTGATGTCAAGCAAGCTGTTAGGATGGTGGCTAGATGTTGATTGGGAAGGTAGTGTAGATGACAGAAAAATTACAGGTCGAGGAGTATTCTTTTTGGGAGAATCATTGGTAGCTTGGATAAGAAAGAAACAATCCTCAATTTCATTGTCTAGCACTAAAGATGAGTATATTGTAGCAGCAGAATGTTGCACACAAGTGGAATGGATGAAACAAACCATACAAGACATCAAAATAGTATTTGAAGAACCTACTATTATCCACTGTGATAATACAATCACTGCAAGTCTCTCCAAGAATCCTGTGCAACACTCAAAATCGAAACACATTCCCATAAAGTAACACTATCTAAGAGATCAGGATGAAAATAAGAACATCATTTTGGAATATGTTCCAACACAAGAATAGGTGGTAGATATTTTCACAAAACCCTTAAGCAAAGATGTATTTGAATATATCAAGAAAAAATTGGGAGTAATCCTTCTTCCAACCTAAATCTATCAAAATAAATAAAAATGCATCAATTGGCACAAAATCAGGGGGAGACAATAATCGATGTCAGAAGGAGTCATTCAATTATGAAAGGAAAAGTGTGATTGCAGGAAGAGTTACCAATGGCCAAGACTATGATAAGAAGTATTGAGACAGACAGATCATAGGAGGAGAAACCCTTTTCCATTGATGTCAAAGGGGGAGAGTAACTTCAGAGGAGAGAAGCATCATCACAGGGGGAGATTGTGTATGAAGTTTGTGAGTTGCCATCAATGACAAAGGGGGTGATTGTTGGACATATTGTCATTGATGTCAATAGTCGATGTGATGATTTGTTGTTATGATGAATTGTCATTGTGATTTACCATAGATGAGATTTTCATTGATGTCAATAGTATATCAGTTAGCAGAAAATCTCAAACAGTTTGCATAAATCGAAAGCGTAAGCTTAGAAGGAGGAGCAAACAGTACACAGAGATCAAAGCTTGGAAGGAAATGCGTAGGCTCAGGGTGAGAAGCCTCAACAAACGTCCAATCAATAAATTGACCGTGTTGATCATCTCATATTACGGACGTCAGTTATATGAGTGACCGTGGGCTTGAGGACCATTGGAGGATCGTGACTGTTGGATCTGCATGTCAGATCAACGACAAGGATGAATTGCAGAGAGCGAAAGAAGAGTTAAACAACTCGCTAGTTCTAATCCCACAATTGGTCAGATCGTCATATCTCATAAACTCAAATATCGACGATTGTGGTTGATCTAACAAACGATCGGATAAATTCGGATTAAGTCGTGATCGTCAGATGCGCAATCGCCAAATCAATGATAGGGATAGATTGTGGAGATAGAAAGGAGGATTAAATATCGTGCTATTTCCAATCCTGCAATTAGTCAGGACTGCCAGATATTATAGCCTCGAAGATCGATGATTATGGTTGACTCACCAACAATGCACAACTTAAAATTGTGGAGTTTTGGTGATGAGTTAAATCACTCACAATTTGTTGTTTCACAACCATCCTTGATCGTGGATCTGCTTCAAGAGTCTTCATAACCGTTGGATCACTTTAAAGTGGAAGGATAGGATAAGTGGGGAAAAAGTTGAGAATTCAATTATCCAAATACCAGTCAGTCGTTGGATCACTTTTTAGTGGAAGGACAGGATAAACTCAAAGATCCAAGATCTTGATTATCCGAATTCCCATCAGCCGTCAGATTAAAATTAAGTGAAAGGATGGGATAAGAAGAAAGGTTGAGTTCTCGATTATACGAATACCTGTAAGGCACCAGATCATTCTAAATATGTGAGGAGGTTAAGCTTTGGAAAAATGTGACTTCAAAATTTTAAGTTTGAGATTTGAAATTCTCGAAGCCCGGAGACCCGGAGAGCCAAAATAAATTCTCTACCACCGGATCATCTGAAGTAAGCCTCAACTGTCTGATTCAAGAGGACATGTGGCAGACCACATCAACAGACCACATCATCAAGGAAGTGTGGGAGATCTACGTCAACAGACCACGTCAACAAAGACATATGGTAGATCACGTCAGCAAGGATGTGTGGCAGACCACGTTAGCAAGGACGTGTGGTAGACCACGTCAGCAAGGACACATGGTAGACCACGTCAACAAGTACACATGGCATAATCAGATGATGACATGTGTCAAGATGAAATTGTCTCATGCCATGTCAACACGTGATGTCAATAAGTTACATCACTCCAGAAGAATTACTTTGGGAGTTTCACCACTAGCAAATGACAAAAGCTCCGATGTCCCGAAGGAAAAAATCTCGAAGTAGACATGGTTCGTCCGATACAAAGAAACACTTCAGGAGCATCCTCATCTGTTGATCTACTACAGTGGAAGGATAACGTAAGTTGAAATAGCCAAAGTCCTGGAGTAAATGGTGGCCATCCATCACGATGCTTGATTAAGTCCTAGCCGTCGGATTAAATAATGAAAGGATGAGTGTAAGGATCAAATCTGACCATTGATTTGTTTTCGTGAAATAAACCATCCGATCTTATTCGAAAGTTTGAAAAGTTTAAATCTCAAAGTTTCGAAGGGTGAAGTTCCGTCAGCCGTCCATCTCATCAGAAGATTGAATCATGACCATTGATTTGATAAGTGCTCAAGCACTCCTTTGGCCTAGAGTTTGGTCACTGCCATTGGGCATATGATATAAGAGATTTAAATGAAAATATAATACGTCGCTGTAATTGGTAAGCCCGTGGTTCTGTAACGCTCGGTCACATGTAGTGGTTTGAAGGAAGTGCCTCTGAAAAATTTGGTTTCTGTGAAAATAATAGAGATTTGAGATCGAGTTTAAAGGATGAAATTGATTCATATGTGATCAATTTAATAAAATCCTTCACAGTAAAAATAATAATCAGTGATTATGGTTAATTTAAACAAAGAGGTGTGATGGCTCAAAACCAAGGGACACAGTGTATCACCCTCACACCATTTTGAAGAATATATAAATGAGGAAGAGTGTTGAGAAGAAATGTGTCTCTGCAGTTTGAATCAAAGAATATATTAAATCAGATAAGTAGAGAGAGATGCAGGAAATACTTGATACAAAAGTTTGTCTAGATTCAGAAAATAAGGGTGGTTGGGTGGTGCAAGGGCAAGTTGGCACCTGCATAGGGAGTTGGTGCTTCCTTGTCAGTTGTAGCTGACTAAACAGGGGGTTGTTGCCTCCTACCAGTTGGTGCTGGTGAAGAAGGGTGTGGGTGCATCCTGATCAGTTGGTGCTGATCGAAAAGGAAGAATATCTTCCTTCTATGTAACATGTAAAACAATTTTTTCAGTTAATAGAAAAGTGTTTGTGGTTTTTCCCAATTGGGTTCCACGATAAAATATTGTGTTAAGATTTTGTTTGCATAAATAAAATAAAATTGATAAAATTATTGTGTCACTGATTCACCCCCTCTCTCAGTGACAGAATCTGATCCTTCACATGAAACTTGTAGGGAGATCCTTCTCAAATACACATACAATTTCTACAATTTTCTTCTTCCATTTTGGCACTTCACATTCGTGGATCTCCTTGGATGCCACCCACCTAATATAAGAATAGTAAATTAGTATGAACCTTTAGGAAAAAATTAAAATGAAACACAATATCTCTATGTCTCTCACACATGAACATTCCATACCACATACCTTTCAAATGTTGACAATTCACTTATGACATTCCTCAAGTTAACTGTAAGACATGAATCCCCCCTAATTGCCAATGGAATGATATGTTTTCAAACACATTTATCAAAGGTTATTAGTTATTTTTGTCACACAATAGAATATCAAGATATCTAAATGATGATATATAATAGCTTCATAAAATGATGAAAATCATGTGTTTTAAATCATGTGATATGTCCATCAATTGTAAAAGATTTAACCGATGATGACCCATAGCCAGTAGGTGTCCTTATTGAAGGTATGCCAATTTTTATTTGGTCTAGCTCTTTCTTTTTCAAAATCCATGAAGCTTCTTCATATGATTCATTTTCCCTGGTTGGGAAAAAATGTTTTCTATCTAATTTGGTACACGAAAGAGAAATATCTCTCCTCGAAGACAAGGTGTCCTTCTCTATGCCTAATATATGTTGAAATATTGAATCTGGGACATTTTTGAAGATGCGCATAGGATATAATAGGTGAGATATTAATATATCCTTTCAATAAGGGAGATCATAAAATATGGATTTCCTTTTCATCCCTTCTGGCATCTTAATTACAACTTGTTTCGGTTCTTCAATAGAATCATCCCCATCAAAACAATCCTACCAAGCTTTCATTTCAACATATTCATACTTCTTAATCCAATCAACTGGACCCATAATCATGGGAGGGCCTCTATTTTCAACTTTTCCATCAAATTGATTCTTATGGCAGATTCTAATCCTATGATCTGGTGGTAGAAAAACCTTGTTGTTTGCATAAATAAATTTATGTAGATCTTTAGAATACTTCCCTTGAAATTGTTCTGCACATCTTGGACATGCAAATATCCCCTTTGTTTGAAGCCCTTCATTTCAATAAGTAAGGTTAATAACATAAAAATAATAGTATAATATTGAGTATGAGCTAGGATGAAAATAATTTATTAGTGTAAATACGTAAAAACATTTGTCTTACCAGAACAAACACCAAGTCCTGGGAAATCATAGATCAAGCTTTCCCTCAAGGTTAACCACCATCAATCAATTTAGTAGGGGAGATCATAGATCAAACTTTCCCTCAAGGTTAGAGTCTTCATTGGGCCTTTTGTCTTCATGCAAGAACCTATAAAACCTAGGAACGAAACCATGGCTACTTTATCGACGAGGGAGAAAGACCCACATCATCCTTGTCATTGGCAACAAGAGAATCATGAAGGTCACATGTAAGGCATGTAAGTTACACCTCATTACAAGTGGATGAAGAAGAATCAAAGCCAAACAAAAGGAAATTACAAAGAGTCACCTCAATTGATTATATGGATTAATAAACACTAAATTGGGTGCCATTAGCACTGGATTTAGCACCATCCAGTGGACAAAATGAAATCAACTTGGGGTGCTAAATCCGATGCTAATGGCACCCAATTTAGAGCCGAATAGTAAAGGAAAAAGAAAATTAATAATATATCCCGCGCATAACACAAAATTCATTATTCACGATTTGGATAACATGAAATTAAAGAAAAAATTCATGCAATAAAGCACGCGCCCACCTAAAAGAAAGATTTTTTGCATTCATGAATCTCCATTCACAATTTTAGATCCCACGCGCACCCAAAAGAAAGAGTTTGTGCATTCTTGAATCTCCATTCATGATTTTATATCCCACGCGCACCCAAAAGCAAGCATGTACACCAATGTGTGGGTAATATCATGTCCCCATGCATTGTAAGAAAAATCTCTCACCCAAAAGAACCACCCAGAGAAAAGGTAGGGGAAATCGTGGGAAGATTCTCACCCGCTGAGATAGAGGCAGTTGATCGAAGAAAAGGAACAATAAGAAGGCAGGGGAAAGCATGGGAAGATCCTCACCCGTAGAGACAAAGGCAGTTGATCGACGCAAAGGAACAATAAGAAAACTCGTTGATGATCTATATCCACCCACAGATGATGAACAATAAGGAATAGTAAGAAAGAACCACCCACATATGATATATATCCACTTGATCTCGTTGACCCGTAACCAATTGAGTGATCTATAAGGCAAGGGGAAAGCGTGGGAAGATCCTCACCTGCAAAGACACAAGCAGTTGATCGATGCAAAGGAACAATAATAAAGCATGTTGATGATCTATATCCACATGTAGATGATGAACAATAAGGAGCAATAAAAAAGAAACACCCACAGATGATATATCCACTTGATCTCTTTAACCCGTATCCAATTGAGCGATCTATAATCCCACTGGTTGTTTCAACACATACAGAGCAAAGAGAGAGATTTTTGTAAGGTAGCTAGAGAGGTAGTGGGGGGGGCCAGAGGGCCCATAGTGATAATCGTGGAGGTCATTCAATGTAAGGTGGATTAGGTCCACTATATTATTAAATAAGGCCCACTATGGTAGTTAGATATAATAAATGGGTAATTAGATATAATAAATGTAAGAGGACTTCTTAGAAGGTTCTACTTCTAGAAGATTTAAAAAATTTCTCGCCGCCATCCGCGTAAAAAATCCTGAAAATTTGCAGATTTTAAAACTTCAATATCTTGACTTCCCGGACTCCGTTTCGGATGATTTGTTTTTTCAAATTGGGTTTTTTTCTGAGAGGAACTTAGATCTACAACCCTTTTCTGAAAAATTTTCACATAAATATACCGAAAACTTCGAGAATGTCCCGGCCCTTTTTTTCCTTCTCCGAAAAAAAAAATCTGCAAAAATAAAAAATATTTGCCCACAATGTCTGCCCAAGGAAAGTGCTCTGATGGTTATTTCTTCTCAAAACCTCAAAGAAATTCTTGAAGCATTCAAATCTCAATTGTATGACACATTGCATAACAAATTTCATGACCTTGCAGATGGCCTCAATAATAGTCTTCGTAGT
>JZKD02S2219410.1:569516-580937 GCA_000966675.3 Picea glauca
TAAAACAGGTTTAGAAGCCTTAATGTGCAAGTTTGTAAGTCCTGGGAATATCTGAAATGATATTTTTTTAAAATTTTGTACAAAAAAGTAAATGATTGCATATTAATTACTTTAACTAGTCCATCTTCCATGTTTTGACAAGAGCAACAATATGGTCGTTATCCATCACAATTCAAATTTGAGATGATACAAGAAAAAAAGTGGTCTGATTTTGTTATCTAGATGGAGAATAAGGTATCATTAGTTGACTTTCAATAAATTAGTTGGATATTGTTATGTTAATATGTCAATTTTCATTTCTTGTGTTGAGTTGTTTATTTATGTGTATCTTGAGTCAGAAGGCTCTAGTGTAACTATACAAATTGTTTTGGCCCCTTTTCTCTCTTTCTCTTATAGAGCCTTAGAAGAATGGCATGGTCAAATAAAATAAATGTTTGTATCAATCCTTATTTCCCTTCATGAGCATATTAATCCTAATGGGGTTGGCATGGCTTGATAATAACAAGGACTAGAGTCCTCTAACTCAAATCCCCTATCATATTCTCACATTCATCCTTCTTATTGATTGGTGGGGTAAATATAGAATATAGCTCTCCATTTTAAGAAAATGGTGTATTTGGAGTGGATCTCATCCATAGGAATGTAGGTATTTTATAAATAATTGGTAGCTTAGATGGGCCTTGTTCATATTTTCCCATATCTTTGATGTCCTTGAAAACCATGGTTTGGATCATGGGAAAGACCTGTTGTTAGGTTTAGATTTCTCATGTCTTAGAAAAATCATATTCATCCTCATCATTATCATGTAACTCATCATGCATTTAACACCCTTCTCCTCATATAAAAGGAGGTGTTAGCACAAGAATTTGTAGCTAGAAGAGGCCTAACTGTCTGAGTTTTGGGTTTTTGCTAAGTGCTAGTTTCCCCAGTGGTAAAAGGCACTATTCGTTGTACAGTCAAGGCACTTAATTGAAATGGTTTTGTCATCATGAAATACTACAAATTACTCTGCACACTTTCAATATTGAAGGCGTTGTGTGTTTGGAAATGCTACCAAATCTGCACACAGACACAGCTTAAGTGGCGCTACCTAATATTTCCGACAGAAAACGAATTATGCAGAATTATTTTACCAGTTTTTAGTCACTAAATTGAAACTTGGATTCTAAACAATTGAAAATGTATTTTTGAAAAATGGAGGAGGTTTTGTTTCATAACATTCCAAATAACAAAAACCTCTGCCAGTTTTTCAAAATGTGTTTTGGTTTGAGAGATATTGGATATAAAAGTAGGCATTGCGTACTCTGCACAGTGGCACTGCGTACTAATTTCCTGTAGCGGTCACGGTTTTGATATTCACCTTGTTGGGAGGTTGACACATATAAAGAAGAGTTTGAATGGATTCTCAAGGACAAGTTAGATATCAAGGGTCACCTGCACCTAAGGTTTAGCTCTAGCAAAGGCCTCATGCATGAGGTGGAAACAATTTATTAATGACTTCCAACAAATTCCTGAAAATCATCAGTTTGTTGGCTTTTTGTCTCTTTGATTGTTGCCATGGAACAAACCCCCTTCCCTCGGGCCATGATCCACATAGGATATTCTCTAAATCACGACAAGGGTTTACTGAGCCTCTTGTTTAAACCCGCAACAGATTTTTGGGTCTTGTGAGTTGGAGTGCTTCGAATACTATGCCACGGCTCTTGATAATAGTTGAAACGTGAGATTCTGAATGGGCTTAAGAAGTTATCCCCTTCTCGTCATCCCCTCTTCCAACGTGACCACAACCAAGCCTAGGCACAAGTGCCTTTCCTGACTCGCTATTTCATGAGTTGGAGCACCACCCCTTGTGCACTCTCCTTGCGAATCCCCGACTCCGAAATCCAGCCTTCGACGGAATCAACGGTTGTGTGCCTCCCTTGATCTGATGGTCCACGATATATTGGTATTTCTCCGATTGGCCAACCACAACGCTTGACCCCAAACCTCTTATCACTCCATTCCCCAAACTCCGATACGCGAGTTTGTATGCAAGATCAACAACCCACGTTGATCCGGATTTGATGGTCGCTATCCCTCTAGAGATTAAGGGTGTTGAAAGACTCTTAGTCTTAATCCCTTCGCTATTCTATGAGATCTAATGGCTCACGGGATTTCGACGCTTCTCTTGCAGTGACTCCTCCGTCCGATTCACCTCCTCAAGGACTTCTAGCCAAACGACTAGGCGTCCTTCCCTCCTGAACTTGACTTCTGCAAAACGAGTTCGACCTTTGTCTCCCTTTGAACACTTCAAAGGTTAAATCCCTCCTGAGCATTCGCTTGTAAACTCAATATTCTAGAAGGATCCCTGCATGCACTCCTTGCAGCACACTTTCAAATAACCTATGGTTATTTGAGTCTTTGACCCTGTGCACTCTTTGCAATAGTAGTCTCTCATTCTTCCTCCCGGATTTGTAAAATCCAAGACTTCACTCAGCCTGCGCACACCTTGCATGGCTCTTGTGTCTATAAAAACACAATATGAATCTCTTCTAAGAGTTTTGAGATAAAAGTCAGAGTCTGGTCGGTGCACTCCTTGCGGACCCTCCATTGCACTATTTGCAGGAGTTCTCAGAAAGAGAAACAATTGAAACTCATTCTTCCCTTACCCAGAATTGAAACATTCAACTGAAAATTCCAGAACCTACAAACATACATAGCATTGAAAGAAATGTATACAGAGAATGCAAACAATCCTACAACATACCATTCAACAGGTGGTTCCAACAACCATAAAAAACACATAGATTGGAATCAAAGGTTTATTCTATTAATTCTAGTGCTCGTGTACATGGCAATTATCAACAACTAAAAAATGCATAAAATTCTCTGTTCTCCTCTATTCTCTTCTGCAGCTCTACAACTTACGCATTCTGAATAATAATACAATGGTACAAGGGTGAGGGTGTCTATCATCCGTTTTTCCCTCCTATGCTTCTAAAATGTCTAATCTAACATTCATATCTACCTACTTGCATTAAACAAACACAAATGTCTATTACATTTGGCGGATAGGAACATACGCTCCAAAATCAGTTTAGATTTGCAGTTATAAATGCAACTGCACTCTCTCCCTATCTATTACATCAATGCTTTAGATTTTAAAATTCAAAATGTTTTCATAAAAATGTGCTCAAATTACATCTGCGCGTCCAAATGTCTCTTTGGATTTCTACGATGCTCTTACATCATACTCCCTCGCTTGAAATTTTTCATGAACTCCTGTTCATGAGCTCTTGCACGGTCTGTCCATGCTTTTGAATTGTTGTTTCATCTTCCCAACTAGCATCTTCAACTAGATGTCCTTTCCATTTGACCAAGTATTCAAAATACTCTTTTCTCCTGGTCACTTTGCTAATCCTCTTGTCAATTATGATTTCCATCTGTGGCTTTTTAGCTACATGCATTTGTTTTGTCCATTTAATTTCTTTCTGTTCCTCCTCTTCTCCTGCTTCTTCAGTTCTGTAAGGGTACAAATCCACAACGTTGAATATCGGTGAGATTCTGACCCCATTGGGTAATTCAATCTCATATGTGTTTGCCCCAAATTTCCTTATGACTTTGCACGGTCCAATCCTTTTCATCTTCAACTTGTTATACGTTCCCCTTGGGAACCTCTCCTTCCTCAAATGTGCAAGAATCAAATCACCGACTTCAAATTGAAGTTCTCTCCTATGTTGATATGCTCTATGCTTGTATTCTTGACTTGAAATCTACAACCGCTCCTTGATTCGGCTGTGAAGCTCCTTCATTCCTTCCGCAAAGTCCTCTGCACTAGCACTCCTGAATTCAACTTGTTCTACATATTTCAATTCAGAAAATCCCCTTGGATACAATCCATATACAATTTGGAATGGACTCTGCCTTGTGCTTCTATTGAGTGAATCATTGTAAGCGAATTCTGCCTGTGGAAAAATGTGATCCCATTGACTGTGGTGTTCAGTCACCAATCTCCTTAGCAAATCTCCCAAGCTCCTGTGTACGACCTATGTCTATCCATCCATCTAAGGATGATACGCTGAGCTAAAAGAAAAGTTTGTTCACAACATCTTCCATAAGGTCCTCCAAAAATGTCCCACGAACTTGGTATCTTGATCAGAAACGATACTCTTTGGCAAGCCGTGAAGTCTGGTGACTTCCTTGAAAAACAGGTTCACAATATGAGTTGCGTCGCTGGTTTTCTGGCATGGTATGAAATGTGCCATGTTTGAAAATTTATCGACTACCACAAAGATCGAGTAACATCCTCTTTGTGTCTTTGGCTGTCCTAATATGAAATCCATGCTCACTGCATCCCACGACCTTTCAAGTATGGGTAATGGTTGGTATAACACTGCGTTTTGTCTTTTCCCTTTCGTGTGCTGGCAAATTCTGCACCTGCCCACAAATTTCTTCACATCTGTCCTCATCCCTGGGCAATAATATGAGCTATTCAACTTTGAGAACGTCTTGTCATGACCGAAGTGTCTGGCCAATCCTCCACTATGCTCTTCCTTCAACAGGTTCTCCCTCATGGAGCATTTCAGAATACATAGTTGATTGCCCCTGAATAATAATCCATCTTGGATCATATACTCGGTCCATTGGCTTCTGTCCCTGAGAATTGGATTCTCAGATGCCTCATATGCTTCCTTAAAATCTGGATCATCCCTATACATTTCTTTGAGGTTATCAAACCAAAAGTCTTGACTCTGAATTACTGCATAAGCAAACATTTCCTGCTCAAAGCATCAACAACTTTGTTAGTAGTTCCAAAAATATGCTTAATCACAAAAGTAAAGTTTTGCATATATTCAACCCATTTAGCATGCTTCTAGTTCAACTTCTCTTGTCGAGTCATGAATTTCAAAGCTTGATTATCGCTGTACAAAACAAACTCCTTGGGAACCAAATAGTGTCTCCATTTCTTCAACGCTTGTATGACTGCGTAAAATTCTTTGTCATATGTGGAGTACTTAATCTTCGCTTCATTCAGTTTTTCATTGAAATACGCAACCGACCTATTGTCTTGGCTCAAGACTGCTCCAATTGCAAATTCACTCGTGTCACACTTGACCTGGAATATCTTGCTGAAATTTTGCAAAACCAGAATTGGTTGTTCAATGATCTTCTTCTTCAGCAGGTTGAAACTCTTCTCCGCTTCCTCCGTCCCGTGAAAAGATTTATGTCTTTTCTTCACCATATCCATCATTGGTGTGCTAATTCCACTGAAGTTTCGGAATAATTTATCGTAGAAGCTAGCCAACCCATGGAAGCTTCGTGCTTCAAACACACTCTTTGGTGATGGCCAATCCTTAATCGCTTTTATCTTCTCCAGATCCATTTTCAATTCATTTGCAGAGATAACAAAACCCAAATAAATGATTTCTGTCCTCATAAATGATGATTTCTTCATATTGATCAACAATTTCTCTTGTTGTAACCTTCTTATTACTGCAACTAAATGATTTAAGTGTTTTTCTTCAGTTTTGATGAAAATTAATATATCATCAAGATATACAATGACGAATTTCCCAATGAAATCCTTCTGTACTTTGTTCATCATCCTCATGAAAGTACTGGGTGCATTTGTCAAGCCAAATGGCATGACAAGCCATTCATACAACCCTTCATTCGTCTTGAATGTTGTCTTCCATTCATCACCTTCTCTCATTCTAATTTGATGATATCTGTTTTTCAAATCAATCTTTGAAAAAAACCTTGCTCCACTCAAGCAATCCATCAAGTCGTCCATCCTTGAAAATGGGAACCTGTAAGTAATGGTAATTTTGTTGATTCTGTACACATTCTCTAGCCACCATCCTTTCTTGGGCTGAGCACTGTCAGAACAACGCATGGACTCAAGCTCTCTCGAATCAATCCTTTGTCCATTAAGTCCTGGACTAGTCTCTTAACTTCTTCATTCTCCTGCAGCGTCAACCTGTACGCTTCTTTGTTCAGAAAACTGGCTCCAGGTACAAGATTGATATTATGGCTTATACTCCTGATAGGTGGAAATGAACAGGGTAGTTCGTCTACTACTATATCAGCAAATCCTTCCAGTAACTCCTGGATTTCTTCCGGCAAATCATCTACTCGAGTGTTGTTCAAAACAATTTTGGGTTTCCTAACCACAATAAATTGTGTGTCTTCCTTATTATTAACTTCCTTAAGAAGTTCCTTCCCACTCATGAGAAGTACAATGTTTCTTATCTCTGTTTTCACCTCTTTATCCTTAATCAGCAACAACATGTGTGTCCTACCATTTTTCTCCAGAGTGTACGTGTTCTTTCTCCCATCATGCACCACATTTTTGTCATATTTCCATGGTCTACCCAACAATAGATGACAAACATCCATGGGAATGAAATTACATAATATCTCATCTTTATAACCTCCTATTTTAAATTCAACTAAACACTGTTTAGTGACATTTACCTGATGTCCTTTTTGTAGCCACGAAACTTTGTATAGGCTTGGATGCGTAACAGTCTCTAGATCCAACTTTTCTACCATTTTCGTAGATACAATATTATTTGTGCTACCACTGTCCACTATGACCTTGCATACCCTATCTTTGGTTTTGCAAGTAGTTCGAAACAGACTGCTTCTTTGGGTTGGGTTCTCTGGCTCCTTCTTTGGTTTCAAGAGAACTTTCCTCATCATCAAATATCTTCCGCCCTCATCGTCTTCTACCTCAACATTTCATCCTTGAGCTTAGACAATGTGAGTTTCACCACCATCTTTCTTTCTATCTGGACACTCATAGGATTTATGTCCAATTTTTCCACAGACAAAGCATTTCACTTCACCTCCTTTGCCTCTTCCTCTTCCTTTGGCTCAAGGAAAAGTGTTTCTATCAACATACTACCTCCCCTGTGAGATTCCTCCTCTCTCAGATTGAGTTTGAGGTTTCTTCCCCTCTTCTTTAGGCTTCTGAGTTCTGTTCTGGGCAATTGTCTTTCCTCCGCTTTGACTTCTGCCTCAACCTCTTTGACCTTGCTTTCGGCTCAACTTCTCTTCAGCTTTCAGAGCCATCTGATAAGAATCTTCTATGGTTTGGATGGTCATCATTCTCATCTCATATTGAATGTAATATCGCAGACCATTCATGTACCTGGCAACTTTTTCATCATCTCTTTCCTAATGACCAGCTCTGATGTTTATCCTGTAGAATTCTTCAGTGTGTTCTTTCACTGACATCATCTTCTATCTCAAATTTTGCATCCTCCGAAACCGATTTATTTGATAATCCATGGGTATGAATTTGGATTTCATCTTTGCAACCATTCTATCCCAGCTTTTGATTTTCTGCTTTCCCTTGCAACGTCTGTCAGCCTCCAGTTCATCCCACCGCAGTGCTGCATGCCCTTTAATTCTAGTAATGGAATGTTTGACTTTATTGTCTTCCTTGAAATCCTCATAGTCGAAGTATTTGTCTAGAGCTCTAATCCAGTCTAGAAGCTCTTCAACATCCAAGTTTCCTTCATACATTGGAATGTCCATTTTTTCCCTAGCACCTATCCTTGCAACAACATTGAATAAGCGTTCTTCTACAACATCTTCGACTGCAACTTCTTCTCCTTTGTTTCAGCTTCATTTTTACTTTTCGCTTCACTGATATCCCCAGCATCAACTGTGCGCCTTTGTGCTATCTCCATAGCATCAAGCTTGGCACGTAATTCACACATTTCTCTTTCCACTACTGGATCAGGGATTTCCCTCTCTTCTTTTCGGCGGCATGGCTGCAAAACTCCCCCTTCTTCTCTCTGCTATAGAAAGAAAAGAATTTGTTCTGTGCTCTGATACCACAACTGGCACAAACCCTCTAGCCTCGGGATGAGATCCACGTAGGATCTTCTCTAAATCATGACAAGGGTTTACTGAGCCCCTTGTTTAAACCCGCAACAAAGTTTTGGGTCTCGCGATTTGTGGCGCTTAAAATACTATGCCACGGCTCTTGACAATAGCCGAAACATGAGATTCTAAATGTGCTTAAGACATTAGCCCCCTCTCGTCAACCCTTCTTCCAATGTGACCACAACCAATCCTAGGAGCAAGAGCCTTTCGCGACTTGTGATTTCGCGAGTTGGAGCACCACCCCTTGTGCACTCTCCTTGCGAATCCTTGATTCCAAAATCCAACCTTCGACGGAATCAATGGCTGTGTGCCTCCCTTGATCTGACAGCCCACGATGTATCGGGATTTTTCCGATCAGCCACCCATGATGCCTGACCCCAAACCTCTTATCACTCCATTTCCTGAACTTCGATGTATGTGAGATCAAAAACCCACGTTGATATGGATCTGACGGTCGCTATCCCTCTAGAGCTTAAGGGTGTTGAAAGACTCTTAGTCTTAAACCCTTCGTTGTTCCACGAGATCCAACAACTCATGATATTTTGGTGCTTCTCTTGCAGCAACTCCTCCGTCCGATTCACCTCCTCAAGGAATTCTTTCCAAATGACTAGGTGTCCTTCCCTCCTGAACTTGACTTCTGTGAAATGAGTTCGACCTTTGTCTCCCTTAAACCACTTCAAAGGTTAAATCCCTCCTGAGCGTTCGCTTGTAAACTCAAGCTTCCAAAAGGATCCCTGCATGCACTCCTTGTGGCACACGTTCAAATAACCTCTGGTTATTTGAGTGTTCGACCCTGTGCACTCTTTGCAACAATAGTCTCTCAATCTTCCTCCCAGATTTGTAAAATCCAAGACTTCACTCGGCCTGCGCACACCTTGCATGGCTCTTGTGTCTGTAAAAACGCAATCTGAATCTCTTTTGAGAGTTCTGTAAAAGCGCAATCTGAATCTCTTCTGAGAGTTATGAGATAAAACTCAGAGTCTGGTCGACGCACTCCTTGTGGACCCTCCACTGCACTCTTTGCAGGACTTCTCAAAAAGAGAAACAATTGAAACTCATTCTTCCCTTACCCGGAATTCAAACATTCAACTAAAAATTCCAAAACCTACAAACATACATAGAATTGAAAGAAATGCATACAGAGAATGAAAACAGGTCTGCAACATACCATTCAATAGGTGGTTCCAACAACCATAACAAACACATAGATTGGAATCAAAGGTTTCTTCTATTAATTCTAGTGCTCCTGTACATGGCAATTATCAACAGCTAAAAAATGCATAAAATTCTTTGTTCTCTTCTATTCTTTTCTGCAACTCTACAACTTATGCATTATGAATAATAATACAATGGTACAAGGGTGAGGGTGTATATCATCTGTTTTTCCCTCCTGCGCTTCTAAACTATCTAATCTAACATTCATATCTACCTACTTGCATTAAAAAAACATAAATGTATATTACATCCGGTGGATAGGAACATATGCTCCAAAATCAATTTAGATCTGTAGTTATAAATGCAACTGCACTCTCTCCCTATCTATTACATCAATGCTTCAGATTTCAAAATTCAAAACATTTTCATAAAAGCTTTCTCAAATTACATCTGCACATCTAGCTATCTCTTTGGCTTTCTATGATGCTCATGCATCATGCCACCTATCTCCTAGTCTTAGAATCCAATGGAGGAGATGGGATTCGACCTCCTAAGGTTATTTGGATGCTATTTTCTATTTAAGGAAGGAGAGATCTCTTGGTGAAGAGGTTGAATTCATGAGCAAGAGAGATGAGAGAGCTGTAGGAGGCACTTTTCTTGTGATCATTGTAACCCCGAGGGGCTTTTGTTTTTGTAAACATTTATGTTATTGAAGGTTCATGATATATGTGTTATCAAATTGTATCTCTTGTTTTCTTTCCCAATTTTTCTTCTTACTTGAATGATTTTTACACCTTGAGGATCATGGTTGCCTTTGATTAATGGATTCTTGAGCATCTGAGGATCTGATGTATTTTTCCTATTAGTCACTGTTTATATTCAAGTACCTTGAATTCATTTATGTAGAGAGGATCTCTGCCTTATGGATGTTCTTCTTTTTGATATATTTTTCTTCCTCTATTGAACAAACCTTTATCTAATATGCATATTGATTGCATTTAATGAGAAGAATGTTTGCTTGACTCCATAGCCCAATGGTCCATCACTAATTTATAGTAGCTTACTGTCCTTCCCCTTCCTTGTTTTCTTCTTCTTAATCCACAAAACTAATCAAGCATTTTTATTTCTATGTTACCAAGCTTACTCTCATTTGCAGTCTGTGAGTGACTCTTGGATTGATAACATTTTTGGCACCACTGCCGAGGATGGATTTGAGCAAATTGAAAATCTCCCTAGGAAGAATGACACTGCATAGCTCCAGCTTTAGATGGTGACTGAAGTTGGACACCTTCAAGACTGCACATTCACCATGGTGACTCCATTGTTCAGAATCTGTTGGTGACTCTACTAGGGATGAGGCAAATCAAATGGCTATGAAGGCTATCCTGTCCAGAAGTTTTTCCCCACTCAATTTCTCAGCCATAGATGGTTATCCACATCCTATGCCTTAAATTGATGAATGGAACGATCTGCTGCCTAGATTTTATGAAGGTGAGAATGAAAGCCCTGTTGAGCATGTTCATGAATTTCATGTTTTGATGCAACAACTTGACATGCATCATGAAGATATATCCATGAAAATGTTCATGTATTCATTGGAAGGTGATGCGAAGCAATGGTATAGAACACTCCCTGCTTCTAGTATTTCCTCTTTGAAGGACTTTCATGATGTTTTTTATTCTCATTGCAAGATAATTTATCCAGCTGAAAGACTTTTTGAGAATTGTTGTGAGGGGTATGTATCATATATTCAAGATTCAACAAGTGATTCCTCTAGCAGTGATGATGAAGGGGATGATTGTAGAGAGAAAGACTTAGATGATGAGTTTCATAATGATTTTCCTAAATTTGAAGAACAAATGCATCAATCATGTCAAAATCTAGGTCCCCAAGAGAAAGATCAATATGGACAATCCATCATTTCCTTGTCTCCTCCTTTTCTCGATTCTTTAAGTCAAGAGGTCATCTTAGATTCAAATTTATTTTATCATGAGAATAGTGTTGCAGCTTGTCATGACCAAATTCATAGCTTATCAGTCCCTCCTATTGTTAATGAACCAATGTTCCATGATTTTCCAAGTTTTGATGACTATGAGAATGTTTTCCCTGAGCAACTAGCTGTCCCAGCTATTGTACTAATCCCCTCAGCCATTAATAGTCAAATGGTCATTGATTCACCTTTGTATGATGATTATGAAGATGATTTACATGAGTAGTGTATTGAAGACCTTATATCAAAGAAGTACCCTTTCCATCAAAGCAACAATAGCTTCTTTCAACCCTCATGTCATATTTTTATTGCTGAAAAAGAAGAAAAAGATGATAATCTAATTTTAGAGGGTGAAAAACTGAGAAATTGGGACCATAAGCCAAGCTATGATGAATATC
>JZKD02S2219410.1:603515-613640 GCA_000966675.3 Picea glauca
GGGGTCCAGAATCCATTGTGGACCATAGATTTAAGTGCTCCTCCCTGAGCCGTCCAGATGAGCGCCCATGTTATTAACAATTCCGGACCCCCCCCCGGTTAAAAACAGAATGGTCAGGGGGGTCCGAAATGCACTGTGAGCCATAGATCTTAGCGCTGTGATCGAGATCGTCCAAATCTGCATAAATATTATCACCGATCCCAAACCCCCCTCGGCTAAAAGAAAAACACTAGGGGGGGTCCGGAATGCTCTGTGGGCCGTTTATCTAAGCGCCGTGATCTAGACCATTGGAAAGTGAATGTAACATAAATTAGGAGCAGAGAAATATGTGCTTGGGGAAAAACCTAGGATAAAATCATTTTACGGGTTTTTCTTCAACTTTCAAAGAGATATCACCATGGGGTTTCAAACCAACTATTCTTAGGCATTTGAGACATGGTGTAACATCTTTATCAATCAGGTTTAATGGTTGGTGAAGCAAATGAGACAACTAACCTACATGCTAACCTATCTTCCTAGGACAATTAACCCTGATTAAACTGTTGGGTTAAGAAATTACTCTACCTAAGGGCTATCTGACCAATATTAGATGGTCTGGTTAGATTTATTCATTAATCTAACCTAAGGGCTATTTGACCAGGATTAGACAGTCTGGTCAGATTTATTCACTAACCTATGAACATCAAATTTAAAATGAACTTGGCCATGCTTGAAAGGTATGGCCAAGTTACTATTATTGCATGGGGCTTTTCTTTCAATTCTTTTATGCCCTCTTTTTTTTTTTTTTTCTTATTCTTTTTCTTTAAATCATTTGTAGAATAAAAAATCAATTGCCAATAAAAGCACCAGATACAGATAATATCCATAATATCCAAGTCATCAGTTGATTCCCATAATTCATGGGGTGATAACATGACACATGTGGTCAAATTTCAAAGCCAATGTTTTTGGGAATTGAGGGCAAAGTGGTCATGTGGGAATTGTTAATACACACCTTACAGAGGTTATGAAACTCATTTCCGTCATTCAGTTGTGATTTTGTGCCCGCAGATCAAATTCTCATTGTGTCCCTGAATGATTTCAGGAGGCAAGTTGCAAGTCTCCATAGCACCCAAACCGTGCCTCGGATTGATGGAAATCGAGTTTTGTTGGACTCCTAGCACCAAATTCCAGCTAGGGGGACCCCTCTCCTATGATTTCGTTGCCCAAAAAAGTGTTTATTAGAGGATCTCCGCAACTAGTGTTTATCTCAATGAGGCACAATGCAAATCCGACATAGGCGGTCAAATTTCAAAGCCCCTATGTCGGGCGATTGTGGGCACTGTTTTCTTGTGTGCATTGGTCATACACACCTTTTGGAGCTTACGAAACTCAATGACATCGATCGATTATGATTTTTTTCCCCCAGACCTAATTATCATTGTCCTTGAATGGATTCAAGAGGCGAGTTGTAACTCGCCATAGCACCAAACCGTGACTCAGATCGATGAAATTCCAGTTCTATTGGACTCTTGGCACTAGATTACAACTAGGGGGAACCCTCTCATGTGATTTTGTCTCTTGGAAAAGTGTTTCTTACAGGATCTCCGAAGCTAGGTTTTAGCTTAGTGAGGCAAAATGCAAGTCTGGCACAAGGGCTCAAATTTCAAAGACCATGTGTCGGGTGATTTTGGACACCATGGTCATGTTGGTATTGGTCATACACACCTTCTAGAGCTTACAGAACTCAGTTATGTTGTCTGATTGTGATTTTGTGTCCCATGACCAAATTGTCATTCTGTCCCTGAATGGCTTCAGTAGGCGAGTTGCAACTCTCCATAGCACCCAAACTGTGCCTCGAATCGATGAAACGCCAGTTCCGTTGGACTCCCGACACCAGATTCCAGCTAGGGTGACCCCTCTCCTATGATTCCATCGCCCATAAAAGTATTTGTTAGAGGATCTCCAGAACTAGGGTTTAGCTGAGTGAGGCACAATGAAAATCTGATATAAGGGGTCATCTTTAAAAGCCCATGTGTCAGGTGATTTTGGGCACCGTGGTCTTGTGGGAGTTGGTCACACACACCTTCCAAAGCTTACGAAACTTAGTTACGTCACCCGATTGTGATTTTGTGCCCCCACACCAAATTGTCATTGTGTCCTTAAATGGCTTCAGGAGGCAATTTGCAACCACCATAGCACCCAAACCATGCCTCAGATCGATGAAAATTTAGTTATGTTGGATTCCTGTTACCGGATTCCATCTACGGGGATCCCTCTCCTATGATTTCGTCAGCGAGAAAAGTGTTTTTTAGAAGATCTCCAAAACTAGGGTTTATCTTAGTGAGGCACAATGCAAATCCGACACAGGGGGTCAACATTCAAAGCCCCTATTTCAGGCAATTGTGGGAACCATGGTCGTGTGGGAGTTGGTCATACACACCTTCCGGAGCTTACGAAACTCAGTTACGTTGCCTAGTTGTGATTTTGTGCCCCCGGATCAAATTTTCATTGTGTCCCTGAATGACTTCCAAAGACGAGTTGCAACTCACTATAGCACCCAAAACTTGCCTCGAATCAATGAAACACCAGTTCTGTTAGACTTCTAGCATCAGATTTGAGTTGGGGGACCCCTCTCCCATGATTTCGTCACCTAGAAAAGTGTTTTTTAGAGGATATACAGAACTATTGTTTAGCTCAATGAGGCACAATGCAAATCCGACACATGCGGTCAACTTTCAAATCCCCTGTTTCGGGTGATTAAAGGCATCATGGTCATGTGCGCGTTGGTCATACACACCTTCTAGAGCTTACAAAACTTTGTTACTTTGTCTGGTTGTGATTTTTTCCCCCCGGAGCAATTTGTCATTGTGTGTTACAGAAAAACCCCCCTGTGGATAGGTGGATTCCCTCTTGGATCCTAGACCTCTAAGATCAAGACAAAAAGGTGCTAACTTTGGTCACTGACATCCCTTTAAACCTAGATAAGATGATCTATAAACAAGAGGAAGAATATGTACCTTTTTATGATGTTTGTCCTCGCGCAGTCCAAGTTGAGCTTTGATCCCCAAGCTCTTCAACAAGTCCTGCAATCCAATTAAAGAAAAAACATGCTTCTTATTCTACTAAGATCAATTTGAAACTAGATATATCCATTAAATTGAAGTTCATGTAGGTATACACAATCTTGAAGGAAGCAGACCAAGAACATGTATTAATCATAACTTAATAGAGATACTTACAGACATTTGATGAAGCTGCAATAGCCTCTTCCAGCTCTCCTTGTCCAACCCCTTTCTCAAATGATCCACAAACAAAATGACTATGCTTTCATTGATAATTCTCCCTTATGAGATCATAAGTTTGATGTCTTCAATGTCTCTCTTTTTCACCATGAAGAGGCCTCCTTATATAGGCATGAAGAGGCCTAACCACTTAAGAGATTCTTGGGATAGTTTGAGGATATTTCTCCATCAGTTGTGGATCCTCCCTAAGATCTAGCCTTGACCTCATATTCAAATCCAACTGATTTAGAAGATGAGGGGGATATTTCCTTGATTTTCCTCAACAACCCAAGATTTCCTCAAACAACCCAACATTCCCTCAGAATGGTGTACAGAGCGTTGCAATGCTCCCGCAAAGGAGGGAAAGGATCGCTAGCAGTACCTATCAGTGGGTAGGGGAGCGTTGCCTTTCTAAAGAGAGTTTTAAGTGGTTTTCTTTAGGAAAAAGCTTTGTACTCTTCGTCAAATGACATGTACTTCTTTAAACCGTCTTTGAGGGTGTCTTTAAGTGTTCCTTGTGATGTCATTTGAGACATGACATAGGTAAGATGACTGTATGATGTCTGTGACAATTGCGACACTTGTGGCCAAAAATTGACACTTGCGACACTTGTAATGATGCCAATGAGTAATTTTGATGTGTAACAGATTGCCCCCCAAAGTGCGAAGTTAGAAGATGGAAACTGATGAATGAAGTGCTTTGTAGACTTTTTCGAGCAAGGGTATGGAATCAGAGAACGTGGTAGAAGCTGCGCACAACCGTCAAAAAAATATTATGACATGTTTCAAAACCCAAGGCAGGAATACCTATGCTTGAGTGAGAAAGACTTGCAAGGTATGGCTGCCATAATATACACTACCAATCCATAATTATATTAACAAAGAGTATAGCCACCAATGATACAATGTGGATCTATACTTCCATGACATGAACTACTCGTAGCCACAAAAAATACACAGTGGATCTATGAGACAATAAGACATAGCCACAGACCAATACAAAGTGGATCTATGTGACAATATATGTGTCAATATTCAAGAGAAAATCTGTCGCAAACTAGGAAAAGTACATACCAGAGTGATCACTCAATCCAGGGTCGTCTTACTGATCCCAATGCAGTACGAGTCTAACCATGTGAATAGATGTATTGATGTTGAACCTGGTAGAAACCGCTTGATTACTAGTCAATGAGGTAAACCGTTAACAAGCGTGAGGGAAATCACCATTGATGTCAATGATTCCCAAGGTACCCTAGTACATTCCCGCAAATGTGAATAAATGAGATGAAGTAGAACATTCATGGAATCATTTGATTAGAGGTCAATAATGTAAAACTACTGTCAGAAGCGAGGAGGCCTGACATTGAGGCATGCAGGTCCCAAGGTACTAACTGGTTTCTAAGTCTAGCTCCTGGATAATGTGTTGGAGTCGATAGGAACAAACTCATCGAAGGAGGGCCTTGATGTATCCCTCATCAACGACATGAAACTGACGTTGAGATGTAAGTTGGTGGATCAAATTAATATGGACTGACACAAGTGTTGAAACAAGATATTTGTGATGGTTGAATCATGAGATACATACTTCCCTTGAGCACTAAGGCACGACAGCAGAAACACGACATGGAGCAAAATGTGATGATGCAATGGATACTGTGAATTTCATTGGGTGACCCAAAGGAGTAAAGAAACTCAGAGGATTGGTTCAGTGCATAGGTTCAGCGGATTAAAATGCATGCAAAAACAAAGTGTCGTGTTCAAGGGTGTCTATAAGAGTGACTGGTGATGTTTTAAAAAACTCCTTGGCTTGCTTCTTTCAAATATTTCCCCTATCCAAATAGACGCGTACCTCTTTTTGATTTAACGAGCTCGATGAGGATAAAACATGCTTGATATAAATTACCTTTGGTAAGTCCATCTTCCTTTGTTTAATGAACTGGAAGAAGTAAGGGTTCGTTCCCATATGGGTCCTTCAATGTATGATTGTTTAACGAGTCTAGAGAAGGTAAACTCAGTGATTTTCATGTTTAGAGAGTCTGAAAAGAACTTAAAGACGACTCCAATGTTGTTCTTTTTCGTAATGTTAGTCTTGCGAGGCTGAAAAAGAGATAAATTATCACTTGAAAGATGCCCTTTCAAACCTCTTAAGCAAGATCACTTGACAATATTTTCATATTTATAGAGTCCGAAAAGAGCTTAAAGATGACTCCAGGGGGTTCCTTTTTCGTGTATCCATGTGAGTCCGAAAAAAAGATAAAAGTTCACTTGGTGCGTTATCGTGTTTTTTTTAGCGTGAGAATGAACAAAGATCATTCTTTTTAATGCAACAAGATAAAAACTGAACAAAACTACTCTGAAACCTGCCAAGGATGATAAAAATGCACACCAGGGTATTAATAATGCCTCCAAAATGATTTTCAAAAACCCAAAATAACCACGATTTTAGCAAAAATGAACTTTTAAATAGTAATATAGGGTAAAAATGTCTTTTACCAATTCATTTGTGCCAAGAATTTTAGTAGTGGAGAACTTGATTTTGGAGGGAGATTCTTGAACTGATCAGTGCCAGAGCTACGGTTATCCTTTTTCTTTCCCCTCTGGATCAGGTTGGTCCTCTTCTTCTTCCACACATTTTGCATGGTTTACAATTTATTTTTAGGTAATTATTTGGATTTGAAAAATATGCCTTGGGAGGTTCTAAGCGTCAAAAAGGATCGACGCTCCCCTAAAAGGCTAGGGGGAGTGCTACTCGATTTTCCAATGCTCCTCTAAGCCTAGTGAGGGAGCACTAGTGCTCTGTCCAAGGAGTCAAGGGGGTGCTACCAAAAATGCACAAAAAACACCCAAAAAGCTTGGCGCTCCCCTAACAGGCTAGGGGGAGCGCTAGTTAGAAAAACAATGCTCTAGTAAGTCTTTTGGGGGGGTGTTGGCGCTCTAAGAAATAGTTTAAGGAGGCGCCGACTTGAAAAACATAAGAAAAGTATTTTTTTAAAGCTTGAATTACCAAAAAATTGTTAATGTGACATGACTAATGGAATTTTGTTGATGATGATTGCAAGTTATACTTGGAAAAAATCATGATCGAGTGGAAAGAAAGAAAGCATGAGCTCAATGATGTGGCTACTTTGTAAAACCCCCGATCAAGGGATGCATTGAGGAATTATGGTCTCCTCATGTTCTTTAAGATGAAAAAGATGAAGAAGGACTTCTTGAGTACAGGATCGGGTTGTGGAACACTGTGGAGCATGGGTTCCAAATTGGGACACAATTGCTTACCATTGAGTTGGAGGATGTGTATTTCCTGACCGGACTCTCAAAGAGAGGGGCCTCTGTTACTTTATCTGGACAAAGGGCACTTCCCGTGCCTGTAGAATATTACTTGGAAAATCATTGTGTCCTAGGATCGAGATTGGTGGGAGGTAGGATTGTGATAAGAGATGTCATAGATCTAACTCTTCGATCTATTCTATTTTCCATCATGAGTTTAGTAGGGAGTACAAGCTCATATTTAGTTTCGATATCACAGATGGCTTATGGTATGCAGTGTTTAGAGACAACTGTGTTCAACTAGAGTGCAGGATTCCTTTAGAACATGAAGGAGCAGATTTAGAGATGCCAAATGGGGCATAAAAATCAGTTTGGATATGGTTTGTTTCTAGTTTCGTTCTTCCTAGAATGCATTCCTCAGATGCAACCACATATTCCATTAGAAGTACGACCAGTGGGTGAACCATGTGTGGAGCTCTGGACAAGTTTGTCTTCAAGGCTGAGAACGGAGTCAGAGTTCAGATTTACAGACTTTTTTGCTTGGCTGAGATGCCAACTGATCGTTATAGAGGATTTCCCATACGTCGGGGTGGACTTCTGGGGTAGTATGGACCTAGTTCTTCCAGATGGAGTGGACCGGGATGTGTCAGGTAAGAAACCAAAACAATCTTGTCAATTGTTTTTTGATTTTAAAGTTTATATTATTTTTATATGTACTTAGAAGATTTTTTAACAGATGTATCGTTTCATCGTGCAGACAGGGGAGCATCATGTCCGATAAAGATACCGGCACTGGGGCATCTTGGAGATGCTCAGATAGTAGTGGAGCATGAGGCCAAGACAGGGGGTCTCTGGGAGGCTGAAAGAAATCTCGAAGGACTCACGATGGGTGTCCCTCCTCTTAGGAGGCAAGATGTTCCCTTACATTTACAGAGACATACAGTTGGAGTCCCTGAGAGTCTTAACTCCTTACTGAGACGAGTGGCCCGTGCGGTAGTGTACTACTTAGAGAACAACGTGATGGGTGAGGATTAGGACTTTCTTGATGTTCTTTTGTATAGTCTGTATGGCGATGTTATGGGCACGAGGACCCAAGAAAATTTTCTCTTATATGTACTTTTTGATGTAACTGAACAATTCAGCAGTATATATATACATATCCAAGTTTTTATAGTTCCAAATGATGTTTGAAAATATTAATGTCTTGTATCTGATGCATTTAATTTGCATGCGATGTATGATTTATTTACTTTATAAGATCTCATCTATGTGCGAGATATATATCCATGATGTAATTGGCTAACGAATCTGAAGTTGTATTGAGCTCTCTTGGTACATGTCTGTATTCGATAAAGTTGAACATTCTTTCAAAATGACGAACTCGTAGATGGAGACGCAATAGGATAGGATTACGAATGGCATGGCTTTGATTAAGTTGACATACCACGAGTTGAGAGTCTATGTTAATGATCATATGAGAAATACATAGGGAAGAGGCTTCGGTTAAAATTCCGATGACAACATGATATTCTGCCATGTTTTTAGTTATCGACCCTAAGCAAAGACCTTTTGAACTCACCAAATCATAAGAGTGGTAAATGACCCAAGCTGCAAAAGAAATGTTCTGGGTGTGTCGACTATTGCCATCTGCAAACCCAACAAATATAGGAAAGGAAGATGTCATCTGCGCATGAAAACACAAGACAAAGTATAAGCGGCTAAGGGAAAAAAAGTGTGCACTCAAGAGAAAAAGACACACCAAACTAAAAATACAATAGTGTACAAAGTACGCATGCTAGATGTCCTATGCATAGTACTTCTTAAGGTAAAACCTGTTTCGGGGCTCACCCAGGGAGATTCCATCACAGTCAACTAGCTCGTAGGAGCCTCTATGTAAAACATGTTTCACGATGTAAGGACCATGCCACAGAGGCTCGAACTTGCCTATCCCTAACTTATCATGATCTTGGTCATAAGCGAGGACTAGGTCTCCTTCTGCAAAAGTATTAGGGTGGATGGATTTTTTGTATTGATTTTTGATTCACTTTTGATATGTCTCATTGACGAGAGCGACATCACGATGTTTTTCATCCAACCTGGTCAGGTATAAGAAGCGTTCTTCTTCAGCATAAGTGTGAGGCAAGAGTTCTACTTTGAGTTTCAACAAGGGAATTTCGCACTCGATTGGTAAAATAACTTCTATTCCATATACCAACTGGAAAGGAGTGAATCCAGTAGCAGTTTTCACTGAGGTATGGTAATCCCAGAGAGCGGAGAAAAGTTGTAGATGCCAAGAAGTCTTTTTTGCCCCTACCATACATTGAATCATGGTTTTAAGAACCTTGTTGATAGTTTCAACTTTTCCATCGGCTTGAGGATAGTACGGGGATGATTTCTCATGGAAAAAACCCAACTTGGTATGAAACTCACTCATCATCTAGTTTTGAAAGTGTGAACCATGATCAGTGACAATGGCTTGTCGAACACCAAAATGAGTGATGAACACTGATGATGTGGTTGAATTTTAGGGACCTAACCCCTTCCGTAGATAGAACAATGTATTCCAATGTAATAATGGTCAATATTAATAAGGCCTTGCAATAGGGTAGAATAAGTTGAATGTAAGAAGACCTAATAGAAGCTTCCACTTCTAGAAGGATCTTCCTCTATATGGTTCTCTTGATAGACATATTTAGTATAAATAGGAGTTGATGGTATGAGAACCCTAGCTTGGATATTATTGTAATAGAGGTCTGCTCGACTGGAGGTTTCCCTCTCAAAGAGGCCCGTGAACATTGCTCTCAGTAATTGAAGTGCTCTTTCTGGTGTTATTCTGTTATCATTTCAGTATTATTGTGGTGTTATTCTGGTTATATTGTTGTTCATCTTCCATTTCTAGTATTTTATTTTTGTTCTGCATACTTTTTATATCTGGAATATTACAACTGGTATCAAAGAACTTTCCTTGGCAGAAAAGTGTGGGTTAATTTTTTTTTCGGGGTAGAGACGTATTTCGACGTCTTTAAGCCACAGAGATCTATCGTTATGCACATAAACCCATGGTTGATGGATTCATACACACAGGAAATACAAGTGATTCTTAACTGCACATCTGTTGGCCACCCTTGTAACCCTTGTTGGTACCCATTCGAGTGGTAGCGCATAAGAAAACACATGTGTACGGATCAGCCTAGATTTCCTGAAGCCCTCTTTAGATAAACCAATCGACCACCTGACTTCTATAGTGACACCGAGAACAACACTAGGGAAGATACTCTCTAGTACATGGATAGTCAGGTAGTATGGCTAATGGCATGTTCTAGCCTCTTTAATTAGTTCCCTGAGATATTGGGCCAAGTACTACTGTTAGACACCACATGTATATCAGAGAGCTATAGCACAGGGAAAAACCTTGTATGTAGAACCCTTGAATACCTAACCCTTGGGGACAGAAACAAAAAAATTAAAACAAACAAGATCTATTGTCGCGTAACTGTGTTTGGGTTGCCAAATAACTACACATTTCTTCCTGGTTAATTATTTTGGCATTTCATCACTGCAGTATTATTAAGACCGAAGTATAACTCCATAGGTG
>JZKD02S2219410.1:613690-629239 GCA_000966675.3 Picea glauca
ACATGGATAGTCAGGTAGTATGGCTAATGGCATGTTCTAGCCTCTTTAATTAGTTCCCTGAGATATTGGGCCAAGTACTACTGTTAGACACCACATGTATATCAGAGAGCTATAGAAAAGGGAAAAACCTTGTATGTAGAACCCTTGAATACCTAACCCTTGGGGACAGAAACAAAAAAATTAAAACAAACAAGATCTATTGTCGCTTAACTGTGTTTGGGTTGCCCAAAAAATATCCTTTTTTTCCTGGTTAATTTTTTTTGGATTTTCACCTTCCAGTATTATAAAAACCTAAATATAACCACATAAGTGCTTAAAAAAAAAAAAAAAAAAAAAGAGACTAAAACTTTTGCACCATTATTTGAGACCTATTCCATTGGATTTATCCTTTCGCCCTTATGACATTCATACATATCATTTTTTAGAAAATTTTTTGAACCCACCCGCCCCATTTCAGTTCCCTTGTCATCATGGCCCATACCCATAGCAAAGATTTGGAAGCCCTCTTCAATACCTTACAATCTAATTTCACAGAGACCCAACAAGAAGTGAAACAACTCAGTTCTAATGTTGCCACCCTAAATACAAACATGCAGTCTTCCATCGCCGCCTCAATCGAGGAACTCAAACAAGACATGACTACCTAGCTTGAATATGTCATTTCAATGATATGCACCAAGCTACATATCCCTGCAGATAACCCTTTATCTGACCCACCTCCACATACCGAAGCTTAAACTTATTCTCATTCCCATAATTTTTAGCACCATCACTTTCATCATGACCTACGCCTTCCGCAGGTGGTGTTATCACTCTGTAAATTTTGTCCGACTGAATAGAAAAATGACAGAGGTAAGTATTTCAACCTACTTTAGAGATGAGAACTAGCCTGCTCAACTAAGAGAGGGCTCTCTCGTGTCACTTAGTATATCTATGGAAATCGGCGGCTAGATTTGGTCTGTTTTGGGGGGGTTTTATAAAATAACTAAAGAAATGAAGATAACATTTGGGCTATGGAGTCTGGAATGAACAATGCATTGTCAGAACATGAAAACTATCAAGAGGAAAAGGCTAAATGAGGCAATGATTTTGAGTTTATATATGAAACTTCCATGGCATCAGAGGAAAAGGAAACATATAACTTCATCAGAGCATTTCAAAAATGAATTCTGAATAAGCTAGGAAGAAACATACAAAGTTTAAATTTCTTGAACCAAGAGCATCAAATGATGAATTCTGGGCCTTTATTTCTCCAATTTAGACAGATGAAAGTGTAAATGAAATAAAAGAGTACAAGAATCACATACTATGAAAGAACACAAGACTCATATCACCGCCAATTAGAATCTTTTCATAAATAGTCTGAAATCTTCTTCTGCATTTATATATTCATTCTAGCCCCAGAGTTTACAAAGTCTTCCTTCACAGAGGGAAGGCTCCCCTTTCTATATCCTCGAGTTAATATATATCTAGAGGAATTACTCATGGAATTCAAAACATTCAGACTACCCCATAATTCTAAAAATAGAGATAAGTTACAAAAATGAATGATTTATAATAACATTTATCCTATTTTAAAGGGACAGTTAGGAACAAGTCTGTCATATCTGGGCCTGCTTTCTTTGACCTCCATCTGTCCAAAATTTGTTGGGATGTACTTATTCCCACCTGAGGATTCATTTCAGCTTGGCGATCTCCTCCTTTAGAGTGTCCAACCAGACTGGTTGATTCTCCCCAACGCTTTCAACCGTTTCAGCTATGGTTTATGTCTTCTGTCATTTGCTCTGTTTCTTTTTCATAGCTTTCCTACAGGTTTCTCCCACGTGCCTATTGATGATTAGGTCCCTCATGATGGGATTTAGCTCGACTTCTAATTCTGGGTCTGTAGTAGGTTCCGTATGGAATTTGGTTTCTAATATACGTGCAATTTTCCTTTCCTTCTTCCTCGTAGATAAGCCTTCCATGTTACTTGAAAAACCTGTTTCACTGGATATGTCTTGATTGGTTTTGTCCATGTATCCCATTTTCGTGGACACAAGATGTTCCTATAGAAATCAGAGAGTCGATCAAATTGGAGATTATTTCACTTATGAATGAGATGATGCCTCCATACTTGAGAATCAATAGTTATTGAGTTCCAATCATGAATCACTGACATGATTACTTGCTGGTACGTTGGTTTACCACGCTCAGCCAATCCATTTCAAATGATTATCTTTTGAGTTCGTTATCCAACGACGTTCACCTAACATCATACGGACATGAAGTACCCGAATGAGTGATGCAAGGTGATTTGACTAGCTGTCACCTCCCCTATGAGTTGTTGATTTGCCACATTAGACCATGTGATATCAGGGCTGTGGGAAAAATGGTTTTAGGAAAACTGCTTTTCACCCCAATATATTTCAACGAGCACCACACATCCACTATTAAAACCACCATGGTTTTCCCCGGTCCACCTTTACACAATTAAGTTCCATGTTAGTTCACCACCGGATATGGGCCTCAACTGTTGATCCAGGCTACTTCAAGATCAACGGTCCGTAAGACTGCTTCCTTCACGCTTCCACTATATTTTTCCATATGCCACCATATATGTACCGTACTTTCAAATCACACCATGTCTCTACACCACTTTAGTCCTTCGCTAATTTTGAAACTCAAATCTCGAGTATAATTTTTTTGGTGATAACATAGGCTCCAACTGGGGATGCTATTCTCCTTTTGAGGTAGCAAATAACTGTAGACCTGGTGCCTTCTTCGTTGGGATGCTTTCAAAACATGTGCATGTATTCTGTCACGTCTTGGAGACTGAACGTCAAATATTAAAACTGGGCTTTGCAAACTGCTCTCAACTGTATACGAAACACTGAATACACCACTAAAATATGACTGTACACACTATTGGGAACCCAAACTAATTTTTTTTTCTTGACCAACAAGCTTATTCGCACACTCCTATCTACTCTAACTACTGAAATGAACTTCCAATCAAGTGAAATCAAAATGCCAATGAAACCATGGAAGCATTTTATCCACTGTTTGTTTACTTTGCACAAGCTTGCTCCAAATCCTGTTAACTGATAATTCATTCAAAAATTCATCCATAAATCCAAATCTCAAAAAATTAAAAACATTTGGAATGTTCATTTCCTCCAATAAGATTGCAAATGGATGTTCTAAAATATGCGCAAAACAATCGTCATGTTTCATTCCTTCCACTACATTTTTGTTTTCAGGTGATTCATCTTTTTGACTTCTAAAAAACTGAAAGAGTTGTTGAGAAGTCTGGTAGTAGGGATTTTCTGAGTCATAAGGCAACCATGGTTGGAGAGCATCATCTTGTGTAAAAAGATTCATATCTGGTACAAACATTGATTCGTTGTAATCCAATATTACTGGCAGACTCTGATTGTAAACCTTTTCCACATAATGTGTCTTGGATAATGAATCATATGGAATAATGATTCCTTTTCAGGAATCAAGATAGAAGATAAAGCTTCATCCACAAGGGTTTCCTCGCTGTTCGGAGTTTCCATAGGTGAAATTTAAAAATCTTCATCTATATCTAGGTTGTTCAGAAATAGGATCATTATGTTAGTTTCAGGGGAAGAAAGGCAACCTTGAAATACCTTGTCTTGCTAGTAATATTGTTGAACATCTGCATTAGTTCTAGGAGAAAGGAAAAGACCTTTGAAAAAAATTCCTTGATCGACTTTTTCTTTAATATAATGATTAAGCATAGATTGGAATTATGAATTGAAATACCCTTCGAAGTAATGATCGTTCAATGCATGCGAGTGTACTTGGTGTTCTTCAATGATGACAACCTTTTCATGTAAACCAATGCTACTGTGAATACAGTCAGAACTCCCTATTTCTGAAATCTCATGATCTTCTATTAACCATTCAAATGAAGAAAAACATAAGGGGAGAGATTTTTTGTCTGTAAGACCGCTACTTTCTTTGCCATGCTTGGATGTTTTATTATTTGAAATGCTATAGACATTTTGTTTCAATTGTTCGAATGAGGGAAAACACAATAGCAAGGTTATGTTACCTGACTCAAAACCTTCTTCATTTTTTCTCGTATCATCATAGGTACATTTTTCCATCTCTTTGGATATCTCGACATGCTCACTTTCATCTTTGTCTTCGACTAATGACTGTATTTCCGAATTGACAAGATCTTCCTCAAAACAAAGAATAGGGTCATCAAGCATCTGAGAAGAGTGCTCTAATATCTTTTCAATCTGTTTCGTTGGTTTGGTGTGACTTTGCATCAACACAAATTCGTTTGCCTCAACAATGATCTGAGAATTTTCTTTAAAAAATTTGAATGTGGAAAAGCACAAGTGTAGATAATTCTCTTTAGTTGATCTAATACTTTGCTCCTCACTGTACTGCTGAAAAAAAACGTCTTCAACATCACGATCATCCTCATATTTTTCATATACAGACAAATCAACATCATATGCAACATCGTCTAACAAGAACAAACTTGGAACATCAATCTGTTATTCATCAAACTGGTTTGCAAACTCATCCTCTTGACTGTCTACAAAATAATACATAAAATAATCAGCCCCCTGCTTATCATGGGATGGCTCAGAAGATAAAACAACACTTCTTCTTTCAACAAGTGGAATATAATTTTTAGCGCAATCATAAACATTTGAAACTTCAAGAGGACCCATGATATTGTCAATTCTATGCTCAAGATTCTAATCAACTATTTTATGTTCATATTCACTTTCATGTTCTTGAGCATCCAACCCCTCATTTTGGATTTGTTTACATGTCTGGATGTTGTGTTGAATATCTTGAGCATCATTAAACATTTTCTATAAGGACTTCGGTCTTCTTTCCATCAGGAGGAAAGACAAATCTAGATGAAGAGTTGTTGTGTAATGGAGCATGGCAACAACTTCAGTGGGTTGAATCTCTTCAGGAAATTTGTAGTAAATACTGGAAAACCTCCTACTGAATATAAAGATAGTTTCATTGCTTTGCCATTCCAAGGCATAAAACTCTTCAAGTTGTAGCTCCAAATATTTCTTCTTGCCCCAAAACTTAAAATAATAATTCTTCAATTCATCCCATGAGCTAATTGTTTCTGGATGCAAATGTCTAAACCAATATTTGGTGTTCCCTTTCAAGGATTGAGAGAAGGCCCTCATAAAAACATCATCATGGTCAATCTAAAACAAATCTATAAAATTTTCAAACCCTTGGATGTGTTTTTCAACTAAGATGACATCAGGTTCCCCATCAAACACATGTAGGTATTTATGGTTCTCAGGAGGAAAATCATGAAGGACTTGAGGTAATTTTAAGGGTTGGTATATATGCTGAGTCTTGGAGGATGTTGGATCAAGTACAGGAGGTGAATTATCATCTTTGGTTTCATGAGGCTCATCAACTTGGTTATGGTCATCACATGGCCCAGATGGAATTTTTTTATCAAAATCATTGATACAGTGAGGATATGCATGTACAACTTTAAGAGGAGGATATACAATTGCAATATTCTCATGATCATTGTTGGAATGTAGCAGGTAAATAAAAAATTGTTTGGCATGTTCAAGGAAGGAGCAGTGCTAACTTATAACAAATAGTAAAATGATTTGGAGGAGATCCCATTTTAAGTACCTGTTTTCTTCCATGATGCCCTTTCATACCTATGTCAAGGTATCTCATCTTCCAGTGGAGTTTTTGAACTACATTTTAAATTTGAATGAAATCGCCAATAACGTTTTGGGATCTGGATTCTACATTGAGAGTGGAGTCGCTAGTGAAAATTGAAATTTCTAGATTCTTCTACCAATAGAATCACCTTCAAAATGATTTTTTGATGCATGGAGTCACTAGAGTAGGAATACAACCAATATGTGCCTAAGTGTCTACTTCTCTCAGACCTAAGAACTCAACGATGGCGTTCTTTCCTAGGGAAAATTTTTCAATTTCGTCCCCGGCAGTGGCGCTAGAATGTTAGCACTCTGTAAATTTTGTCCAGCTGAATAGACAAACGACAAAGGTAATTGTTTCAACCTACTTTAGAGATGAGCACTAGCCTTCTCAACTTAGAGAGGGCTCTCTCATGTCACTTAATATATCTATGGAAATCGGTGGCTAGATTTGGTCTGTTTGGGGTGTTTTTATAAAATAACTGAAGAAATGAAGATAACATTTGGGCTATGGAGTCTGAATGAACAATGCATTGTCTGAACATGAAAACTATCAAGAAGAAAAGTCTAAATGAGGCGACGAGTTTGAGTTTATATTTGAAACTTGCATGGCATCAGAGGAAAAGGAAACATATAACTTCATCAGAGCATTTCAAAAATGAATTCTGAATAAGCTAGGAAGAAACATACAAAGTTTAAATTGCTTAAACCAAGAGCATCAAATGATGAATTTTGGGCCTTTATTTCTCCAATTTAGACAGATGAAAGTGTAAAGGAAATAAAAGAGTACAGGAATCACATACTATGAAAGAACACAAGACTCATATCACCGCCAATTAGGATATTTTCATAAACAATCTGAAATCTTCTTCTGCATTTATATATTCATTCTAGCCCCAAAGTTTACAAAGTCTTCCTGCACAGAGGGCAGACTCTCCTTTCTACATCCTTTATATATCCTCAAGTTAATATATATATAGAGGAATTAATCATGGAATTCGAAATGTTCAGACTTCCCCATAATTCTAAAAATAGAGATAATTTACAAAAATGAATGATTTATAATAACGATTATCCTATTTTAAAGGGACCGTTAGGAACATGTCTGTCATATCTGGGTCCCCTTTCATTGACCTCCATCTGTCCAAAATTTATTGGGATGTAATTATTCCCACCTGAGGATTCATTTTATCTTGGCGATCTCCTCCTTTACAATGTCCAACCAGACTAGTTGATTCTCCCCAACGCTTTCAACCGTTTCGACTATGGTTTCTGTCTTTTGTCGTTTGCTCCGTTTCTTTTTCAAAGATTGTGTGTAGGTTTCTCCCACGTGCCTGTTGATGATTGGGTCCCTCATGATGGGATTTATCCTGACTTCTAATTGTGGGTCTGTAGCAGGTTCTGTATGGAATTTGGTTGCTAATATACGTGAAATTTCTCTTTCCTTCTTCCTCGTAGATGAACCTGCCATGCTACTTGAAAAACCTGTTTCACTGGATATGGTTTGATTGGTTTTGTCCATGTATCCCAATTTCGTGGACACAAGATGTTCCTACAGAAATCAAAGATTCTATCAAATTGGATATTATTTCTCTTATGGATGAGATGATGCCTCCATACTTGAGAATTGGTAGTTATTGAGTTCCAATCATGAATCACTGACAGGATTACTTGCTGGTACGTTGGTTTACCATGCTCGGACAATCCATTTCAAATGATTAGATTTTGAGTACATTATCCAGCGGCATTCACCTAACATCATATGAACCTGAAGTACCTAAACGAGTGACGCGAGGTGATTTGACTAGCTGTCACCTCCCCCATGAGTTGTTGATTTTCCACATTAGACCACGTGATATTGGAGCTATGGGAAAAACAATTTCAAGAAAACTGATTTTCACCCTGATATATTTCAACGAGCGCCACACATCCACTATTAAAACCACCATGCTTTTCCTCAGTCCACCTTCACAAAATTAAGTTCCGTGTTATTTCACCGCCCGATATGGGCCTCAACCATTGATCGGGGCTAGCTCAAGATCAACGGTCCATAAGACTGCTTCCTTCGCACTTCCACTATATTTTTCCACATGCCGCCATATATATCCCAGACTTTCAAATAGCGCCATGTCTCTGTATCGCTTTAGTCCTTCGCTAATTTTGAAACTTAGATCTTGAGTATGATTGTTATGGTGATAACAAGTAGATGTGACCAAATTTGATGGCTTGGATCCCACTGGTTGGGTAACCCAAATGGATGACTTGGCCAAACTCTGGTATGGTGTTCACCATCTAGATCGAGAACGTTGGCAATGGCGGTAATGGAGAAAAACTTAACGTCAAGGGTATATTTCTTAGACACACTTTGTGGCAGAGCTTTATGAATTCTTTGACACTGACACCAACCATTTAGGACATTTGAAAAAGTTGAAACAATCTAGAACAGTGGAAGATTTTATAGCTGTTTTTGAGCGCCTGACTTTTCGAACAAAGGGCATGTATGATGCCTTTTTCCAAGAATGTTTTATCAGTGGCCTCAAGGATTAGATACGTGCCCATGTCCTCATGGCTCGGCCTCATAGTTGGGTGGAGGTTACCAAAAGATATGAAGAAGCACAACATTTTGTATCTTCTCAAAACCGGAAAGCCTCCTTTATTCCTCACAGCAAACCAGTAAATCCCACTACTCCCTCTGCTCCACTAAAGATCCAAAAATTGACTAGGGCTGAAATGGTTGAACGCCAACTCAAAGGCCTTTGTTATAATTGTGATGACAAATATTTTCTGGGCCACAAGTGTAAGGAACCAAAGATTTTTATGGCCATCTCAGAGGATGTTCCAGAATAGGATGTTGAAACTCCCCTTATGTCTGAGTCACCTGAAACCACAGACATAACTCCTCCCTCAGACCCTCTCGAAGTAGAACCGGTCATTTCCTTAAATGCTCTCACTGGTTTCTCTGCTCCCCAAACCCTCAAGCTATTTGGTTACATCAAGCATAGGAAGGTCATCATTCTGGTTGATAGTGGCAACACCCATAATTTTATTCATTGTCGCATTGCCCAAGAAACTCATTTTTATATCCATGCAGTCAATAATTTACAAATCATGATTGCCAATGGTGGATCCATGAAATGTGGAGGGCATTGTGAAAATGTGCATCTCCAAATTGGTGACTACCACTTGAAATCTCATATGTTTTCTATCGACATGGGAGGTTGTGACATTGTGTTGGGTGCATACTGGTTAAGGAATTTGGGTCCCATTCTCATGGATTTCAAGGAATTAACCATGCAATTAGACCAAGAGGGAAAAAAATATAAGTTCCAAGGCATCATCGTCGGTTCACCGGAGATCATTAGTTCCCATCGCATGGAAAATCTACTAAAAAATTGTCATTCTGGCGTTATTTATCAACTCCATGCCATATGGGCAACTGAGACACCCTCTGTGCCACAAGACCTTCAATCCATCCTCTATAAACATCAAGTGGTCTTTTCCACTCCCCAGGCACTCCTGCCTTCCCGTGGTGTTCATGATCATTCCATTCCCCTTATACCAGGAATCCTCCCTCCCAATATCCATCCCTATCGTCACCCCTTTTCCCAAAAAAATGAAATTGAGAAAACGGTTCAAGAACTTCTTAACGTAGGCGTTATCCTCCCTAGTACGAGCCACTAATATTCTCCTGTGGTCATGGTCCTGAATAAATAAGGCTCTTGGTGCATGTGTCCTGACTTCCGTGCCCTCAACAAAATCACCATTAAAGAAAAAATTCCCATTCCTGTCATTGATGACCTCTTGGATGAATTGAGTGGCACCCAGTTATTTACTAAACTTGATCTTTGTTCTGGATACCACCAGATCCATATGAAAGAGGTAGAAATTCCTAAGACTGCCTTTAGAACTCATGAGGGAAACTATGAGTTTTTTTTCATGCCCTTTGGCTTGTGTAATTCCCACTCCACCTTCCAAAGCCTCATGAATCATGTCTTTCACCCCTTTCTCTGTCATTTTGTCTTAGTTTTCTTTGATGATATCCTCATCTATAACAAAACCTGGACATACCACCTTGCTCATGTGGACCGAGTTCTCCATATACTCTCTCAACGCCAACTTTTCCTGAAACAATCTAAATGTGCTTTTGGTGCCTCAAACGTCGAGTACTTGGGCCATCTTGTTGGAAAGAACGACATCAGGGTGGATCCAAAAAAGATTGAAGCTATGAAAGATTGGACTCACCCAAAGAATCTCAAAAGTTTGCGAGGATTCTTGGGCCTAAAAGGTTGTTATCGCAGGTTTGTTAAGAATTATGGAAATATTGCAGCACCTCTCATGACACTCCTTAAAAAGAATTCTTTCACTTGGACCCCAGCAATTGCTCAGGCTTTTCAAACCTTGAAGATGGCCATGTGCACCACTCCAGTCCTGGCCCTTCCTGATTTCAAAAAGACCTTTTTCCTTGAATGTGATGCTCTAGGGAAATAAATTGGCGCTTTCTTTATGCAAGAGGGTCAACCTTTGTCCTTTACTAGCAAACAACTATCTAAACGAATTTTGGGCAAATCAATCTATGAAAAGGAAATGTTGGCTATTCTGCATGCCATTGTTTTGTGGTGCCCTTATCTATTGGGGAAATGCTTTCAAATTAAGATAGACCATCAAAGCCTCAAGTATTTTCTTGAACAAAACATTTCCTCCCTGTTGAAAATTCAACAAGAAACATGTGTCTAATTTACTTTTCCCTTAAATAAATTGGAAAATAAATATTAATCTATTATCTCATTTATAACTGAGTGATTTGGAGTTGTAACAAAACTATAAGTGTAGTTAAGTGAGTTAAGATCAGTTGTACTAGTTGTAACTAAAATTTCACTAGTGAGAGTTCAGTGAATTAATTATTCATTAATTCACAATCAGTGAACTCACATGCAACTAAAGATTCACCACGATTAACTACATGCATGTCAGATCCATTGGAGACCCAGTTGAGATAACAGGTGAAAGGGATAGTTTGGCTATCAGTTGTGATTTTATCAGACATGCAGTGGATATGCTCATGAGCATGTGCAAACTAGGCAATTCGAATCGTTGTGAGAATTCTAATTGCAGGGATTGTGTAGAGGAGGCAAGCTGTCTGGACATGGAGAATTGGCACATGTATTTACTGATTTGTGTATGACAGTGTGAGACGATTGTATTGTACTGAGAGCTCTTGGATTAGAGTTTTGTATGAGATTGTTTCATGATTCATGATATACATAATATATGATAGTGGGGTTTTTAGCTTTACGCTTTCCCGAAAAAACTTCTGTGTTATGTGTTCTTGATATTTCACTTTGTGATCATGGTTTAATTTTCCGCAAGAGTAATAGTAGAAGCAATTATATATTTAATAGTGGCATATAATTGTTAGATCAGGAAAATTGCAAGAAATACTTTATTTGTATTGAAATTTCTATACGGTATCAGAGCCATGGAGGCCACGGAGCCATGGAAGTGAGGTGCGAACAAAATAGTATTTTCGCAGGTCCCATATTTGGAAGGGTGCGAAATTCAAAGGAGAGGTGTGAACTTCATTTTTGGGAGAAGAAATTATTGCACCCTACTCAAAGGAGAGGTGTGAACTTCATTGAGATTCTCGCAAGCTGCTTAAGGGATAAATGAGAACTTCCCTCACCCCACAGTGAAGTACAATGCAAACTTCCCCAGAAGGTTCACAGGCTATACACTAGCAGGGTGAGAACTTCCTCAGAGAGTTCACAGGCTAGACACTGGTAGGGTGTGAACTTCCCTCAGGCTGCTCTCAGGTGGCGTGCGAACCTCCCGGGGCAAGAGAAATTGCAACAGTTGAGTTTTTGTGGTTGGATAACATTCGAATTTGCAGGATTTTCTTGGTGCGACATTTGATTCAAGATCGAAATATCTTTCAATGGCTTGAGGTTGGAGTATGCATTCGAGGGCAACTCGAACTACATTTCTTGGAAGGACATGATGGAAGTAGTACTCGAAGACAAGTCTCAAGTCTCCATACCACATTGGAGTACTTGGAGTACGATACCACATTGTCTCAAGTCTCCATGGAAAAACCACACCACATGCAATGTGGAAGGTTTTGACGGATCTATTCCAAAATAGTAGTGACCATAATAAATTGGTGCTCAAAGATAAACTCGGGAAGATCAAGATGGAGAAGGGCGACACCATTCCAAAATATCTCATGAAGTTTGTCCAATGTCAGGATGAGCTTGGAAGTGTGGGAATAACAATCGTTGCTAATGATTTGGTGAGCTTGGCGCTCTTAGGAATTCCCAAGAGTTGGCACAGTTATCAAGACTCTGTCAATGGAAGAGAAAAATCGCCATATTGGGAACGACTATGGTAGGATCTAGTGCAGGAGGAGTACAGGAGAAACACCAGAGATGGATCTTCATCAAAGCATGATGGTGAAGAGGATTGTTCTTTGATTTCCAAGGCAAGGAAAGGGAAAGGGAAGAAATTTCATTCAAAATCCGAGTCTAAAGTCAAGAAGCTAGATTTGTCCAAAGTGAAGTGTTTTCACTGTCACAAACATGGGCATATCGCTACTAACTGTCCGCAGAAGAGGAAGAACAAGATGATTACTTGAGCTACAACTGGTGAAGCTCTTGTCTCACAATTTGAACTTGACTTCACTTTGATTGCATGTATGGCTTCAAGTGCATCGAGATCGGTGTGGTATTTGGATAGTGTCGCTTCCTTCCACATGACAGGAGATAAATAGTTTTTCATTGACTTGGAGGAGAAATATCTCAGAATGAATATAGAGATGGGAGATGATGGATGATACAGTGCAGCTGGTATTGGTACCATTACCTTTCACAGGGAGTCAGGTAAACCATTTCAATTGAAAAATGTTATGCATGTTCCAGGTCTAAAGAAAAACCTGGTCTCAGTCGTAATGTTGGAGGATAGAGGCTATGATGTTGTTTTTAGCAGTGGAAAAGCCTACCTATGACATAAAGAAACGGGTCAAGTCAAGAAGATAGGGATTCAAGTTAAGAATATCTACATGCTAGAGGTAGATGGATGCGATGCCATGATAAGCAAGGCAGAAAAAGTGGTGAGCCGGGATGAGGGTGAATTATGGCACAGTTGATTGGGCCATCTTCATCATGAAGGCTTGAAGATCATGCAACAAATATCTACCAGATTTCCAAGGGGAACACTTGCTCAGTTAGATCAGTGCAAGGGGTGCACCCTGGGGAAGTATGTAAAGTCCACATTTCATGAAAAGGAGAACCATGCTTTGGTGATCCTAGAGAGAATTCACACATACGTGTGTGGACCATTCTCGGTTGCTTCAAGAAAAAAACATAGGTATTATGTTATTGTTTTTATGAATTTTCTCATAAATGTTGGATATTGTTCATGCAGAAGAAGGATCAAACATTCTCAACGTTCTGTGAGTTTAAAGCATTGGTGGAGAAAGAGTTGGGGAAGCAAGTGAAATCTCTAAGGAGCGATAATGGTGGAGAATACATCTCTAATGAATTCAAATACTTCTACAACAGAGAAGGAAGTCGAAGAGAACTCATAGCACCTCATAACCCACAACAAAATGAGGTCGTGGAGAGAAAGAACATAACGATAGGGGGTGCAACACGAGCAATGTTGCATGATCAGGGCCTACCATTGCATTTGTGGGTAGAAGCATGCAATACTGTGGTTTATGTGCAGAACCACTATCCTCATAGAATACTTAGCATGAGTACACCTGAAGAAGATTTCACTGGTAAGAAACCTGATGTTTCTCATTTTAAAATTTTTAGATCATCTGTTTATGTGCATGTGACCAAGGATTCCAGGAAGAAGTTGGAACTGAATGCTAAAGTTGGGATATTTTTGGGGTACAAAGAAACACCCCATAATTATCGTTTTTATTTTCTGAACAATAAGATGACTGTTATGCGACAGGATATAAAATTTGATGAGGGGAAAGCCATGCGATTGTCGCTTGAGAGGGAGCTAGACTTGCATGCAGAAGAGGAACTGTTGGTTACCAAACATGAGTCTCAAGATGTGGATCAACCACATGAGGAGGTTCATGTAGTGGAGGAAACCACTCAAGCAGAGTCATCCATCATAAATGGTAGAAAGAACACCACATAAGCTGATAGATTGAGACTAGATGTTGCACAAAATGTAGGAGCCCCTACTTCACAGCGCAGACAGAGACAGTCTCCTGATCGATTTGCTGGATACATGGCTCTCATGAGCAAATGTATTTTGACTGAACCATCTTCCTTTCAAGAAGCAGTGCAGGATCTCACTTGGGTTGATGCTATGGTAGAGGAGTATGACTCCATTGTAAAAAACAGTGCATGGGAAATTGTCCCAAGATTGGTCGACAAATCAATGGTAGGTTCAAGATGGATCTACAAGGTAAAGAAAGCTACTGATGGGAGTGTGGAGAAAGACAAGGCTAGGTTTGTGGCTCGAGGCTTCTCACAGATTGAGGGGATAGATTATTATGAGACCTTTGCACCTATCACAAGGTACTCTTCCATAAGATCCATCCTTGCACTCGTAGCGCAGATGGGCTGGCGCATTCATCAGATGGATGTAAAAAATGCACTCCTCAATGGGATCATTGAGGAATAAGTGTACATTAAACAACCATAAGGTTTTGAGACCTTTGACAGATATTCTCATGTATGCAGACTCAAGAAAGCACTGTATGGGCTTAAGAAAGCACCCTGTGCTTGGTACACTCAGATAGACAACTATTTCACCGGATTAGGCTTCACCAAAAGTGAAGCAGATGCAAACCTATACCAAATTTTGGTGGAGGGTAAGCTCTTAATCATTGTGCTTTATGTTGATGATTTAATACTGACTGGTGATGAGAATATGATACACTCATGAAAGGATGACCTTGCAAAGGAGTTCGAGATGAAGGATTTGGTCCTTCTTCATTATTTCCTTGGATTGGAAATATGGCAGCGAGATGGTGAACTTTTTGTGTCTCAAGGAAAGTATGCAAGGGAGATACTGGGTAAGTTTCACATGGAGGGCTGCAAACCCATGGATACTCCTCTTCCAGGAAACTAGAGGAAAGAGGATGCTACTTCTGGAGAGGTAGTGGATGCTACTGTCTATCGACAGTTAGTGGGTTCGCTAATGTATTTAGTGAACATGAGACCAGACATTGTCTATGTGGTTAACCAACTAAGTGAAGCGATGGTTAAGCCTACCAAACTATTTTGGAAGGTGGGTAAGCATGTCCTGAGATATATGAAGGGCACATCTGAGTATGGATTATGGTACAGAAATATGGATGAGGTGAAGTTGCATGGCTTCACGGATGCAGATTGGGCAGGAAACCCAACGGAAAAAAAGAGAACATCAAGGGGGATCTTTAGTATCGGATCTACAGTTGTTTCTTGGTACAACATGAAACAGAGATCCGTGGCACTTAGTTCAGCAGAAGCGAAATACATGGCAGCGAGTCAAGCTGCATGTGAGGCTATCTGGATGAGAAAGATCTTGGTTGGTTTGTTTGGTTCTCATTTAGATCTGACAGTGATTTATTGTGATAATCATAGTTGCATTAAACTCTCGATTAATCCTGTGTTTCATGACAAATCTAAGCATATAGATATCCGGTATCATCATCTCAGAGATTGTGTGCAGTGGAAGATCATGTTGCTTCAATATATTCCTACGGAAGATCAAGATGCAGACATTCTGATGAAGGTGCTCACGAGGAGAAAATTTGAATATCACAGAGATAGGATTGGGGTGAAGGATAATCCCTTTCTTGTTGAGAGGGAGTGTTGAAAAGTCAACAAGAAACATGTGTCTAATTTACTTTTCCCTT
>JZKD02S2219410.1:629289-659437 GCA_000966675.3 Picea glauca
ACTAGTTGTAACTAAACTTGCACTAGTGAGAGTTCAGTGAATTAATTATTCATTAATTCACAATCAATGAACTCACATGCAACTGAAGATTCACCATGGTTAACTACATGCATGTCAGATCCATTGGAGACCCAGTTGAGATAACAGGTGAAAGGGACAGTTTGGATATCAGTTGTGATTTGATCAGACATGCAGTGGATATGCTCATGAGCATGTGCAAACTAGGCAATTCGAATCATTGTGAGAATTCTAGTTGCATGGATTGTGCAGAGGAGGTAGGCTGTATGGACATGGAGAATTGGCACATGTATTTTCTGATTTGTGTATGACAGTGTGAGACGATTGTATTGTACTTAGAGCTCTTGGATTAGAGTTTTGTATGAGATTGTTTCATGATTCATGATATACATAATATATGATAGTGGGGTTTTTAGTTTTACACATTCCCGGAAAAACTTCTGTGTTATGTGTTCTTGATATTTCACTTTGTGATCGTGGTTTAATTTTTCGCAAGAATAATAGTATAAGCGATTTTTTATTTAACAGTGGCATATAATTGTTAGATCATGAGAATCGCAGGAAATACTTTATTTGTATTGAAATTTCTATACTCCCCAGAGACACAAAAATGGGTGACTAAGCTATGATTATGAGATTATTTATAAGAAAGGAAAAGACAATGTGGTGGTCGATGCACTTTCCTGAAAATATGAATATGAAGGCTCCCTTTTTTCTCTCTCCTTCATTGTACCAGATTGGCTCCAAGTCGTTCGCCAAGAATGGGTACATGATCCCAAAATATCGCATCTAATACAACAATTGTAGTCCAATGCTCCAGCTTCCCCAGGGTACTCATGGATCCATGATGAGCTTCGATACAAAGGCTGTTTGTATTTAAGTTATCAGTCAAAACTTAAATCCACGGTGCTTTATGAGCTTCATGCTACACCCACAGCTGGGCACTCCAGGTTTAGCAAAACCTATGACAGAGTCAAACGTTCTTTTTTCTGGGATGGTATGAAACAAGATGTTCGTAATTTTGTGGCTGAATGTGATGTGTGTCAAGGCAACAAGGGAGAAACAGTCAAATCTCCTAGAACACTGCAACCGCTTCCGATTCCACCTGCTATTTGGAGGGATATATCTATGTATTTTATTACAGGCTTACCTAAATCGAGTAATAAATCAGTCATCATGGTGTTAGTTGATCTCCTTTCCAAGTATGCTCATTTCTATGCTCTTCAACACCCATTTACAACATCCACAATGGCTCACCTTTTCATGGATTAGGTCTTCAACCTTCATGGCATGCCGCATTCTATTGTTTCTAATCGCGACCCAACTTTCACCAACAATTTTTGGTAAGAACTATTCAAGATACAAGGCACACAACTTATCATCCCCAAATAGATGGTCAAACTAAAGTTGTCAACAAGTGTTTGGAAACATATTTGAGGTGTTTTGCATTGGAAAAGAAAAATCAGTGGGCTCAATGGTTACCCCTAGATGAATGGTGGTACAACACTTCATACCATACAACTACACACATGACTCCTTTTGAAGCAATCTATGGACAAAAGCCACCTTCCATTCTCTCATATTTACCAGGTGTCTCGAAGGTCCAGGCAGTTGACCAAATGCTTACAGTTTGAGAGGCTATTCTCCATACCCTCAAAGAGAATTTGGTCATGGCTCATAATGGCATGAAGAAACAAGTATATCAAGGTCACTCTGAATGTCAATTTGCAGAAGGGGATCAAGTGTTCCTTCGACTGCAACCTTACAAGCAAAATTCCCTCAAGGCCGAGCATTTTCAGAAGCTACTGCCCAAATTTTATGGTCCTTATATAGTTATCAAGTGTGTAGGATAGGTGGCCTATCAGTTATCTTTGCCCAGTCATTCTAAGCTACATCATGTTTTTCATGTTTCATGCTTGAAGAAGGTGATTGGAACTAAGTGCCAAAATCAAACCAACCTTTCCGAATTGGATGAAGAAGGCTCCATTTAGCTACAACCACAAGCAGTTTTGGATCAACATGAGCATCTCCTATGTTAGCGAACCATCAAGGAAGTGTTATTCCAGTGGAAAGATACAACTCCAGCAGATGCCACTTGGGAACTAACTACCATTCTGCAGCAATTTCCACATCTTAAGCCTTGAGGACAAGGATTTTTTTAAGGGGGAGGACATGTTAGGGATCTAACCCTTATGTAGATAGAACAATGTATTCCGATGTAATAAAGGTCAATATTAATAAAGCCTTGCAATAAGGTAGAATAAGTCAAATGTAAGAAGACCTAATAGAAGCTTCCGCTTCTAGAAGGATATTCCTCTAGATGGTTCTCTTGATAGACATATTTAGTATAAATAGGAGTCGAGGGTATGAGAACCCTAGCTTGGATATTATTGTAATGGATCTCTACTTGACTAGAGGTTTCCCCCTCGAAGAGGCCCATGAACATTGCTCTCAGAATCAAAGTGATATTTCTAGTGTTATTCTATTATCATTTCAGTATTATTGTGGTGTTATTATGGTTATATTGTTGTTCATCTGCCATTTCTAGAATTTTATTTCTGTTCTGCATACTTTTTATATATGGAATATTACATTGAATAAGAAAAGAGTTGTAGTACGACCATTGTTCAGAAAGGTAGGCATAGCCTCAACCTATTTTGTGAAATAATCATTGATGACGATGATAGAACTGTGCCCCTCGACTGAGGTAGGCTTACATTGCATGAAATCAATGCCCCATTTGGCAAAGGTACTGATGGAAATAATGGGATGCATTTGAGTGGGGTGGGTTTGTGCCTTTTTATGAAAAACTTGGTAGGGTGGGCATTTTTTGATGGCCTCAATACAATCTTTGAATATAGAGGGCCAAAAGTATCCAGCACATAATTTTTTTTGAGTTGTAGCCATCCTAGAAAGGTGACTGCCACAAGCTCCAAGGTGACAGTCATTAAGGACGCATTCAGCCTCTTCATGAGTCAAACATATTCACAAGATAGTGTCATTACCATGATGATACAAAGTTTCGTCAATGATAAGGTAGCGTCGAGAATGGTGACAAATACGATGACGTTCTTCACGAGAGATATCAGGCTGAAAACATTGGGTATGGAGATAAAGAATGATGTCTCCATACCAAGGATCAGACGTGCTAATGAGAAATAGAGATTCATCGGGGAGAGAATATCTAGGCTCAGTATATTCATCAGCATGGGGAAGATCGCAGATGAGATCCGTAAACACCAAATATTTCTTGGCTTTGGACTTAGCAAACTTGAGATCGAATTCCTGAAGGATGATGATCCATTTGGAATATTTTTCCCTAAGAACTTGACGTGTCAGAATGTGATACATAGGATTAGAGTCCATGATAACTTTGGTGGTGCGTAGAAAAATTTAGTGACAAAATCTTTGGACAACGATGACGACTGCCAGGGCCAACTTCTTAACATGTGAATATCATAGCTCTGGACTGGATAGACTTTTACTCAAATAATAGATCACATGTTCATCACCCTTAGGGTCCTCTTGAACTAACACCATAGAGATAGTGAAAGTAGAGGCTTCTAAGTAAAGGATATAGTCCTTCATATAATTTGGAGGATGCAACAGAGGGGTGTTGGTCAATGCAAGATTAAGAGCATCAAAAGATCGTTGGGCAGTGTCATCCCAGATGAAAGGAGTGTCTTTCTGCAACAATCACATGAATCCTTTAGTAATCTCAATGTAGTTACAAACAAAGCGGCGAAAAAAGTTAGCTTTCCCCTGCAAACTTTGGAGTTTTGTCAAATTATTAGGTGGAGGTAAAGCAAGGATAGCCTTAATCTTTAAGGGATCCACCCAAATCTCCTCCTTGGAGACAATGAAACTGAGGAGTTGACCTGATTCGACAACAAATATACACTTGTGTGGGTTCAAATGAATATGGTAGAATCGATGTCGAATAAAAATAGCCCGTAGATGACCAATAAGGTCTAATCGAATGGATGAATGGGCAGGTAAGTCGTCGAGGTAAGGTTCCGCAATATGTTTGATATCGTCGAAAGCGTATGACATGGCCTTCTGGAATGTAGCACCAACATTTTTAAGATGAAAAGGTATTTTACGATAGGTGAAAGTTCCCCATGGGCAGATGAAGGTTGTTTTATGTTGATCAGCAGGTAAAATGTCAATCTGGTTTTACCCTGAGAAACCATCCATGAAAGAGAAAATCACACTAGATGCACAATTATCATTGATCTGGTCGATGAAGGGCATAGGGTAATTGTCTTTCAGACAAGACTTATTAAGATCCCTATAATCAATGTAGAGATGAATGGTCCCTTGCTTCTTGGTGACTAGAACAATATTTGAAACCCATTCCATCAAGGGGACATGATAAATGAAGCCAAATTTCAATAATTTCTCAACTTATTCCTTAATAGTTGTGGTCTTCTTAGGATGGACTGAGCGGAGTTTCTATTGAATAGGTTTAATACCTAGGTAGGTTTTAATTTCATGCACAATGATCGAAGGATTGATGCTTGGCATTTCTTCATAGCTCCAAGCGAAGACATCGTGGAGTTCCTTAAATAAAAGTAAGAAACCACTTCCTTGGGTGACCAATTGGCACCGAGGTTAATATTTTCCATGACACCTTCCTTGATCGAAATGTCAATAATGACCGTAGAGGAAATGTTGCCCATATTCCCTTCAGAAATAGTATCCTGTGTAATTACGGGAGATTGTGGAAAGTTGACAACATCGAGGGTGAAGATAGAGTGTATATCTTCCTGTATTTCTTCAAGAGGTGGAAGAAAAGAGGATCGATCATGGTTATCATCCCAAGGCACGTCGTCAATGATAATCATTTCCATAATAGATTTATCAGAAGGGAATATTTGGGAAATGTAGTTGAATGTAGATGACAAAGAATTCAACCAAGATGGCATCGAGTAACTGTTGGGTGCCAATAGATGTTGGTCATTCGAGGAAGGAGAGGCTGATTGAATAGTAGCATAATATGCTTCGACTGGACTAAGTGTCATGGTGTCACCTAGTGCATCGAAATCCAAAGGACTAGGTACAATCCAATGATCAGATGATTCCAAAGATTGATAGGTTATTGTCAAAATCATATTGATGGTGGCAATATGATGTGTTGTGGGAGGAAGTGGTGTAGGGAAGGTACCCATAAGTCTAGAATATTTCAACAAGACTACACCAATGCTTTCGTATGTGATCTTGTGATCTCCCAAGAAAGGAATATTGTTGGTAGAGGGAGTGCAAGCATCGGGTGTACAGTAGTCTAACTGGTCGATAGTTAAACTTTTACCTTGATGAGGAAATTGTATGCATCGAAACACTGAAGAGGCTACGACAGTCATAGCATAAAACCAACTTCTTTCGAGTAGCAAGTTGTAATCGAGAGGAGCATTGACTACCTCGACATCAATAGAAACAATTTTTCCACCCAATTGAATGACTAAGGATTGCAAGAGTCCATGAGGATGGAAACCTTGCCCGTCGAATGCTCATATCATGGTAGGGGATTGGTTAAGTGCAAGTGATTTTAAAATTTTCCATCAAGCTAACGACATGACACAAGTAGAAGCTCCCTCATCCAAAATAATGCGATGAATGTGTTGATTATGAACCACAACATCAACTTGAAAAGTGAGTTGGTGAGAGAGTCATGACTTAAAATTATCCAGGTTTAACGTGATGTTATTCGATGACTCGAGATCAAAAGAACCAATAACATCCAAGAGTGTTCTACATTGACTGGGATAGTGCTATAGAACTTCTAGTGTGGACATAAAACACAGAGCTTGGGCCAAAAAGTCAACAATGTTGCAGTTTTGGGAAGCTCGTGAACGAGGATTGAAAGTAGATTTATGGATGGTGCTCTTGGGAGGGCGTAGCATAGAGTTGTAACTAGGCTTCTCTATCTGTAGTGACCCATATGGAGGTCTAACAGAAGGAGAACTAACAGTCCCAGGAGATGGATTTGGTAAAGAACCATTAGAGGCCTTGTCTTTGTCAGGTTTAACTAGTGTGTCGTAAGTCGTAAAGAGAGTTGTTAAATCAATTCCACTAAACATATAAATGTGAGCACTTGTCGAGGCTTCATCATGAGAAGGGTGGATGGAACTCCCCCCTAGAGAGGGGGTTTGAGCAACCATAGATTTCTGCTGAGGAAAAGGCTGTGTAAGCATGGTGGGTTGGGAATTTCCTTTAAAAAATTTTTCCACTTCATCATGATGTGGACAGTGTCAAGTGTAGTGATCTTCACCACAAATAAGCCATGGGAGCTTTGGATTCTATTGTGGCTGCTTTTCGGTAGCAGGTGATGGAGTTTGAGCTTTGGGTTGTTCATTAGGATTATTCTTCTTGAGTTTGTTCTTGGTGTTTTTCTTACCTCTTGATTGTTGTGAAGGGGCATATTGAACTGCATTCAACTCAGAGACCTAAGTTGGAGGGGAGGTAGAGGAGAGTGAGTTCGAAATGGGAGAGGGTGTCGGAGAAGATTGATTTACATTTCTAGTCGACTGTGAAACAAATTGGGTTTTAACGGTGCCAATAATGCCATCCGCATGAGATGAAGATGAAGGTTTGGATGGGTCGGTTGTGGCACGGGAAACATTTGGGATTAACTCATAAAAAGTACCAGATTGTGAATAAACCAAATCTAATTACAGATCCCGAGCAATGGTCTCTTCCTCAGTAACTACGCCACCCATGGAAACAACACAAGCAATTGGGGGTAAAATTGATTTAGTAAACCATTCTACCAATAACTAGTCAGGAATGATTTCTTTGATCAACCTTCATCGTCATCTCCACTCGTGAATATGATTATAAATATGAACGAAGTTGGTCTGGCGAAGGGAGGTGAAGAGTTCGGTACCCGTCTCGTAACGAATGGGAAGTTGAAAGTGCTTGAGAAAGGACATGGAAAGGGAGTTGAAATCTTGGAAAGAACCATGTGGAAGTTCAATATACCACTTGGCTGTTGAGCCCGTAAGTGTTCTCTCAAAAATATGTAAACGTATAGAATCGTCCACTAGGGAGTTTGATGAACACCACAAATGGAAAGTCATCACATGATTATTTGGGTCTTCTCCAGGTTTACTGTCAAATTTTGGAATATCAGAGGGCAATTTAGCAGGAATCACTGCCCAAACAGGTGAATGTAATATAGGATCGTTGGTCAACCGAGACAAGTCAGGGAGATCCAAAGTTGCAAGGAAAGGTAATTGTCGGTTAACTTGTGGGTGATATTGGTGTGGCATAGGGATACCCATAGGGCCATAAACTAGCTTAGATGGATAATTGTATCCAGTAGGTCCTCCTACATATGATTGTTGCTGACTCTGATAAACAGGATTCGATGATGGTTGAGAAACATGTGCAAGTGGAGGATAATCTGATGGGTTCTGAGGATTATAAGCCAAATGATGTGTTTTCCCATAAGGGGGGTAAACATTTTGTCCATGAGGAGGATACACATTAGTACTGTGGGAAAGATAAGGTTGTTGTTGTTTTCCTTGAATATGTTGTCCTCCAGATAATTGTCGATTTCCTTAAAAAGGAAGGTTCCATGGTATAGTTTGTGTGGCAGGTGGACTCTGTCCATGCAATGGGTTATGGACTCCAGCCTGAGGTTTCCCCCCCAATTGAGTTTTTTTTCCAAGTTGAGGTTGGCCCCCAAATTGAGGTTTCCCTTCAGGGTAAGGTGGATTGCCTACATGAATCTGGTAACCAGAAGTGAATGACTGATCGGTGCCTCCAATTGGATTAGAACCACCAAGACAAGTTCCTCCCAATAAAGGTGTATGTATATAACCAACAACAACATTATATCCAGGAGGAACAAAACATATGCTGGGTTGAACTTGGGTAGTGTTAGCAATGGAAGGATTCAGAGCTCTGTACCCATGGGGGAGGGACAGGTTTGGTCTTAAAGGTGTTCCAATCGGGGCTTGGGTCATATTACTAGAAGGGATAGTAGAATGCGCCATATGGAGGGAAAAAATCAAACTAGGATCAACTGATTGTGTGTTTTGACCAATGGACTATGTGCCTAGTCCAACTGACTGTGCGTCTAGGCCAACGAACTGTATGTCTAGACCAATGGTTGTACCAAGAAAATGATCTAAAGATATTTTGTAGGTAACAGAGGTGTGGGGAAATTGTGATATGACATGTATATCAACACCTTCCCCAGAGATGTAAAGGTCCTGCACCATGCGAGGTAGGATTCTAACTATCTTGGTAGTCCAAAGGGGATCCCCAACTCCAGGACCTGAATGAGGTCCGGTCGGTATACCGAAAGTATCAACAACAAGATATCTTGATGAATTCATCCAAAGAATACGTCTCTCGTACCCAGGAGGTATATGAAAAGCCTTTAAAGAATCATAAATATGTCGGAAATCTTCTAAAAAGTCAGTTCTTTCCACTTGTGGAATTACAATGTCCCGAACCTCTCTCTATTGAGGTGAACCCTCTGGTGAATTAGGAGTAAAGGGTTGGTAACCCTTAGGATCTTCCAAGGGTATTCCTTGCATCCTACGTGAACGACGTAGAGGGTTAATGTTGGTTGAACCAAAATTTTTACGGAAAACATCTATGGCCAACTAAAGAAAATAAACAACATACACTAATCAAATATAAGAATCAAACCAAGCAAACAAAACCTTCTCTCGACGACTGTACTAGTTGGTGATGAAATCCAACGTCACATGATCATGTCGAGAAAGGGATAGGATATGAGTAGGTGGATTAGTTACCATGACGACCTGCTTAAAGGACTTATGCCTTGGTGCAAGCTTCCACACAGTAATTGTGGATTTACCCTCCAAGGATCCCGAGTGATTTTGACCACCGTTTGTATTAGGTACAATGAAGAATTCCCTTCACCGTCACCTTGTGTAAATACCCTAACGATTATGGCTACTAAGGACACCAACTCACAGTCAACCCCTGGGTGGGTACATTGGACAGTCCAGTCCAAACGTATGGGCAGCATAACAAGTTTGAAATCCTTCAAGAGAATGGAGGACAAGTGGATCGGTAGAACTCCGGAGGACCTCGAATAGATTTAGAATTCATGAACCACCGAGACCAAATGAAGATAGTTGAACCTCAAGAAGAACCCCCAATATATGATGTGAATACTATGAATGGTTGAACCATGGAGGGATAATATTCGTAACTCTCCCTAACACAACCTCGTGCGTAACCCCTGTGTGAGAGGGGGATCCCAGAAATCTTATATGAAAATTGGATTTGGTATCCCTATCGCAAGATGCTAATGTTTGTTTTGAATGCTTTGGAGAGTTGTACTCACAGCCTAATCCAAAGAACTAATCCTAGTCTAATGTTGGTGGACGATTCTAAAAACAAAAGGTCTCGATCAATTTTAATTAGCGTTGATTTTGCAGTTGTTCTTTACTCAGGGGTGTATGAGAGTGAAACTGATTATATTACGACTCAATTCCCCAAAAAAATGCATAAGAAATGATAAGCAGTCTTTCCCTTCAATGAATGTCTATTTAAGGGAAGGAGAAAAAATTGTTTTTCACTGTCAAACACGAAGATGCAATAAATTCAATGTAATGTTCTCAATCTGGAATCCAATATAATGCTAAAATGTAACGAAATGTTATAATATTCAAAAACCAATCATTAAAATATATCCTTTTGTTTAAATGTGACTGATAATCAGTATGGCGTATAGCTTCCTATGTTAACGAGACTTCAAGATCTGTAAGATTTAATCAATCAGAAGAAGACTTCACATAAACAAAAGCACACTCTCGTTGTGATGAAACAAGAAAGAAAAAGAAAACCAATATTGCAAAAGGAAAACCAAAAATCTCAAACATGAGAAAATGTTTGGAGAAGATGACCTCAAAGATCAAAAGGAATGATGCATATATCTCTGAAATTCCTTGCAATAGATTTCATTCAGTCAGATAAATGAGAAGAAAACAGTAAATTGACTCCAAATATTCAAAGAAGAGGAGACTCAAAGTAAGGAAGAAAAAGTCAACAATCAAAACAAAACATAATCAATTCTTAGAAATAAAGATGTTGGAGGCCAAAGCAAGGACACACTGAGAAGGTAAGAATCTTGAGCAGATGAATCAGCAAAAAGTAGATTCAGAGATTAACTCCCAAAAAGGGTTTTAGAAGAAAAAGACCAGTGCTTTGGTATCAAAGTCACCAGAGCATTGTAGCCCTCCGTGGGAGCCTACAAGGGAGCACTAGCGCTCTGGTTGTAGAGGCAGGGGAGCGCTAGCCTCTCAGAACTCAAAAGAATTTCCCAGAAATAAAAAAAAAATCAATAAAATCCAGTAATTGAATGTGTACGAGATGAATCCAAGAGCCAATAATACATCTAAGAATTAGAAAGAATACAGTGAATAGGACTAAGGGTGAGAAAAAATTCAAAAACAAGGTCAAGGAAGGAAACCAAAAAACTGAAAGTTTCTCTCCCTAGTGGAGTCGCCAATTTCTGTTACAGGAAAATCCCCCTGCGGATAGGTGGATTCCCTCTTGGATCCTAGACCTCTAAGATCAAGAAATAAAGGTTCTAACTTTGGTCACTGACATCCTTTTAAACCTAGCTAAGATGATCTATAAAGAAGAGGAAGAAGATGTACCTTTTTACGATGTCTGTCCTCACCCAATCCAAGTTGAGCTTTGATCCCCAAGCTCTTTAACAAGTTTTGCAATCCAATTAAAGACAAAACATGCTTCCTATTCTACTGAGATCAGTTTGAAACTAGATCTATCCATTAAAGACAGGTTCATGTAGGTATACACAATCTTGAAGGATACAAGCCAAGCACATGTATTAATGAGAACTTAATAGAGATACTTACAGACCTTTAATGAAGCTGCAGCAGCCTCTTCTAGCTCTCCTTGTCCAACCCCTTGCTCAAATGATCCATAAACAAAATGACTATTCTTTCACTGATAATTCTCCCTTATGAGATCATAAGTTTGAAGTCTTCAATTTCTCTCTTTTTCACCATGAGGAGGCCTCCTTATATAGGCATGGAAAGGCCTAACCACTTAAGATATAATTGGGATATGTTGAGGATCTTTTTCCATCAGTTGTGGATCCTCCCTAAGATCTAGCCTTGACCTCAAATTCAAATCCAACTAATTTCAAATATGAGGGTGATCTTTCCCTGATTTTCCTCAACAACCCAAGATTTTCTCAAACAGCCCAACGCTCCCTCAGAATGGTGCATAGAGCATTGCAATTCTCCCCAAAAATAGTCCAAGGAGCACTCCCTCAGAATGGTGCATAGAGCATTGCAATTCTCCCCAAAAATAGGGCAAGGAGCGCTAGCGCTCCCTATCAGTGGGTATGCGAGCATTGCCTTTCTAAAGTGAGTTTAAAGTGGTTTTCTGGAGGCAAAAGGCTTTGTACTCGTCGTGAAATGACATGTTCTTCTTTAAATAGTCTTTGAGGGTGTCTTCAAGTGTTCCTTGTGATGTCGTTCGAGACACAACATAGGCAAGATGACTGTATGATGTCTATGACACTTGCGACACTTGTGGCCAAAAAGAAACACTTGCAACACTTTTAATGACAACAATGAGTAATTTTGATGTGTAACATTGTGTCCCTGAATGGGTTTAGGAGGTGAGTTGCAACTCGCTGTATCACCCAAAAGTTGTATCAGATCGACATAAACGCTAGTTCTGATGGACTCCTGGCACTGTATTCTAGCTAGGGGGACCCCTCTCCTGTGATTTTGTCACCCAGAAAAGTGTCTGATAGAGGATATTTAGAAGTAGGGTTTAGCTGAGTGAGGTACAATGCAAATCCAACACAGAGGGTCAACCTTCAAATCCCTTGTGTTGGGAAATTGTGGGCACCGTGGTTGTGTGGGAGTTGGTCATACACACCTTCTGGAGCTTACAAAACTCAGTTACATCACTCAGTTGCAATTTTGTGCCCCCATAACAAATTGTCATTATGTCCCTGAATGGCTTTAGTAGGCAAGTTTCAACTTTCCATAACACCCAAATCGTGCCTTGAATCAATGAAATGCTTGTTATGTTGGACTCCTGGCACCATATTCCAGCTAGGAGGACCCCTCTCATGTGATTCCATTGCCAAGAAAAGTGTTTGTTAGAGGATATTCAGAATTAGGGTTTATCTCAGTGAGGTAGAATGCAAATCCAGTGCAGGTGGTCAACTTTCAAAGCCCATGTTTTAGGTGATTGAGGGCACTATGGTCGTGTGGGAGTTGGTCAAACACACCTTATGGAGCTTACAAAACTCAATTATGTCACTCGATTATGATTTTGTGCTCCCAGATCAAATGTCCCTGAATGATTTTAGGAGGCAAGTTGTAAATCGCCATAGCACCCAACAGATGCCTTGGATCAACGAAAATCCAGTTCTGTTGGAATCCTAGCACTAGATTCTGGCTAGGGGGAACCCTCTCCTATAATTTCGTCACCCAGAAAAGTGTTTGTTAGAGGATCTCTGGAACTAGTGTTTCACTCAATGAGGCACAATGCAAATCCTACATAGTTAGTCAAATTTCAAATCCCCCATGTCGGGTGATTGTGGGCACCCTGGTTGTGTGTGCGTTGGTTATACACACCTTTTAAAGCTTACGGAAATCAGTTACATCGACCGGTTGTGATTTTTTTCCCCCGGACCAAATTTTCATTGTGTTCCTGAACAGATTCAAGAAGTGAGTTGTAACTCGCCATATCACCCAAACCATGCCTCAGATTGATAAAAATCCAGTTCCGTTTGACTCCTGACACCGGATTCCATCAACGGGGACCCCTCTTCTATGATTTCGTCACCCAAAAAAGTGTTTGTTAGAGGATCTGTAGAACTAGGGTTTAGCTCAATGAGGCACAATTCAAATCCGGCAGAGGGGGTTAACTTTCAAAGCCCTTATGTCGGGTGATTGTGGGCACTGTGGTCATGTGGGCATTGGTCATACACACCTTTTGGATTTTATAGAACTCAGTTACGTTGCCCGATTGTGACTTTTTTCCCTAGGACCAAATTGTCATTGTGTTTTTGAATGGCTTCAGTAGGCGAGTTACAACTCGCCATAACACCCAAACCGTGCCTCGGATCGATGAAAGTCTTGTTCCATTGGAATCCTGGCACCAGATTCCAGCTAGGGGGACCCTCTCCTGTGATTCTGTCCCCGATAAAAGTGTTTGTTAGAGGATATCTGGAACTAGGCTTTAGCTCAGTGAGGCACAATGAGAATACGACACAGGGGGTCAAATTTCAAAGCCCCTATGTCGAGCGATTGTGAGCGCTATGGTCATGTAGGCATTGGTCATACACACCTTCTGGAGCTTATGAAACTCAATTACGTCGCTTGGTTGTGATTTTGTGCCCCCACACCAAATTGTCATTGTGTCCCCGAATGGCTTCAGGAGGCGATTTGAAATTTGCCATAGCACCCAAATCATGCGTCGGATCGATGAAAAGCCAGTTTTGTTGGACTCTTGGCATCGGATTCTAGCTAGGAAGACCCCTCTCCTATGCTTCTATTGCCTAGAATAGTGTTTTTTAGAGGATCTCTGGAACTAGGGTTTAGCTCAGTGAGCCACAATGCAAATCAGACATAGGGGGTCAAATTTCAGATCCCCTGTGTCGGGTGATTTTGGGAACTATGGTCTTGTGGGGGTTGGTCATACACACCTTTCAAAGCTTACGAAACTTAGTTATGTCGCCCGGTTTTGATTTTGTGCCCCCGGACCAAATTGTCATTGTGTCCTTGAATGGATAGAGGAGGCGAGTTGCAAGTCACCATAGAACCCAAACCATGCCTCGGATCAATGAAACGCCAGTTATGTTGGACTCCTGGCACCAGATTCCAGCTAGGGAGACCCCTGTCTTGTGATTTCATCACCCATAAAAGTGTTTGTTAGAGGATATTTGGAACTAAGGTTTAGCTCAGTGAGGCATAATGCAAATCTGACATAGGTGGTGAACTTTCAAATCCCCTGTGTCGGGCGATTGTGGGCACCGTGGTCATGTGGGCATTGGTCATACACACCTTTTGGAGCTTACAAAACTCAATTACATCGCCCAGTTGTGATTTTGTGCCCCCAAACTAAATTGTCATTGAGTCTCTGAATGGCTTTAGGATGCGAGTTGAAACTCACCATAGCACCCAAACCATGCATCGAAACGATGAAACGCCAGTTCTGTTGGAGTCTTGGCCCCAAATTCCAGCCAGGGGGACCCCTCTCCTGTGATTTTGTTACCTATAAAAGTGTTTGTTGGAGGATCTCCAGAACTAGGGTTTGGCTCAGTGAGGAACAATGCAAATCTGACATAGGGGGTCTACTTTTAAATCCCCTATGTCGGGCAATTTTGGGCACCGTGGTCATGTGGGTGTTGGTCATACACACCTTTGGGAGCTTACAAAACTCAGTTACATTGCACGGTTGTGATTTTGTGCCCTCGGACCAAATTTTTATTGTGTCCCTGAATGGCTTCAGGAGGCGAGTTGAAACTCTCCATAGCACCCAATCTATGATTCAGATCGATGAAACTCTAGTTATGTTGGACTCCTAGAACCGGATTCCAGCTAGGGGGACCCCTCTCCTATGATTCCGTTGCCTAGAAAATTCTTTGTTAGAGGATCTCCAGAACTAGGGTTTAGCTCAGTGAGGCACAATGCAAATCTGTCATAGGGGTCAACCTTCAAAGCACCTATGTTGGGCGATTTTGGGCATCGTGGTACTATGGACATTGGTCATTCACACCTTTCAGATCTTACAAAAATCAGTTACGTCGCCCGACTATGATTTTGTGCCCCCAGAACAAATTTTCATTATGTCCTTGAATGGATTCAAGACACGAGTTGGAAATCGCCATAGCACCCAAAGCATGCCTCATATCGATGAAACGCCAATTCTGTTGGACTCTTGACACCAGATTCCAATTAGGGGGACCCCTCTCCTGTGATTCTGTTGACCAAAAAAGTGTTTGTTAGAGGATCTCTGGAACTAGGGTTTAGCTCAGTGAGGCACAATGAAAATTCAACACAAGGGGTCAAATTTCAAAGACCCTGTGTCTGGTGATTGTGAGCATTGTGGTCATGTGGGAGTTGGTCATACACACCTTTGGGAGCTTATGTAACTCAGTTACATCGCTTGGTTGTGATTTTGTACCCCTGCACCAAATTGTCATTATGTCCCTAAATGGCTTCAGGAGGCAAGTTGCAACTCGCCAAAGAACCCAAAATGTGCCTTGGATTGACGAAATGCTAGTTATGTTGGATTCCTATTACCAAATTCCAGCTAGGGGGACACCTCTCCTGTGATTTCATCACCTAGAAAAGTTTTTATTAGAGGATCTTGGTAACTAGGGTTTAGCTCAGTGAGGCACAATGCAAATTTGGCACAGGGGGTCAACTTTCAAATCCCCTATTTTGGGTGATTGTGGGAATCATAGTCATCTGGGAGTTGGTCATACACACCTTTTGAATCTTACAAAATTCAGTTATGTCACCTGGTTGTGATTTAGTGCCCATGGACAAAATTGTCATTGTGTCCCTGAATGACTTCAGTAGGTGAGTTGCAACTCACCATAGCACCCAAACTGTGCCTCATATCGATGAATCACTAGTTCTGTTGGATTCCTAGCACTAGATTCCATTTACGGGGACCCCTCTCCTATGATTTCGTCGCCTAGAAAAGTGTTTGTTAGAGGATCTCCAGAACTAGCGTTTAACTCAGTGAGGCACAATGCAAATCTAACAAAGAGGGGTCAATATTCAAAGCCACTATATCGGGTGATATTGGGCACCGTAGACATATGGGCATTGGTCATACACACCTTCCGAAGCTCACAGAACTCAGTTACGTCACCCGATTGGGATTTTGTGCCCCTAGAACAAATTGCCATTATGTCCTTGAATGGCTTCAGGAGGCGAGTTGCAACTCGCCATAGCACCCAAACCATGCTTCGGATCAAAAGAACACCAGTTCTGTTGGACTCCTGGTACCATATTCCAGATAGGGGGACCCCTCTCCTGTGATTTCGTTGCCTAGAAAAGTGTTTGTTAGAGGATCTCCGGAACTAGGGTTTAGCTCAGTGAGGCACAATGAAAATCCGGCACAGGCGGTCAACTTTCAAAGGCCCCATGTCGAGAGATTGTGGGCACTATGGTTGTGTGGGAGTTTTTGATACACACCTTTTGTAGCTTACAAAACTCAGTTACGTCCCCCGGTTGTGATTTTGTGGCCCCAGACCAAATTGTCATTGTGTCCCTGAATGGCTTTAGGAGGCGAGTTGCAACTCGCCATATCACCCAAATCGTGCCTCGGATTAATGAAATGCCAGTTCTGTTGGACTCCTCGTACCGGATTCCAGCTGGGAAGACCCCTTTCATGTAATTTTTTCACCTATAAAAGTGTTTGTTAGAGGATATCCAAAACTATGGTTTAGATCAGTGAGGCACAATGAGAATCCGACATAGGGGGTAAAATTTCAAAGCCCTTATGTCTGGCGATTGTGGGCACCATGGTCCTATGGGCGTTGGTCATTCACACCTTCTAGAGCTTATGAAACTCTTTTATGTTGCCCGGTTGTGATTTTTTGCGCTCGTACCAAATTGTCATTTTATCATGAAAAGGATTTAGGAGGTGTTATAACTCCAAGAGTCACTCCTAGACTGCAAATGAGAGTAATCTTGGTAACATATAAATAAAAATACTTGGTTGGTTTTGTGAATCAAGAAAGATAAAACAAGGAAGGGAAAGGACAATAACCTGTTGCAATTCAATGATGGACCATTGAGCTATGGAGTCAAGCAAATACCCTGCTCATTAAATGCAATCAATATGCATATCAGATAAAGGTTTATTGAATACAGGAAGAAAAAGATAACACAAAGAAGAACATCCATAAGGTAGAGATACTCTCTGTATAAATGAATTCAAGGTACTTGAATGTAAACAATGACTAATAGGAAAGATACATCAGATCCTCGGACGCTCAAGAATCCATTAATCAAAGGCAACCATGATCCTCAAGGTGTACAATTCATTCAAGTAAGAAGACAAATTGGAAAACAAAATAAGAGATACAATCTGATAACACAGATATCATGAACCTTCAATAACATAAATGTTTACAAAAACATAATCCCCTCAGGGTTACAATGATCACAGGCAAAGTTCCTGCTACATCCCTCTCATCTCTCTTGGCTCATTAATCCAACCCTTCTCAAACATATCTCTAATTCCTTAAATATAAAATAGCATCCAAATATCATTCGGAGGTCGAATCACATCTCCTCCATTGGATTCTAAGCCTTGGAGATAGGTGGAAACAATAAAAAAGACAAAAAATCAACAAACTGCTAATTTTTAGGGATTTGTTGGAAGTCATTAATAAATTGTTTCCACCTCACTACATGAGGACTTTGATGGAGGTAAACATTAGGTGTAGGTGTCCCTTTCCATCTAATTGATCCTTGAGAATCCATTTGAATCCTCTTTGACAGGTGACAACCTCCTAACAAGGCGAATATCCAAACAGTAACCGCTACAAGAAATTTTGTAGCGTCGCTATAAAATAGTTCTGCACATTTCATAGCACCACTTATATGTCTAATATCTCTCTAACCATAACACATTTTGCAAAATTTAGATATTTTTTGTTATTTGGTATGTGATAAACAAAAACCTCCTCTATTTTTCATAAATACCGTCCCATTTGTTCATAATCTAAGTTTTAAGTTAGTCACTCAAAACTTGCAGAAGCATCCTTGCAAAACAACTCTGCACATTTCATAGCACTGATCAAAAACATGCCTGCAGTTTCTGTAGCGCCGATCCTTTGTGAAATTCCATAGAATCCATCCTGAATTAGCCTCTGTGAATTGGTAGTGCCCATCATCAAAACAACTATGTGGATTTTCTAGCGCCACTATGACACAGTCATTCGGAATTTGTAGCGCCACCGTTAAGTTCAACTTAGGAGTTTTAGTAGCATATAAGGTAGAAAAATCACAGAACATACTACAATGATGATTCTGTAGTGCCATCGTTGAAATAACTCCGCAAATTCGGTAGCGCACCTCCTCTTTTTTAGGAAAGTCTCCATTTTCATAAGCTTTCTCTTTAATGTGTGCATGGAGTTTCTAACCCGTGTCTTGTGTTGATGACAGGTGCACTTGGCTCTCGGTCTTGGTGCTTAAGGAAGATGGCACTGCAGAATCTCTTAATTTACAAGTGCTACAAAATAGATCGTAACAATAACCAAAATTCTAGTACAAATTCTTGTGCTAACAAGAGGTGAGTTGCAAATCGCCATAGCACCCAAACTGTGCCTTGGATCGATGAAACACCAATTTTGTTGGACTCTTGGCATCAGATTCCAGCTAGGGGGACCCCTCTCTTGTAATTTCGTCACCCAGAAAAGTGTTTTATAGAGGATCTTTGGAACTAGGGTTTATCTCAGTGAGGCACAATGCAAATCCGACACAGATGGTTAACTTTCAAATCCCATGTGTCAAATTATTGTGGGCACTGTAGTCATGTGGGAGTTCGTCAGACGCACCTTCTGGAGCTTACAAAACTCAATTATGTTGCCTGGTTTTGATTTTGTGTCCCTATAACAAATTTTCATTGTATCCCTGAATGGCTTCAGGAGGCGAGCTGCAACTCGCCATAGCATCAGATCAACGAAACGCTAGTTCTATTGGAATCCTAGCACTGGATTCTAGCTAGGGTGACCCCTCTCCTCTGATTTTTCTGGCCAGAAAAGTGTTTGTTAGAGGATCTCCAGAACTAGGGTTTAGCTAAGTGAGGCATAATGAAAATATGACACAGGGGGTCTACTTCGAAATCCCCTGTGTCGAGCGATTGTGGGAACTTTGGTCATGTGGGAGTTGGTCATACACACTTTCCAAAGCTTACATAACTCATTTACGTTGCCCGATTGTGATTTTGTGCCCCTGGACCAATTTTTTATTATGTTCTTGAATGGCTTAAGGAGGTGAGTTGCAACTCTCTATAGCACCCAAACTATGCTTCGGATTGATGAAACTCTAGTTATGTTGGAATCGTAGCACCAGATTCCAACTAGGGGGACCCATATCCTATGATTTCATCGCCTAGAAAATTATGTGTTAGAGGATCTCCAGAACTAGGGTTTAGCTCAATGAGGCATAATGCAAATCCAACACAGGGTGTGAAATTTAAAATCACCTGTGTCGGGCGATTATGGGCACAGTGTTCATGTGGAAGTTGGTCATACACACCTTCCAAAGCTTACATAACTCAGTTACATCACCCGGTTGTGATTTTGTGCCCCCAGACCAAATTGTCATTGTGTCCCTGAATGGATTCAGTAGGCGAGTTGCAACTCTCCATAGCACCCAAATCATGCCTCAGACAGATGAAACGCCAGTTCTGTTGGACTCCTGGCTCCAGATTCCATCTAGGGGGACCCCTCTCCTCTGATTTTGTCACCTAAAAAAGTGTTTGTTACAGGATCTTCAGAACTAGGGTTTAGCTCAGTGAGGCACAATGCAAATCTGACACATGTGGTCAAATTTCAAATCCGATGCATCGGGCGATTTTGGGCACCGTGGTCAAGTGGGAGTTGGTCATACACACCTTACAAAGCTTACGAAACTCAGATATGTTGCCCGGTTGTGATTTTGTGCCCCTGGACCAAATTTTCATTATGTCCATGAATGACTTCAAAAGGCTAGTTGCAACTCTCCATTGCACTTAAACTGTGCCTCAGATCAATGAAACACCAGTTTTGTTGGACTCCTAGCACTGGATTCCAACTAGGGGGACCCCTCTCCTATGATTTTGTTGCCCAATAAAGTGTTTGTTAGAGGATATCCGGAACTAGGTTTTGACTCTATGAGGCACAATGCAAATTCGACATAGGGGGTCAACTTTCAAAGCCCCTATGTCAGAAGATTGTGTTCATCGTGGTCATGTGGGCGTTGGTCATACACACCTTCGAGCGCTTACGGAACTCAGTTACATCACCCGGTTGTGATTTTGTTCCCCCAGACCAAATTGCTATTGTGTCCCTGAATGACTTCAGGAGGCGAGTTACAACTCACCAGAGCACCCAAACCATGCCTCAGATCAACGAAACACCAATTTTGTTGGACTCCTGGCACCAGATTCCAGCTAGGGGGACCCCTCTCCTGTGATTGCGTCGCTAATAAAAGTGTTTGTTATATGATCTCTGGAACTAATGTTTAGCTCGGTGAGGCACAATGCAAATCTAGAACAAACGATCAACTTTCAAATCCCCCATTTTGGGCGATTTTAGGCACCGTGGTCGTGTTCACATTGGTCATACACACCTTCTGAAGCTTACATAACTCAGTTACGTCACCTAGTTGTGATTTTGAGCCCCCAAAACAAATTGTCATTGTGTCCCTGAATGGCTTCAGGAGGCGAGTTGCAACTCGCCATAGCACCCAAATTGTGCATCGGATCGATGAAATCTCAGTTCTTCTAGACTCTTGGCACTGTATTCCAGCTAGGGGGACCCCTCTCCTATGATTTTGTCACCCAAAAAAGTGTTTGTTAAAGGATCTCAGGAACAAGGTTTTAGCTCAGTGAGACACAATGCAAATCCGACATAGGGGGTCAACTTTCAAAACCCTTGTTTCAGGCGATTGTTGGCATTGTGGTGTTGTGGGCGTTGGTCATACACACCTTCTGGAGCTTACAAAAATCAGTTATGTCATCTGGTTGTGATTTTGTGCCCCCAGACCAAATTTTCATTGTGTCCCTGAATGCCTTTAGTAGGTGAGTTTCAACTCGCTATAGCAGCCAAACTGTGCCTCAGATCGATGAAATGCTAGTTATGTTGGACTCCTGGCACCAGATTCCAGATAGAGGGACCCCTCTCCTATGATTTCGTCGCCAATAAAAGTGTTTGTTAGAGGATCTTTAGAACTAGGGTTTATCTCAGTGAGGCATAATGCAAATCCGACACAAGTGGTCAACTTTCAAAGCCCATGGTTTGGGAGATTTAGGGCATCGTGGTCATGTGGGATTTAATCATACAGACCTTACGAAGATTATGAAACTCAGTTACGTCGCCCGATTGTGATTTTGTGCCCCCGTATCAAATTTTCATTGTGTCCCTGAATGATTTCAAGAGGCAAGTTAGAAGTCGCCATAGCACCCAAACCGTGCCTTGGATCGACGAAAAGTCAATTCTGTTGGACTCTTGGCACCATATTCCATCTAGGGGGACCCTTTTCCTATGATTTCATCACCCAAAAAAGTGTTTGTTAGAGGATCTCCAAAACTTGTGTTTAGTTTAGTGAGACACAATGAAAATATGACACAGGCGGTCAACCTTCAAAGCCCCTGTGTTGGGAAATTGTGGGCACCGTGGTTGTGTGCGCATTATTCATACACATGTTCTGGAGCTTACGAAACTTAGTTACGTCGATCGATTTTGAATTTGTGCCCCAGAAAAAATTGTCATTGTGTCCCTGAATGGATTCAGGAGGCAAGTTGCAACTCGCTATAGCACTGATCTAGAATCGGATCCAGAAGCCTGACAGGGCTCAAAAATGAAAGTACTAAGAATCTGACGAAACCAACGCCATTGCATCCATCTCATCTTCCTGATTCCAACCATATATTTACTTTTTCAAACGGGCTTCGCATGTGAAAAATATCACGTTCTGTCCGAAAACCCAAACAGGCAAAAGAGTGGATGATTGTACAGTCTATACAGTCCATGTGGCAGGCTGACTGTACAGGCCATACGGCCGTACATATGATGTGGCAGCTCTAGGAGATGACATGTGGTAGGTGATGTGGCATCCGATAGACAATTGGACCAGTCAGAGGGTGACACGTGTCACCACTGTAAGGGTGACACGTGGCACATGCTGACGTGGCAGGCATGTGGCAAGGTTGACTGGGAAGGTGCAGTGTTAGGTGGCAGAATACGTGGACCATTCAGCTCTTGTCAGGTGGTAGTTGTTGATTAGTTGTTGAGATGCCATGTGGCCCAGTCATGGGCTGCCACGTGGCACCCTGTGGTTGGTTCGTGGTTTGTGTAAAAGTTTATGGTTTTCCCCGGGGTCGAATGCCCGACCTATTCTATGCTATGGACTGGCAAGACTAGGCTAACCACTCGAGCCACTGTTGTTGGTTACAATGTTTACGAAAAAATATTTATTTGAATTTGGTCAAAGCTTTATGCGAAGGCAAAAAGGGCAGAAGCTTAGCCCCAGCCCATGGTTTCAACCTCGGCACTTGACATATGACAGGACCACGACCACAACTTACCATATGTGTAGGGGTTTGGATAGGGCCTAGCCCTTGAACCCCGTGCCAACATATAACCACCAAGGAAACGACCAGGTCCTATTCACCAGATTTGGGCGCGGGTAAGTTTGTTAGCTCGCGGTCCTTTGACCATGACTGAAAACTAGGAGCTAGAGCGCGAGGGAAGGGCCAACACATAGCCCGAGGGACTAGCACTCAGCCACATGGCCGGATACAACCAGGAGCGCACGCAAGTTTTGGGGGCAGTGCCCTATTATTCATTCAAAAGTGGGTTTTTCCCAATGTATTGGGATTTCATTTGATTATATGCCTGTTTTTAATGGATTTTCTCCATTATTGGGAGATATTGGGCATTTTTGAAGCCCAAATTTTGGGAGGAAGTTGTGGATGGATAACCAACTTCAGATCTATAAAAACGAGGCCTGTTTGAGGCCTTGGAGGATAGTCAGAGAAGATTTATACTGAAGGGAATCCAAGCCAAATCCATTTTTATGCAGGGAAGCTATTGAGGAGCAGACGCTTGTGGGCCATTTATGGGAGCTCCGGACGTCCTTTTTGTGTGCCGTTTTCTTTGTAGGGTTCTAGAGATCTGAAAGAACATGACCAGATTAGTCTTGTAACCAATTGGCACTGCTGTGATGTACTTTTGAGATTTTGAACAGAAATAAAGAAGCCTCCCCCACATAGACAATGGCCCGGAGACGTAGGCAACGTTGTGCCAAACTCCGTTATCAATTCTCGTGTTATGGTTTGCTGTTGATTACTTCATTTCAGATCTGCATATGTGTATATGGATGTCATAATTCCTCTTCTTTCCTCATTCTTTCATTAATTTCCTCAAATGGTTAATTAACACATGCAAAATTAAAACTCAACCATAGTCATTAAAAGATCCTACGGATCAAGTGGTATCAGAGCTAGTTGACGTTTGGATTTGAGTTTTGCATGTTAACCAGGGAAAAGCTACAACGTGGTGAAGGTGAGATTGTTGCAGAGAATCCATTAATTGGATTAAGAAAGAGAGATTCTCACAGCGAGAAGATGGCATCGGAAGAAGGGATTTCTCAGGATGAGAAAGAGTTCTGGAAAACATTCCTTGCTATGTCGGATATGGTGAAAGTTTTGTATGAGGATTACTTGGAACGAAAGAGACCAGTTTTGGGTAAATCTTCAAAGGGAAAAAGTGAAGAGGAAGAGGATCATCCTCATATTCCTCCTTCACCTCCATCACCACCTCCTTCTTCTCCTTCTTCTTCAAGTTCAAGTTCTAAATCTAATGGAAAGAAAAATGTTCATAAGAATAAGAATGAAATGCCATTGTTAAAACTTGATGTTAAATTTGAGTTTCCCATATATGATGGTGAAGTAAATGCAGAAAAACTTGACAATTGGATCAAGCAGATGGAGGTATACTGCAGTGTGCAACAGATCAAGGATGAGGCCACACATTAAGTTGGCATCTTTGAGACTTGCAGGTACAACTCTCATCTGGTGGAAAAGCAAGCTGCAAAAGGGAACACAACATGTGGGTAATGTATTTCCATCATGGAAGAGTTTCATTTCTGCACTTAGGAAACAGTTCTATCTTTTGGGTTATAAAGAAAAAGCATTAATTGAATGGCAATCTTTAAAACTAAGAAAAGGACAAACAGTGCAAGAATACATTGATGGATTTCGAAAAATGGCATTAATGTTAGATATCCCTTTGTAAACACAAGAAACTCTTATGAAGTATATAGGAGGTTTACCTGTGCATATTAGAAACACTGTTTTCATGTTTGGACCCACTAACCTTAATGAGGTTTCTGTTCAAGCTACGTATATTGAAGCAGGGAAAGCAGGTGTGTCAGGGGAATCATCGTCTTCAAGGAAAGAGGACAAGAGGAAAAGGGATGGAAAGAATGCAAATGCAGTGATGAGGAAGGAAGGAAAGCCCTCTTGCAAGCATTGCAAGAAAGAGGGACATGATGAGGACAAATGTTGGAAGTTGCATCCTGAGAAGAGGCCAAAGTGGTTCAAAGAAAAGAAGGGAACGCAGACAGTGGCAACGACAACAAAACCCATAGACTTGGGATCGGATTCAGGTGATGAATCAAAGATCTCATTGGTCGGTATGACAGGTAAAATTAGTGAAGACATTGATTGTAGAAACAACTTGTTTCATATAAGGGTAATCATGCGACAGACTAAGATAGACACATTAATCGATAGTGGATCTCAATCTAATCTAATCTCAGAAGAATTGGTTAAGCAATTGGGATTAAAAACACAACTACATCATAAGCTTTACACACTTAAATGGATAAGCAATCATCATCAAATACACATAACAAAGCAGTGCAAAATCAAATTTGCAATTTCATCTAAGTATGTGGACGAAGTAACATGTGATGTAGTGCCATTAAGAGAATGTGGAATGGTCTTAGGTAGTCCTTATTTATATGATCGTAAGGCAATCTTCTACAGGACAAAGAATCAATATCAATTCACAAAAGCAGGTCAAGATTATGTGGTTCATGCTCATCATGTTAAAGAAAATAAAACACTTCAAACAATGGAACAATTAAAGAAGGCAGTGCAAGAAAGCAACAAACCAATAATTTCTTCAAATGAAGTAATTGATCTTAAGCAAGAACAAGAAATGATTGTTGAATGGAAAATCAATCATAAGTTGCTTCAAGATAAGCTCATGTCGTGCAAATATTTCAAGTATATCAGCTCATTTACAGTCTTCTTTTTCATGTTGTCATTAGTAATGCTTTCTACATGGATGATAGTGGCTTCAGTAAAATGTAACAGGGTTCAAATGGCTAACAATCTACTATCAGTTGTCATGATTGTGTTACAGTTGATCTTGATGAGACAGGTGCACAGGAAAGAGTTCAGAGACAGAGGACAAGCCGGGTGGCCTATCCCGAGCTTGTTGAATGGTCAGTAACCTTTTGGGGACGAAAAGGTCTTTTAGTGGGGAGGTGTGATCCAGAATCGGATCCAGAAGCCTGACAGGGCTCAAAAAGGCTCAAAAATGAAAGTACTCGGAATCCGACGAAACTAGCGCCATTGCGTCCGTCTCATCTTCTTGATTCCATCCATATATTTACTTCCTCAAATGGGCTTTGTATGCGAAAGATATCACGTTCTGTCTGAAAACCCAAACATGCAAAAAAGGGGATGACTATACAATCCGCACAGTGCCACGTGGCAGGCTGACTGTATAGGTCGTATGGCTGTATAGATGACGTGGTAGCTCTAGGAGATGACACATGGCAGGTGATGTGGTGTCTGACAGACAATTGGACCAGTCAGAGGGTGACACGTGTCACCACTGTAAGGGTGACACATGGCACATGCTGATGTGGCAGACATGTGGCAAGGTTGACTGGGCAGGTACGGTGTCAGGTGGCAGAGTACGTCGTAGGCACGTGGACCATTCAACCCTCGATAGGTGGCAGTTGTTGATTATTTGTTGAGGTGCCGCGTGGCCCAGTCATGGTCTTCCACGTGGCACCCTGTGGTTGGTTCGTGGTTTGTATAAAAGTTTATGGTTTTCCCCGGGGTCAAACCCCCGACGTATTGTATACTATGGACTGGCAAGACTAGGCTAACCACTGGGCCACTGTTGGTGCTTACAATGTATACGACAAAATATTTATTTGAATTTGGTCAAAGCTTTATGCGAAGGTGGAAAGGGTCAGGGCTTAGCCCCAGCCCATGGTTTCAACCTCGACACTTGACATACGATAGGACCACGACCATGGCTTACCATATGTGCGAGGGTTTGGATAAGGTGTATCCCTTGGACCCCATGCTAGCATATAACCACCAGTGAAACGACCAGTGCCTATTCACCATATTTGGGCGCGGGTAAGTTTGTTAGCTCGCGGTCCTTTGACCATGCCCGAAAACCAGGAGCTAGAGCGCGAGGGAAGGGCCAGCGCATAGCTGGAGGGGCTAGCGCTCGGCCACATGGCCCGATACGACCAAGAGCACGTAAAAGTTTGGGGGGCTATGCCCTATTATTCATTCAAAAGTGGGTTTTTCCCAATGTATTGGGATTTCATTTGATTATATGCCTGTTTTTAATGGATTTTCTCCATTATTGGGAGATATTGGGCATTTTTGGAGCCCAAATTTTGGGAGGAAGTTGGGAATGGATAACCAACTTCAGATCTATAAAAACTAGGCCTATTTGAGGCCTTGGAGGAAAGTCAGAGAAGAGTTATGCTGAAGGGAAGCCAAGCCAAAGCCATTTTTATGCAGGGAAGCTATTGAGGAGCAGACGCTTGCGGGCCATTTCTGGGAGCTCCGGACGTCCATTTTGCGTGTCGTTTTCTTTGCAGGGTTCTAGAGATCTGGAAGAACATGACCAGATCAGTCTTGTAGCCAACTGGCACTACTACGATGTACTTTTGATCTTTTGAAAAGAAATAAAGAAGCCTCCCCCACAGAGACAAAGGCCCGGAGACGTAGGCAACGTTGTGCCGAACTCCGTTATCAATTCTCGTGTTATGGTTTGCTGTTGATTATTTCATTTTAGATCTGCATATGTGTATATGGCTATCATAATTCCTCTTCTTTCCTCATTCTTTCATTAAGTTCCTCAAATGGTTAATTAACACATGCAAAATTAAAACTCAACTATAGTCATTAAAAGATCCTACTGATCAAGCACCCAAACTGTGCCTCGGATCGACGAAACACCAATTGTTTTGTACTCCTAGCACTGGATTCCATCTAGGGGGGATCCTCTCCTATGATTTCGTCATTCATAAAAGTTTTTCTTAGAGGATCTCCAGAACTAGGGTTTATCTTAGTGAGGCACAATGCAAATCCAACAGAGGGTGAAAAATTTCAAATCCCCTATGTCGGGTGATTTTGGGCACTGTGGTCATGTGGGTGTTGGTCATACACACCTTTCAGAGATTATAGAACTTAGTTACATCGTGCAGTTGTGATTTTGTTCCCTAGGGACAAATTGTCATTATGTCCCTGTATGGCTTCAGTAGGTGAGTTGCAACTCATGATAGCACCCAAATTGTGCCTCGGATCGAAAAAAACGCTAGTTTTGTTGGACTCCTAGCACCAAATTCTAGCTAGGGGGACCCCTCTCCTGTGATTTCATTGCCCATAAAAGTGTTTGTTAGAGGATCTTTGGAACTAGGTTTTAGTTGAGTGTGGCACAATGCAAATCCGACACAGAGGGTCATCTTTCAAATCCCATCTGTCGGGCGATTGTGGGCACTGTGGTCTTGTGGGCATTGGTCATACACACCTTCTGGAGCTTACGGAACTTAGTTAGATCACTCGGTTGTGATTTTGTGCTGCCAGACCAAATTGTCATTATGTCCCTAAATGGCTTCACGAGGCGAGTTGCAACTCGCCATATGACCCAATATATGCCTCGAATCGACGAAACACTAGTTATGTTGGACTACTGGCACCAGATTCCATCTAGAGGGACCCCTCTCCTATGATTCCGTGGCCTAGAAAAGTGTTTGTTAGAGGATATCCAGAACTAGGGTTTAGCTTAGTGAGCCAAAATGAAAATCTGGCACAGAGGGTCAGCTTTCAAATCCTTTGTGTCGGGCGATTGTGGGCACCATTGTCGTGTGGGAATTGGTCATACACACCTTTTGGAGCTTACAGAACTCAGTTGTGTCACCTGTTAGTGATTTTGTTCCCCCAGACCAAATTGTCATTGTGTCCTTGAATGGCTTCAGGAGGCGAGTTGCAACTCACCACAACACCTAAACCATGCCTCAGATTGACAAAACACCAGATCTGTTGGAATCCTGGCACCATATTCCAACTAGGGGAACCCCTCTCCTATGATTTTTAGCCCCAAAAGTTTTTTGTTAGAGGTTCTTTGGAACTAGGATTTATCTCAATGAGGCATAATGCAAATCTGACACAGGGGGTCAACTTTCAAATCCCATCTGTCAAGCGATTGTGATCACCATGGTCGTGTGGGCATTGGTCATACACACCTGTCAGTGTTTCATGGAAACCTGCACAGGAGATCTAGATAAAGAAAGTACAAACAAATCTTATCAAGAAAGGAAGAGAGATTCAATATGGAAGAATGAGAAAATATATTCACACTAGTCCAATGAGCTGATGATTGATACATAGATCATGATCAATATGATACAATGAACGAGTGGAATACACTCATATATAGGGAAAAGCATTCCATAATTAAGAAAAGCAATCGAGCAGTTAGATTTCATTAGGAATGCATGCATGCATAATAGTGATGGTAAAAATAGAAAGTCTAAATAGAACTAGTCAGTTAACTCCCACTGAACTAGTGTGTCGAAAATAGAAATTTCTCCAAAACCCCACTGAACATCACTATGGAGTAAAAAATGACTCTCAGCGACTAGGCCATTTTAGGTACTCATGTACAATGCAACTAGTGAACACTGAATAAAAGTGAGGAAAGAGGGAAAACCACATGGGAACAAACCCCCCCCTCAAAAGATAATGTATCAAAAGAAGAAAATGACAGTTGCTAGGCAACTGCGTTCTTCACTACAAGACGATCCCGCAAAGTCTGAAACTTTTGCTCATTGAAAGTCTTCGTGAAGATGTAGAAATATTTATGGATATGATGAACTCCTTTGGCAACTTGTCGGGCCTTGTACTTCTTGATCCTATGGACCCATTTGCACCTGAAAATATTCCTTTCTAGTGGATGTGGAACCAGATTCCAAGTCTGGTTCTGTAGAAGAGAGTAATACTCCTTCTGCATGGCTGATTGCCATAATGGATTTCCCACAACCCTATTGTAGTTTTGTGGATCAGTAGATTGAACCATATAGCAATGTATGTGCATCATAGGTTCTGAAACTGAAAATACATGAGAAGGCTCCTCATGCTGACATTGAGTCCTCCTCGAATCCAATGGATTCCCTACAAGGTTTCCTGCTGCCTAAAGTGTGGTATGTGCCTTCTTGGTCATCTGCTGAAGCTTCGGTGTTGGCTTCTTATCTGGATGTACTACCTGCTTATTTCCATGTACAAACTCAGAGTGTATGAAATCATCTCTAATGTCTGAAACTGATGGAAGAACAAGAGTATATGCATGTTTTAGTGGAGGTCCATGCAAAGTACTCTCCTTATGTGTAAGTAGAATAGAGGAGTCATCGCCAAAAATCTTAGTGAATTTATACAACCTTGACTTGTGATCCACCTCACCAATTGCAATAATGGAATTGTCATGCATGTCAATTACTGAAACTGAATTTGATGTAAATTCAGACTTTTTTCCTTTTTGAGTGATCTGATAAACTGAGAGAAGATTCATAGAAAGCTTCAGACCATGTAAAACATTCTCAAAACTTCCATTGTGGAGTTCCACTCTCCCTTATCCTGGTACTGTTACTGGAGTATCACCCCCCATGAGAATAGGGGGTCTTGAACATGGACTCAAGGAAGATAAAACTTCCTCTTTCACTGCCATATGATGGGTTGCACCAGAATCTATAATCCATGAATCAGATGAGGAATTAATTGCAACAAGAGCATGATGATTACCTTTCTTAGGAGCAGGATATTTTTCCTTCTGTTTCTTGACTCCCTTTGGAATGAAGTTTCCAAGGTTGTTCTGCTGAAGTGCATGTTCCATAAGATCGATCTGTTTCTTTATGCATGTGGATTCTTCATGATTTGGTTTATTGCAGTAAGTGCATTGCTTTCTGTTACACATGCAATTTGCACACCTAGGTACCTCGCCCTAAGTGTCGTAAAGTGTCATATAAGTGTCTCATACACCTTGACACCATGGAATAACCTATGTCACAATCCCTAGTCAATGTGGAGGAGG
>JZKD02S2219410.1:659747-693234 GCA_000966675.3 Picea glauca
TGTATATTATCAAAACTTTTAGGGTCTAAGGTATTCAACTCTACCTCAAGCATATGACCTTGCATCTCATCCTACTTTCCAAAGAGTCCTTCCAAGGTGGTCTAGATCTCATTTGGAGTCTTTCATGCGGCAACATAAAACCACAAATCAATGGATATTAACTCAATAAGTAGGCATGTGGCCTCATCCTTTGAGGTTCGCCCATCTCATCTTCTCAATCGCTGATGTAGGTTTTGTTTCTATCGCCATCGTGAAATTATACAATCATTTCCTTCTGAGTTGGAATTCTGCCATGGGATTCCAATAAAAATAATTGTATGCTGTGAGGATTACCACCAAGTTTGAATTTATAATAGTTGTCATATCCGTCTCTCCCACTGATTCCAAGAACCCCTAAAAATTTACTCTCAATCTGCAAGTGAAAAATTAAGAAATTAAGAATTCATATCAATTTCAGGAGATGATCTTGCAACTTAGTTTCTGATCAGACGGTGAGGAATATCGCCAAATAGTTGAAAACCCACTTCCAAAATGGGTCGATTTACTTTATAAGAGGGTTGTTTCCTCCAAAAAATAATATTTTGGGAGCAATGAATGTGGAAAGGTACGGCCACGGATTCGTATCAGTTTTAGGAGGCTATCTTGTGGCTCACTTTCTGAGCACATTGTGAAGAATCTCGTGAAATGTTTGAAAACCCACTTCAAAAATGGGCCTATTTACTTTCAACGCATGTCGTTTCCTCTAAAACGTAATATTTTGGGAGGAATAATTGCTGAAATTTATGACCACGGATTAAGCTCGCCGAAACCCCGATTTTCCTTATTCTTTGGCTTGTCTAGCTTCCTCCAAGCAGCATAGCTCTGATGCCATGTCAATGTTTCATGGAAACCTGCACAGGAGATCTAGCTAAAACAAGTACAAACAAAGATTATCAATAAAGGAAGATAGATTCAATATGGAAGAATGAGAAAATATATTCACACTACTTTAATGAGCTGATGATTGATACATAGATCATGATCAATATGATACAATGAATGAGTGGAATACACTCATATATAGGGCAAAGCATTCCATAATTAAGAAAATCAATCAAGCAGTTAGCTTTCCTTAGGAATTCATGCATGCATAATAGTGATGGTAAAAATAGAAAGTCTAAATAGAACTAGTCAGTTAACTCCTACTGAACTAGTGTGTCGAAAATAGAAATTTCTCCAACACCCCACTGAACATCATTATGGAGTAAAAAATGAGTCCCGGCTACTAGGCCATTTTAGGTACTCATGTGCAATGCAACTAATGAACACTGAAGAAAAGTGAGGAAAGAGGGAAAACCACATGGGAACAAAACCCCCCTCAAAAGATAATGTATCAAAAGAAGAAAATGACAGCTGCTAGGAAACTATGTTCTTTACTGCAAGATGATCCCGCAAAGTCTAAAACTTCAGCTCATTTAAAGTCTTTGTGAATATGTAGAAATCTTTATGGATCTGATGAAGTCCTTTGGCAAGCTCTTGGGCCTTGTACTTCTTGATCCTATGGACCCATCTGCACCTGAAAATATTCCTTTCTGGTGGATGTGGAACCAGATTCCAAGTCTGGTTCTGTAGGAGTGAGTCATACTCCTTCTACATGGCTACTTGCCATAATGGATTTCCCACAACCCTACTGTAGTTCTTTGGATCAGTAGATTGAATCATATAACAATGCATGGGCATCACAGGTTCTGAAACTAAAAATACATGAGAAGGCTCATCATGTGGAGATCGAGTCCTCCTTGAATCCAATGGATTCCTTGCAAGGTTTCTTGTTGTCTGAAGTACGGTATGTTCCTTCTTGGGCATCTGTTGAAGCTTTGGTGCTAGCTTCTTATTTGGATGTACTACCTGATTATTTCCATGTACAAAATCAGAGTGTATGGAATCATCTCTGATGTCTGAAACTGATGGAAGAACAAGAGTATATGCATGTTTCAGTGGAGGTGCATGCAAAGTACTCTCCTTACGTGTAAGTAGAATAGAGGAGTCATCGTCATAAAACTTAGTGAATTTATACAAGCTTGACTTGTGATCCACCTCACCAATTGAAATAATGGAATTGTCATGCATGTCAATTACTGAAACTGAATTTGATGTAAATTCAACCTTTTTTCCTTTTTGAGTGATCTGATAAACTGAGATCAGATCCATAGAAAACTTTGGAACATGTAAAACATTCTCAAAACTACCATTGTGGAGTTCCACTCTCCCTTCTCCTGCTGCTGCTATTGGAGTATGATCCCCCATGAGAATAGGTGGTCTTGAACATGGAATCAAGGAAGAGAAAACTTCCTCTTTCACTGCCATATGATGGGTTGCACTAGAATCTATAATCCATGAATCTGATGAGGAATTAATTGCAACAAGAGCATGATGATTACCTTTCTTAGGAGCAGGATCTTCTTCCTTCTGCTTCTTGATTCCCTCTGGAATGAAGTTTCCAAGGTTGTTCTACTGAAGTGCATGTACCATAAGATCGATCTATTTCTTCATGCATGTGGATTCTTCATGATTCAATTTATTGTAGTAAGTGCATTGCTTTCCCTTCTTCTTCTTGTTGGAATCTGAAGAGTCTTTGGAACCTGAAGAATCATTAAAGGATTTGGAATATCCCTCCTTCCTATTATGTTTGAATGACCTTTTTCCATCCTGCATGGTGAGTGCATGTGCTTTGGGATCTTTCATGAGGCCCATATGTATGAGTTTTATCTACTCTTGTGTAAGAGACTCAATGAACTGAGCCAACGTAGGCATTTTCCAATTTGTTCCAAAAAGACATCTGCCAGAATGGAAATTGGAGACATATATAGTGTATTCTGGTCCTAGCTTGGCCAAGATTGTTCGAATAAGTTGTTTCTCTTGTGTAGACTTATCAATACCACATTTATCCAAGCTTAATAACAAAGATTTAAATTTAGTTAAAAAATCTTGTATATTATCAAAACTTTTAGGGTCTAAGGTATTCAACTCTACCTCAAGCATATGACCTCACATCTCATCCTTCTTTCCAAAGAGTCCTTCCAAGGTGGTCCAAATCTCATTTGGAGTCTTGCATGCAGCAACATGAAACCACAAATCAATGGAGATTAACTCAAGAAGTAGTCCTGTGGCCTCATCCTTACGGTTCGCCCATCTCATCTTCTCAATCCCTGATGTAGGTTTTGTTTATGTCGCCATCGTCAAAATATACAATCCTTTCCTTCTGAGTTGGAATTCTGCCTTGGGATTCCAATAAAAATAATTGTATGGTGTGAGGATTACCACCAAGTTTGACTGTGTAATAGTTTTCATATCCGTCTCTCTCACCGATTCCAAGAACCCCTAAAAATTTACTCTCAATCTGCAAGTGAAAAATTAAAAAATTAAGAATTCATATCAGTTTCAGGAGATTATCTTGCGACTTACTTTCTGAGCAATCGGTGAGGAATCTCTCCAAACGGTTGAAGACCCACTTCCAAAATGGGCCGATTTAATTTTTTTACAGGTCGTTTCCTCCAAAACATAATATTTTGGGAGCAATGAATGTGGAAAGGTACGGCCATTGATTCGTATCAGTTTCAGGAGGCTATCTTGTGACTCACTTTTTGAGAAAACCATGAAGAATCTCACGAAACGTTTGAAAACCCACTTCCAAAATCGGCCTATTTACTCTTAGCATGGGTCGTTTCCTCCAAAACATAATATTTTGGGAGGAATAATTGTTGAAATCTATGACCACGGATTTAGCTCGCCGAAACCCCGATTTTCCTTATTCTTTGGCTTGTCTGGCTTGCTCCAAGCAACATAGCTCTGATACCATGTCAGTGTTTCATGGAAACCTGCACATGAGATCTAGCTAAAGCAAGTACAAACAAATCTTATCAAGGAAGGAAGAGAGATTCAATATGGAAGAATAAGAAAATATATTCACACTACTCCAATGAGTTGATGATTGATACATAGATCATGATCAATATGATACAATGAATGAGTGGAATACACTCATATATAGGGAAAAGCATTCCATAACTAAGAAAAACTATTAAACAGTTAGCTTTCCTTAGGAATGCATGCATGCATAATAGTGATGTTAAAAATAGAACTAGTCAGCTAACTCCCACTGAACTAGTGTGTCGAAAATAGAAATTTCTCCAACAACATTTTCTGGAGTTTACAAAACTAATTTACGTTTCCCGATTGTGATTTTGTGCCCCCGGACCAAATTGTCATTGTGTCCTTGAATGGCTTCAGGAGGCAAGTTGCAACTCGACATACCACCCAATCCATGCCTTAGATCGATGAAACACCAGTTATGTTGGACTCCTAGCACTGGATGTTGGTGAAGGTTGTTTGTTATTAATGTAAACCCTTGAATAAATCCCTATAGCAGAAAGGATGAACTCCAAAGTGGTCACTTTATGGTGAAATCCCTCAGGGGAAGACGCTTTGCGGATTGAGTTATCCTATAAGTATGGTTAGAGAACCCATGCTTATTTGTGGAATAATGAGATGAATGTCAGTGAAGTTTTTAGTGAAACTATCCTATATGAATAGTTCTTGTCATTCCATTTCCATTGGTATGTGGAACGTCACATAACTCCTCACGGTTAGAGAGTTATGGCCATAAGAAGTTGGAGAACCCAGGTTTGGGTAATGGACCCAAGTTTGTTTGATGGATAATGGTATGAGTTTTGATATTTTTTCAGGGAATATTATTCTATATGGATATTAAATGTCATTCCATTTCTGGTGGTATGTGGAATTTCACATAACTTCTCACGGTTTGAGAGTTATGGCCTTACAAAGTTGGAGGACCCTCATATGTCATCTAGAAGCGCCAAAAGGTCAAAGTATTCAAAGTGGTTTAAGAGATTTTATAAGGTAAATAATAAAGTGAAGTGATCAGTGTACTAAAATTCAAAGTGAATACAAAATAATTTTTTTAAATAATAAATTTAATGGAGAAATTAGAAGTGGCTTAACCCTAAAATAAGGAAAGTGGACAACGTGACCTAGAAGATGTTTTTAAGGAAGCTACTTTGAGAGTATAAATAAGAGGAAAGTCTCTCTCATTTTGTATCACACTTGATCATATTGAATATATATAGGTGTTTCAGGTAACCAAAGGATATCTAAGCCGAATTTCAGAAGGAAGGTGAAGAAAAGAAGGCCGAAATTCAAGGGAGGATAAATTCTTTTGATGATGCTTTCTAAGGTATGTTATTTATAGGTCATCTCACCATTTTCACAATAATGTTTTTTCTAGATTGATTCAGACCATGAAATTTATATTCCATTGAGGAAACATATCTAAGTATCTTTGGTAAGAAATTTAGCTTGTGGGTCATTGTATTTTTGGAGTTACACTAGGTGGAAAATAGGGTTTGTGGCTAGTCCTGAAAGTAGTCTAAAATAGGTGTTTCGGGGAAAAACGTCATAACTTCTTCATAACATATCCAAATTCAGTAAGACCAAATATTTTGGTTATAGTACAGTCTGTAGTATTCTTTTTAATAGCTTTTGATATATAAACAAATATTCCATGCGGGGCATGCTCTACAAGGTCTCTCTCTAGAATAAGCCAAAATTCAACAAGGTATGCCATTTTTGCTATAACTCCTTTTCTGGGAGGTTTCAAGTAGTGAAACTTGGAGGAATTGCACAAAACACACTGAATAAAATTGTATATCAGTTTCATATCTTTATTCATTAGAAGTGCATAGTTATGATTATTTCAAGTTAGGGTTGTTGACTAATCCAAAACTAGTCATGTGAGACTAAAGAAAAGTTTGATGAAAATGCTAGTCTCTTGTTGTTAAAGTTAAGGAAGGTTTGCAGGTATGTGATCATATACACCAGGTCTATTAAATATTTACAAATCATATTTGGATGATGAAATTGATGAGGTCTTTTGGTTAAGGTACACGCTGGGTACATGGTTGAGACAAGTAGTTGATGAGTTGGCACATACATGAGGTGTATAGTTGATGATGTTGGTACATATTTATGATTCATAGTTTATGAGTAGGTGACACATGATTGGTACATACTTGGTACATGGTTGGATGCACAGATTGATTACAAATTGATTATAGGTTGTTTGGTACAGGTTGGTGCATGGTTGATGCACTTGTTTATGGTACAGGTTGATTATAGGTTGAGGTACAGGTTGATGCATGGTTGATGCGTGGTTCAGGTTTATTGGTAGAGGTTTACAACAATATATCTCACTGTGATATTATGACAGTTTTTCCATCATTCTATTTCTACTTCAGGGCATTTGGACGGGGCAAGGATAGGTGGTTGTAGCCACCTTTCGGTTGTAGCCGAAGAATATAGGGGGTTGTAGCCTCCTTCTGGTTGTTGTTGGACCAGGTTGTCATTGATGCCAATGGTTTGATTTATTGATGTCATTGATTGATTTCAAGTGATTAATTGATTCCAAAGGATTGATTTACTAATGATTGATGCAAAATGTAAGATGAATTTTCCTTGATGAGAATGCATAGATGAAGATGGGTCGATGAGTTGTCATTGATACATGATGAAGATGGATCAATGTGGTTTTCTTGATATATGATGCATAGTTTGATTGATGTAAAGATGACTCATTATTATCTTATCATGGTTGATAAGGAGTACAAATGGATGAACTCCAAAGTGGTTCCCTTATGGTGAAATCCCTCATCGGAAGACGCTTCACGGTTGAGTTACCCTAGAAGAATGGTTGGAGAACCCATGTTTAATTGGAAAATAATGAATTGAATATCAGTGAAGCTGTTGGTGAAACTATCCTATATGGATATTTCTTGTCATGCCATTTCCAGTGGTATGTGGAATGTCACATAACTCCTCACGGTTTGAGAGTTATGGCCTTATGAAGATTGGAGGACCCTCATATGTTGGATTGAAGCCCCAAAAGGTCAAAGAAGTCAAAGAGTTTACAAAGAAGAAATTATTATTTAAATGATAAAGTAAAGAGACAAAGTCAAGGAGGACTATTTAAATAATAAAGTGAAGTGACAAAATCAAGAAGGATTATTTAAATATTAAAGTAAGATGACAAAGTCAAGAATAAATATTTAAATGATAAAGTAATGGAGAACTTTCTATTTATGGAAAGTGGTTAACCCTAAAATGAGGAAAATAGGTTAAGTGAACTAGAAGATGAAGAGTATAAATAAGAGGCTAGGGTCTCTTGTGAAAAGTACATTTTGGGAGAATATCTTGTGTATCCTTGGTGAACATCTTAAGTGTAGCTCTTGTGCATATCTTGAGCATGTATTGAAGATCTATTCTGAGAGAGAGAGAGTATGGAGGATCTCATGGACGCATCAAAGTTTCGGCAAGTCTGATATCATGAGAGTGAAAGTTACGGAAGTTCAGAAACCCTAGTTTCTGAGGCGTACACAGGCTGTCTGTGTATAGGGTGCGTACAATACGCAGGCTAACAGTGTATTAGGGTGCATACGTACGCGGGCTGGCAGTGTATTAGGGTGAGTACATGCTGGTAAAGCCATGGAAACTTGAGAAGCTGAAGATGCATAGGTTCCAGATTCTGAGATCAAGCTGCCAGGAAGGTCTACAATGCTCAGATATATCCATTGGTTCAAAAGGTATGGTTACATGGTTTTATTGATGGATACTCTTGCTTATTGTTTTGGGAATACTTAAGGAATTCTTTGTATGGCTGTTATGTGGTTAGAGTTGATGGAGTAAGAAACACTATTATGTTTCAGTACTGATATTATGGCTATAGTATACTGGTTGTTTACACATGTTTGAGTAGCATTCATATTATATGGTTGAGAATCATGAGTAGGCTATTGGAGATATTGGATGTGTTGTGACTGGCTATGGGTCGGATTGGACAGTGAGAGACAAAAGAGAATGTGATTGTAGAGGATTTGAGTATGTGATGAAAAGGATAAACCCTAATAGCTCATAAGGTATATGCAGGCTGTAGTAGAGATTGGCCGTGTGCATACGCGGGTTGTACTACTGGTAGGGCATGTACATACATGTGTTGTACTATCAATAAGTCACGTGCCTGTGACAGATTGATATCTGTGGAGGAATTTTTCCTCATCTCAGTTGATGTTGAGGATGTAAGATGAGTCTTGCATATAAAGTTGGTGCTCTTGTAGAGTTGTACTTTATTCAGTTGTTGCTGATAAAACCCAAGGATTGAAGTCTGTAATAAAAATAAAATTGTATATACATCTTGTGTTCTTTGTGTTCCTTATGGTGATAGTTTGTTGATGATATATTGCTGATATATGTTGCTGATATGTGTTCACATTTAATTGGTTATAAAATACAACAATGGTTAATGATTTAATGGTGATTTATAACTAATGAGTTTTGTGTAAGAAGGAAGTTTTGGGAAAAAGATCCCTACACTATTCACTCCCCCCTCTCAGTGTAGTTGGTGTTTCCAACAATTGGTATCAGAGCGGGCCTTCACTACAAGCCTTAACAAGCTTGAAGAAAATCCATAGACACACAAATGGATGATGAAGTACCAATCCTTGATGAGGAAAACTATTCTACTTGGAGAATAGAGATGAGAGTACATTTGAAGGAAATGGGAGTGACTATTTGGAAGGAAGCCATTGGTGGATTAGTTTTCTTGAAGAACAAGTCAAAGTTTGCAGCTCAAAGGGAAGTAAAGAAGAATGATGCATTGGCTCTCAAGACCATTCTTACTGGACTCTCAAGCCCTATCAAAGAGATCACGTGACAATGCACTTCCGCCAAGGATCTATGGCTAAATCTAGAGGAGACATATCAAAACAATAAAGAATATGTTGAAGACCACTCCATCAAGATCATTAAAGGTAAAGAATCTCCAAAAAATCTTGAATACATTATTTCTAAATGTGATCTCGAAAACATTTCAAATATAGACAAAGAATCAAGTGATGATGTTAGCACAAATGAAGATCTCGAAGACATTTCAAATAAAGGCAAAGAATCATGTGATAATGTTGGAAAAAAGGAAGGTCTTGAAGATACTTCAAATGAAGGTAAAGAATCCTCAAAGACCCTTGATTGCAATGATTCAAAATGTGATGATGTTGAATTTTTCTCTAAAATTGAAGAAGAAAATCTAGAAATAGTTTGTGTAGAGTTTGATGGTAGTTATCCCATGAAAATAATAGAAGAAGGACTATTAGAACTTCAAAAGAAAGTTGAAGAGGGTCTATATGAATATAGCAATGACCATTACTATATAGACTATAGCTATCCTTCAGATAAGACTAAGAAGTTTCTTAGGAGGAGTGAAAGGCACATCTTGAAGTTAAATGAAATGCTCAAAGAACAATAAGAGAGAAATAAGACTCAATTAGAAGAAAAGGAAGAAGAGATCAAAAGACTAAAGAATGAAAATGAAGATATGAAGGTAGATGATGAGATTAGAAAAAGTTTTGAAACTATTTTCCATCTCAAGACACAAATTGAAGAAGCCAAAAGGGTAGAGGAACTATTGAAGAATCAAATTAATGAAAAGAAAGATTCATGTCATAAGTTAGAAACTGAAGTTGTTGATCTTAGAAAGAAAGTAGAGAAGTCAAACAAATTCTTGAATAGCTCACTAATCTTGAATTAAACCTTGGAAAGTCAAAGATCACCAAATGATAAATCAGGTCTTGGATACAAATAAGCTACACATGCTGAAGCAAGAACCTCAAAGAAGCATGAAGTAAAGGATGAAGAAAAGGTTTCAAGTCAACCATCCAAAGGCAAGGAAAGTTTCAAAAGAACTAAGGAAGAAAGACATCAAGAAGCTACCTTTACACCTCAAAGAAAATGGACACCAAAGAGAAGGTATGAAAGTGTTTTTCATGGTCAATGTTATTCATGTAATGAATATGGTCACAAAGATTTGGAATGTAAATCTTATGCAAGGGGAAATGAAAGAATATTTCATAACACCATAAGGTGATGGAGATGCAATCAAGTAGGACACATTGTTGTTCATTTTAACACCATGAGATGCTACAACTATTGTGGATTTGGCCACAAATACTAGGAGCGCTAGAACATAAGAAGAAAGTCCATGATGAGGAATTCATATACCATGACTAGAATAAGGAATGAAGTAAGGAAGGGAGACATCTTTGAAAAGATGGAAGCTCAGAGATCAAGTTTTGAGAAACAGGGACACCTTCAGAAGTGGGTGAAGAAGACTGAGCAACCAGAACAGAATGGAAGATTGAAGGGAAGCTCAAGTGTGTCATCTACTGAAGTGTACATGGGTGACATTGGTAACAATCACGTACATACACAGGCTTACCTTAAATAGGTCACATACATATGCGAGTTGTCTGTGCAACATGTTACGTATATATGGTAAATCCTTGGGAAAAAGTCAATGCACATGGGTTGCAGCTTGATGTGATGGTATAACACTATGTTGCAAGGTATGACATTGTTTGTTGCAGGTTCTGACATTGTTTGCTATAGGTTTTCATGATTCTATATTGGATTATGTAAGGTGATGATGTAAAATAAAATCTTGGGTGCATGGAACTAACCCATGGGTATGGATTGGTGCATTTTCTGTTGAAGAATAATGTTGGTTATGGTAGTGAATTTATGTCACCTTGGTCATGTGATATATCTGATGATGCTACCTAGAGATTTCATTGATCTATTGAAGCATACTACTAGCACATGTGTTATTGGATGCTTAGTATTTGTTGTAGTGAATGGACAATTGACGCTAATATATTTATGTAGATGGATGGTACATATTTTGAGTTTCATTGATATATCTTGTGATGTATTGTTGGAAGCTTACTTGTTGGAAAAATCGATGCATTCATTTGGCATATGGATGGGATACATATTGGGACATGTAGTTGGTGAGTTGATCAGGTTATCATGTTGTACATCATTGATGATCTATAATTGATGCATGATTGGCACATTGGTAGAGGCACCTACTAGCAGTTTGATTGGCACATATTTTATGGAGGATTTGACATACATGTATGAAGATTCATCATTTTGTAGTATTGATGCATGGTTAATGTACTTGTTTGGTACACTCATAGATGACATATGTTTGATGGTATTACTTGATTAGCACAACAATTGGTATTTGTTTGAGATACATGGTTATGACACTTAGTTCATAATGGAGACATATCATGAGTGATATGACATTTGTTGGCATGTTGATAGAAGCATATGGTTGATACATTCCATGGATGAGATATCATGGAACATTATATGGTATTGATGTACATGGGTGTTGTACATGATGGGCACACAATTGGTACATGATGTACTTGGGTGGTGTTCTACTCATGATTCTCTGTTTTATTGTTGACATATATTTTGTTTCATGATGGTTGGTATGGCATGAGTTTGATGCATGAACAGGTCCAAGGATCATCATATAGTAGCATATTGTTCATATAGCAGAGAATATAAGGGGAGACATACCCATAGGGGGAGTCATTCTTCTTCCCATGGTTCCAGGAGGAGAAAATAACCCTATACTTGAAGAAAAATCACAGAGGCATAGTTCTAGGGGGAGCAATGATCACAGGGGGAGTATGAGTGATGTATCTTAAACATTACATCAGAGTGATATCCCTTGTTAAAAAGGGGAGAGATTATTCAGAGGAATATCAAAGGCATTTAGACAGGGGGAGAAGCCCCAAGGAGAGTTCAAGCAGGGGGAGCAACCCTAAAGGGAGAACGGCCCTTTGCCATTGATGTCAAAGGGGGAGAGATAGTCACATTGATGTGATTGATGTTTAGTAATGGGGAGAGACAGTCATTAGTAATGGGGAGAGATAGTCATATTGATATGATTGATGACTATTGATGTAGAGCTTGCCTTGTCTACATGTTGACATCAATAATTGGTGTTGACATCAATGTTGGTATTGCCATCAATGCCAAAGGGGGAGATTGTTGGATCAGGTTGTCATTGATACCAATGGTTTGATTGATTGATGTCAAGTGATTGATTGATGCCAAAGGATTGATTGATTAATATTGATGTCAAATGTAATATGTATTGTCCTTGATGAGAATGCATAGATGAAGATGGATTGATGAGTTGTCATTGATACATGATGAATATGGTTCGATGTGGTTTCCTTGATATATGATGCATAGTTTGATTGATGTAAAGACAACTCAATATTATCTTATCATGGTTGATAAAGAGTACAAATGGATGAACTCCAATGTGGTCCCCTAATGGTGAAATTCCTCACGGGAAGACGCTTTATGGTTGAGTTATCCTAGAATAATGGTTGGAGCACCCATGATTAATTGGAGAATAATGAATTGAATATCAGTGAAGTTGTTGGTGAAACTATCCTATATGGATAGTGTTTGTCATGCCATTTCCGGTGGTATGTGGAATGTCACATAACTCCTCACGGTTTGATAGTTATGGCCTTATGAAGATTTGAGGACCCTCATATGTTGGCTTGAAGCCCCAAAAGGTCAAAGAAGTCAAAGAGCGTGCAAAGAAGAAACTATTATTTAAATGATATATCCATGCTCAGATATATCCATTGGTTCAAGAGGTATGGTTACATGGTTGTCTTAATGGATACTCTTGCTTATTGTTTGGTGAATGCTTAAGGCATTCTTGGTATGGTTTTTATGTGGTTTGAGTTGATGGAGTAAGCATCACTCTTATGTTTCAGTACTTATATGATGGCTATAGTATACTAATTGTTTACACATGTTTGAGTAGCATTCATATGATATGGTTGAGAAGCATGAGTAGGCTATTGGAGAGCTTGGATGTGTTGTGACTGGATGTGGGTCAGATTGGACGGTGAGAGACATAAGAGAATGTGATTGCAGGTTGCAGAGGATCTGAGTATGTGATGAAAAGGATAAACCCTAATAGATCAGAAGGTATACGCAGGATGTAGTATAGACTGGCCGCGTACATACGCGGGCTGTACTACTGGTAGGACACGTACATACATGCGCTGTACTACTGGTAGGACACGTACATACGCGTGTTTCACTACCGACACATCGCGTGACTGTGATAGATTGATATCTGTGGAGGAATGTTGCCTCATCTCAGTTGATGATGAGGATGTAAGTTGAGTCTTGCATATAGAGCTGGTGCTCTTGTAGAGTTGTACTCTATTCAGTTGTTGTTGATAAACCCCAAGGATTAAAGTCCATAATAAAAAGAAAATTGTATACATATTGTGATCTTTGTGTTCCTTATGGTGATAGTGTGTTGATGATATATTGTTGATATATGTTGCTGATATGTGTTCACATTTAACTGGTTATAAAAGACAACAATGGTTAATGAGTTAGTGGTGATTGCTAACTAATGAGTTTTTTGTAAGAAGGAAGTTTTGGGAAAAAGAGTCCTACACTGTTCACCCCCCATTCTCAGTGTAGTTGGTGTGTCCAACAGTTGTAGCTAGAGAATTGGGGAGTTGGAGCTTCCTTTAGATTGTAGCCTGAGAAAATAGGAGGTTGGAGCCTCCTTCCAGTTACAGCTGGAAAACAAAGGAAGTTGGTGCTTCCAATGAATGTAATTCTTCAAGACATAAAAGAAAAGGAATTACGTGGTTTTCTCCCGCATTGGGTTTCTACCTAAAACACTAGTGTATTGTGTATGTGTATGATTGTTCATTTGTTCATTACTCATTATTGGATGATAATTTTACATTGATATATCACTTGGATTATTTGGTTAAAAAGGATAATACTTGCTCTATTACTGATTCACCCCCCCTCTCAGTAATCCAACAATTGGTATCAGAGCAAGTTCCTTCAGAAATTAATTTAACCACTGAAAGGTAGATCATGGTGAGAAACAACTTGTATAAAAATGGAATACCACAGTTTGATTGACAAAAGTATGCTTTTTGGAGCATAAGGATGAAGACATATATACAGGCACAGGGATTTGAAATTTGGCAATCAATTGTAGATGGATACACAACACCAGCAGTTCCACCAACAAATGATAAGGCAGTGAAAATCGGTCAGAATAATTCCAAAGCCACAAATGCACTTTTGAATGGTCTCAGTGAAATGGTATTCACCAAAGTTGCACATTGTAAATCCACGAAAGATATTTGGGACATGCTTCGAAATATTTATGAAGGAGATTCAAAAGTCAAAGCAACAAAGCTTCAAACTTACAGAGGTCAGCTCGAACAACTAAAGATGAAGGAAGATGAGAATATTGCAGCCTACTTCTTACGATTTGATGAAACAGTGAATGAAATCATAGGATTGGGAAAAGAAATCGAAGAATCTGTAATTGTTCAAAAGGTACTAAGATCTCTTCCTATTAGATTTGACCCTAAGATATCAACACTAGAAGAAAGATCAGATCTAAACTCAATAATCATGGATGAACTACATGGAATCTTCACAACATATGAAATGAGAATTGAACAAGAAAATCTGTAACAACCCTAATTAATTAATTAATTATCACGATTAAATATTTGTTTAATGAATTTTAGTTTAATTAATTATCACGATTAAATATTTGTTTAATGAATTTTAGTTTAATAAATTATTAATCTTTATTTTGGAGACTTAGTGTATCAGTAGATGGACCCATTTATGGAACGGGGGATAAGGTGGTTGAGGTTTAATGGGGGGATAAGGCAGTGAATAATGAGGGAAAGGAGGATAAGGCAAGGGGAAACACTCAGGGAAGGGGTTCGTATTTTGTTTGGGGGTAATATTTTTTTGGAGATTGGAGGAAGGAGAAGGGAGGAGGAGTGCATACTGTGCATCTGTTTTTATGATTACAGACTTGAGGACTTTCACAGGGGAAACCTGTTGCTGGGAATTTTGGGCTTGGGGGCCAGGAAGCTGTAAGGAATCCTGAAGCTAGGGAGCCAGATAGGTTGTTCCTAGTTGGTTGGGAGGTTAGTCAGTTTTGGGTAGAGCTTCAGCTTGGAAAGAGTTGGAGAACAACAACAACAACAGCTTGAGGTATTTATTATCATTATTGTTGTTGTTCATTTTGTTTACTATGTTGAATATGTTATTCATTATCATAATTCTCATTTTTATACTATGCTAAACAGTGAGTTGATATTATGTTGAATAGAGAACATAATTGAATAGAGAACAAAATATAAATTATTATAGCATTTTTATGTTTTAAACTTATGTTTTTTTTAAGGCTCTGTCTTGGAAGGCCTTACAAAATCTATATGTAAAAGAAGTAGCCTTCAAATCATCCAAAATATCAAAGAAAAAGGAAAATCAACAAGAAGAACATAACAACAACAGTGACGTCTCGAAAGATGATGAAGAAGTGGCCAACTTCGTCAAAAGACTGAACAAGGGAACCGACGGTAGGTATAGAGGTAAGCTTCATTTAATTTGTTTTAATTATGATGGTATTGGTCATTTTGCTAAAAAAATTCCTCATAAGAAAAGGATAAATGATTAAGGTTACTCAAAAGGAAAACAAAAATATAAATTCAAAAGAACTACAAAGAAAGTTTTCAAGAAAAGATTATGCACCAAAGAAGACATCTCATCATCAGATGAAGATGAAGTCAGTGACTGTGAGACATGAAGAGTTCTATTCATGGTAGTAGAAGATTCTGATAAAGAAGACTTCGAAGAAGAATATGAAGAAGTCGAAGAAGAATATGAAGAAGCCGAAGAAGAATATGAAGAAGTCGAAGAAGAAATTGAAGAGGCAGAAGTTGACTACAGAGAAGAATTGATGTGTGCCATAGAAGTTATCAAAAGAGAAAAGAATAAAAACAAGAAACTACAAGCGGAACTAGACAAGAAAGAATATACTCAAGAACTAGAACAAATGATCACAAATTTGAAGGTTCAAATAGAAGAAGATAAAAGAATTGAAGAAGCACTCAAAGAACAACTAGAAGAAAAGGATAGGAACATTGGAAATTTGGAAGCAAAGATTGTCACATTAAGAAAGGATATTCAAAATAAAAATATGTAGAATAGCTCAAAAGTTTTGGATGGCATTATCAGCAGTCAAAAATCTCATCTTGACAAGTCCGGAATTGGATACAATAAGACGGAATAGGGATCAAGCTCCAAAACAACAGAGCAAGAAACATGTCCAAAAAGCTATGTAGAAACAATCAAAAGGGATAGGAATATATACAAGGAAGATTACAGGGACACTCCTCCATCGAGAAGATTCAGATTTCAGAATCAACAATAGACAAATAGGCCTCAAGAAGAAGAAGGATTCATAAGAGAACCTCCTTTTAGAAGATCTTCAACTCCCATGTATCAAACTATATTTTTTGGTTTATGTTATGCATGTAATAATTTTGGACACAAAGCTGTGAATTGCAGAGCTAACAACAGGAACATAAATATCTTTGAAAGTCATACACAAAAGGGTTATCCAAGAAGGCCTAGTGAAACACAGAGAAGAAGTTACAACAGTTTTGAATCTTTGAGCACTGAAGTGGAATGTTACAAATGTAACAACTTTGGACACATGACAAAGATTGCAGAAGGATAGTCCCTCCCAGAGAAACACAACAGAATAACAATAGTCACAGAAAAAAACCTCAGAAAATGACATGGATAAGAAAGAAGAATCAATATAGAAATGAAGAATGCACACTCACTCTACAAGCTAAGCAGAAGAAAAGTTGTTGGTATGTCAACAATGGCTATTCAAAACACATGAAAGTTGATAGAAACAAGTTTCTTACATTAAGAAAGGAAAGAGATGGACCAGTCTCCTTCAAAATTGATGATTCAACTAAAATCATTGGAAAATGCACAGTCAGAATTGGAAACAAGAATACAAAGGAAAAAAATGTTTTACTAGTAGAATATATGAATCATAATATTTTAAGTGTGAGTCAAATGTGTGACCAAGGTCATAAAGTTACTTTCGATTCACAAAAGTGCGAGATAAGAAAAGAAGGTTTAGGAAAATTGATTGCTACAGCTGCAAGAACTTCAAGCAACATATATGTGTTAAGTGAAATTGGAAATGAAAAGTGTTTTCTAGGAAAGGAAGATGAAATTTGGATATGGAACAGAAGAATGGGTCACATACATTTTGATAACCTTATCAAAGTTAGCAAAAGAGAAGAAGTCAGAGAAATGTCCCAGATCACGAAACCAACCAACACTTTATGCAAGCATTTTCAACAAGGAAAGAAAACAAAGACCAGGTTCAAATCAAATGAATATTCAATGACAAGACCATTGGAAATTGTGCACACTGATCTAGTTGGACCAACTACAACAAAGGTTTTAAAAGGTGAGAAATACTTTATGTTATTAGCTGATGATTATACAAGAATGACAACAGTTTTATTTCTCAAGAATAAGCCAGAAGCTTTTGAAAACTTTAATATCTACAAGGAAATGGTTGAAAATGAAATGGTTTAAAAAATAAAATGCTTGAGATCTGATAATGGAGGAGAGTTCACTTGGAACGAATTTATGGACTATTGCAACAGTCATGGAATAAAAATGCAATTCTCCATTGCTAGGACACCTCAACAGAATGGAGTTGTTGAAAGAAAGAAGAGGACAGTACAGGAAATGGTTTGAACAATGCTAATGGATTCCAAATTGACATATATATTTTGGACACAGGCAGTGCATACAACATTTCACATTCAAAATAGAGTAATGCTCAGAAAGATCCCTGACAAAACTCCCTATGAGCTATGGAAAGGAAGACCAACAATTGTGAATCACTTCAGAGTTTTTGGAAGCAAATGCTACATCAAAAAAGAATATGGCAGAATGGGAAAGTTTGAATCTCGTGTGACAAAGGAGTGCTTGTTGGTTACTCAAGTACAAGGAAAGAATACAAGTGTTACATTTTGATATTGAACAAAGTTGTGGAAAGCATCAACGTAACAATTGATGAAACAGGAAGACCAGAATCAAAGGAAGAAGAAAATGAATCAATGGAACAACCTTTTGAAGAAGAAGCATAACATGAAAAATAAGTAGAAGAGGAAGATGAAGAGAATCTGACAGAAACAAAAGAGAAATTTTAGCAAGTGTCTCCAAAGACACATATCAGATGAGTACAAAAGAATCATCCTTCAGATCAGATTATCAGAAACAAAGATGCAGGAGTTGTGACTAGAATAAGAATCCATTCACTAGAACAAACACAACTAGAACTCTTATCTACAATTGAACCAAACTTTTTTGAAGAAGCCAACAAGGATGAATTTTGGAATAAGGCCATGGATGAATAATTGGATCAAATAGAGAAGAATGACACTTGGGAATTGGTTCCAAGACGAAAGAATAAGCTATATTGGTATGTAAAGGATATGCCCAGATTGAAGGAATTGACTTTGAAGAGACATTTTCCCCAGTTGCCATAATGGAAGCAATTCGTTTGCTTTTAGCTTATGCATGCTCCAAAAATATTAAAGTGTATCAGATGGACGTAAAATCACCTTTTCTAAATGGGGAACTTGAAGAATAAGTCTACATTGAACAACCAGAAGGATTTGAGTTGTTAGAGAATGTAGATTATGTGTGTGAATTAAAGAAGGCATTGTATGGTCTAAAATAGGCTCTTAGAGCATGGTTCTCTAGACTAGATAAGTATCTATAACAGACAGGGTTTAGAAAAGGAAGTGCAGACAACAACCTCTACATCAGGGTAAGTCAAGGTAGCATTTTATTAATTGAAATTTATGTTGATGATATTATTTTTGGTAGTGATGATGACAGGTTAAGCCAGAAATTTGCAAAGGATATTGAGAATGAATTTGAAATGTCGTTACTTGGAGAACTATCCTTCTTTATGGGACTTCAGATATGTCAAAGAAACCAAGAAATTTTTATTTCTCAAACCAAGTATATCAGAGAAATGATAAAGAGGTTCGGAATGGAATATTGCAAACCAATTATCACTCCCATGCAAGCCAGTTGCAAGTTGAGCAAAGATGATGATTCAAAGTCTACAGATTAGAGGCAATGCAAGTCAATGATTGGAAGCCTACTATATGTGACAAAATCCAGACCAGATGTAATGCAGGCAGTTGGACAAGTGGCATGATTTCAAGAAGCACCAAAGGAATCATATGTATTAGCAGTGAAGAGGATTTTCAGATATCTCAATGGAACAAAAGAGTTTGGATTATGGTATCCAAAAGGAAAGGATCTATCACTTATTGCCCACACAGATGCAGATTGGGTAGGTTGTATTGATGAATGACGAAGCACCAGTGGAGAAGCGTTCTACTTGGGTGAGTGTTTAGTATCATGTCTAAGCAAGAAACAATCATCAATATCTTTATCTACAGCCGAGGCAGAGTATATTGCAGCAACATCATGTTGTACATAGGTTCTTTGGATGAAACAAACTCTGACAGATATATAGGTTGAGTATGATGAGCCCATTCCAATCTATTATGATAATATAAGTGTCATCAATGTATCAAAGTACCCGATGATGCACTCCAATATGAAGCACATTCCAATCAAGTATCACTTTCTACAGAAGCAAGTTGTAGAAAAGAACATCAGAGTTGAGTATGTGGGCATAAAAGAACAAGTGGAAGACATCTTTATAAAACCACTTCCACAAGAAGCCTTTGAGTATCTTCGCCAGAGACTTAGAGTTATTTCTACTCCAAAATGAATGATTTTGAATGCTTATCTTATATGTCTTAGATGTACATGAGGAAGCACCATAAAGAGGACAATTCAGTCACAGGGAGCAACCCCGGATGGAAATATACCTTTGCCATTGATGACAATGGGTGAGAGATTCATCATATGCAGAGGACAGAGGCATGCTTCCAGGGGGAGCAATGGTCACAGATATGTAGAGGACAAAGGCATGTTTCCAGAGGAAGCATGAGTGATATGAATTCAGTATTGCATGACATAATTTTAGTTTTGCATCAGAGTGTTGCCATCAATGCCAAAGGGGGAGATTGTTGATTAAGGTTGGTTTTCATTGATTTCAACCCTTGAATAAAGATTGATATCATAAAGGATGAACTCCAAAGTTGTCCCCTTATGGTGAAATACCTCACGGGAAGACACATTGCAAATTGAGTTATCCTAAAAGTATGGTTAGAGAACCCATGCTTATTTGTGGAATAATGAGATGAAGGTCAATGAATTTTTCAGTGAAACTATCCTAGATGGATAGTGCTTGTCATTCCATTTCTGATGGTATGTAGAATGTCACATAACTCCTCATGGTTAGAGAGTTATGGCCATAAGAAGTTGGAGAACCTAGGTGAAGAAAAGAAGGCCATAATTCAAGGGAGGATAAATTCTTTTGATGATGCTTTTTAAGGTATGTTATTTACAGGCCATCTCACCATTTTCGCAATAATGTTTTTTATAGAATGATTCATACCATGAAACTTATATGAAATTGAGGAAACATATCCAAGTATCTGTGGTAAAAAATTCATCTCGTGGGTTGTTGTATTTTTGGAGTTACACTCCGTGGAAAATAGAGTTTGTGGCTAGTCCTGAAACTAGTCTAAAACAGGTGTTTTGGGAGAAAACGTCATAGCTTATTCATAACATATCAAAATTTTGTAAGACCAAATGTGTTGGTTATAGTAAAGTATATAGTATGTTTTGTAACATGTTTAGACATATTCAACAAATATTCCGTATGGGGCATGCTCTACAAGGCGACTCTCTAGAATAAGCCATAATTCAGCAAGGTATGCCATTTTTGCTATAAATCCTTTTCTAAGAGGTTTCAAGTAGTGAAACTTGGAGGAATTGCATAAAACACACTAAAGAACATTGTGTATAAGTTTCAGATATTTATTCATTACAGATACATAGTTATGATTATTTCTAGTTAGGGTTGTTGATTAATCCAAAACTAGTCATGTGAGACTAAAGAAAAGTTTGATGAAAATGCTAGTCTCTTGTTGTTAAAGTTAAGGAAGGTTTGCAGGTATGTGATCATATACACTAGGTCTATTACAAAGTTACAAATCATATTTGGATGATGAAATTGGTGAGGGATTTTGGTTAAGGTACATGTTGGGTACATAGTTGAGACAAGTAGTTGATGAGTTGGCACATACATGAGGTGTATAGTTAATGATGTTGGTACATATTGATGAGTCATAGTTGATGAGTAGGTGAAAAATGATTGGTACATACTTGGTACATGGTTGGATGCAATTTTGTATGGTATAGGTTGATTACAGGTTGTTTGGTACAGGTTGTTGCATGGTTGATGCACTTGTTTATGGTACAGGTTGATTACAGGTTGAGGTACAGGTTGATACATGGTTGATGCATGATTAATATTTATTGGTACAAGTTTACATCGATATATCTCACAGTGATATTGTGAGAGTGGTTCCATCATTCTAATTCTACTTTAGGGCGGTTATATGGGGCAAGGACATGTGGTTGTAGACACCTTCTGGTTGTAGCCGGAGAACATAGGAGCTTGCAGCCTCCTTCTGGTTGTGGCCAAAGAATTGGGGAGTTGGATATTCCCTCAGGTTGTAGCCCAAGAAACTAGGAGGTTGGACCCTCCTTCTAGTTGCAGCTGGAAAACAAAGGAAGTTGGTTTATCCAAGGAATGTAATTCTTCAATACATATAAGAAAAAGCATTCCATGGTTTTCTCCCGCTTTGTGTTTCCACATAAAACACTAGTGTACTATGTATGTGTATGATTGTTCATTTGTTCATTGCTGATTATTGGATCATAATTATACATTGATATAACACTTGGATTATTTTGTTAAAAAGGATTATAATTTCTCTATTATTGATTCACACCCCCCACCTCTTAGTAATACAACACCAGATTCTAGCTAGGGGATCCCTCTCCTGTGACTTCATCTCCTAGAAAAGTGTTTGTTAGAGGATCTATAGAACTAGGGTTTAGCTCAATGAGGCACAATGCAAATTTGACACAGGGGGTAAAATTTCAAAGCCCCTATGTCAGGCAATTATGGGCACCGTGGTCATGTGGCCGTTGGTCATACACACCTTTCAGAGCTTACTGAACTTAGTTACATTGCTCGGTTGTGATTTTGTGCCCCCAGACCAAATTGTCATTGTGTCCCTGAATGGATTCAGAAGGCGATTTGAAACTTTCCATAGCACCCAAATCGTGCCTCGGATCAACAAAATGCCAATTTTGTTGGACTCCTGGCACCAGATTCCAACTAGGGGGACCCCTCTCCTATTATTTCGTCACTCAGAAAAGTGTTTGCTAGAGGATATCCAGAACTAGGGTTTATCTCAATGAGGCCCAATGCAAATCCAACACAGGGGTTCAAATTTCAAATCCCATGTGTCGAGCGATTGTGGGCACTGCATTCATTTGGTCGTTGGTCATACAAACCTTTCAGAGCTTGTGAAACTCAGTTACGTCGCTCGGTTGTGATTTTGTGCCCCCGAAACAAATTGTCATTGTGTCCCTGAATGACTGCATGAGGCGAGTTGCAACTCGCCATAGCACCCAAACCGTGCCTTAGATCAACAAAACGCCATTTCTGTTGGACTCCTGACACAAGATTCTAGCTAGGGGGACCCATCTCCTATGATTTCGTCGCCCATAAGAGTGCTTGCAAGAGGATCTCTTAATATTTTTTATAAGGGGAAAGATCTTGAAAATGCATATTTTTGGTTAATGGTAATGGTTGTCGTCTTAGCCTCTTTCCTATTGCTCACACTTTTATGAAGTGACCAACATCAAGTAAAGTGTCCCTAGAATTGACAACATACAGAGTATCAAGGACATTGGTCCGTTGTTCAGTGTTCAGGTTCCATATCCCAAGAAGATGTCATGCAACCATTCTGGAACAATACACGCATTTTTCATCAACATCTAGTTCTTCATATATGTTTGTGTATGTGATTACAACCTCAATGCTTTCATATGGAATAATATTTTTTTCTGGATTGCAAACTAAAGCATTTGGTCCTAGTGCAAGTCTCAATTGATGTATGTATGTCACCCAATACTTCCAATTGAGCATGTTTCATTGGTCATCCTCCATATTCATCACTTGAACTTCCATAACCAAACTCCTATGTTTTTATAGCTTTGTGCATGTGCACAATAACCATGCATCCCGCACAATTTCATTACAGGATTCACAATATCAACATCCAAAATGCAAGTACAAGCATGGCAAAAAATGGTTTGTTAAGTGAAAAAATCAAGGAAGTGACTGAGACCATGTACATTAGTTTGGTTTCTAGGTTTGTCTAAGCATATCATATGCATTCTTAATCATTGGAATTCTTGCAAATAATTTTTGGGTACAATTGACAATTTTACCATGTGTTTCCCCAATAGTGCATTTGGCCCCTAAAAGCCTATTTTGCAAATTAAAATTCATTTCATGTGCATATATCTCAACAATACAATTGATGACTTGGATCCAATTCCATATACAAAGATGAAATACATAGAGAGAAACTTTGATTCCATTGAAGCAACATTCCGCACAAATCCTATACTTTAGCCTCCAAGGGCCTTTTGCACACATTTTTTGGTGGTATTTCAAGTTTAGCTTCAAATTCCAAAAGGGGATATGTTGACATTTTTTAGGCATACCAACTCAAAAAAAAGTGACAAAATTCATTTATGAGGCCCAAAACTATGAAAACGCTAAGACATCACATACTAGAAATTTTATGATGCCATGGTGGGCCAAGGCCTCCTCTTTCCCTTTCTTAACCTTTGAACTCATTTCTCTTAAAGACTATAGTAGAAAATAAGGAATTCTCAATTTTTTGTCAAGTCTATGGTGAAACAAATTCTTGAGCTAATGCAAGAACCTGAAATGGTACGCATACAGTATACTCAAACTTCCCTCATAAGTGATATACTTTAGTAGGTGGTAAACTACTTTATCCCATGGGTTTGGAAGACTATCTCTTTTGACCCCATTCTTGTTTCACTTAGGTTCTACATAACTTAAGAAAAACAATTTATTAGCATCAATTGCAAGCTTCCTTTCATATTTATCCTAAGGTAAACCCATGGGAAGTCCTTAAACTTTTCTTATGATGGATTCATTCACCTACATTACCAGTCCTCTCACTGTGATGATATATTATTGACCTATGATATTTTGAAAATTATATTCAAATTCAAGAGCTATCCTATCATCATATCCTTGTAGTTTATCAAAATAAACTATCCAATTGGGTTGTTGGTAGACCACAACCACCTTAGGGTTGTTGTATAGCCTAGAGGTATTTGTAGGATTAGTCCTATTGAATCCTCCCCTAACATTTCACTTAGAATTCTTTCTCTGTGAATCCTGAAGGTTGTGTGTAGGTGTAGTTCTACTAACTTAGAAAACTAGAGAATGCAAAATAGAGATATTTTGGCTTGCCTAGGTTCCTAATCTGAAGGAAAAGAAAATCAGAGTAAGGGATATAGGATGGCATCTTGGGAGTTGAGGATAGATGAAAACATACACAATATGTAGCTAAAATTGTAATTGCTAAAGAGGAATGTGGAGTTAGTAGGGTATAACCTCATGCTTTTTAAAAATATTATACCTTTAGAGTGATAAGGTAGTATTTTCTATAGAAAGGATGCTTTCTTTTGGTTTAGAACTTAAAATGATTGTATTTACTTGTGTGATTTTGGAGGTTTAATGTACTTTCATGTTTCGAGTGCATAGTTTTTCATGCTTCATTTTCACAAGTGACACTAAAAGGAAAATCAAGAGCATACCCATTCATCATCTACTAATGTGAGATTGCATACAAAGCTAAGTATCGAGTTAACAAGCAAGAAAGAGTTAAGTGGCACATGTGCATATCAATGGCATGAATATTTGATGAAAAAAGAATTAAAGGATACGATAGCATCAAGATGTGTCTAACAAAGAAACATCATAACCATGCACCAACACAATTTCATTACAGGGCTATTGTGCATGCAGTTTTGCATGCACAATAGCCACAGGGTTGTTGTGCATGCCAATTTGGCATGCACAGAATCCATAGGGCTGATGTGCATGCCAAATTGGTATGCATAGCAGCCCTATGGCTGATGTGCATGTTGGTTGTTGTGCATGCCAATTTGGCATGCACAACAGCCCTGTAATGAAATTGTCCAGGGTGCATGGTTATGATGTTTCTTTGTTAGACACATCTTGATGCTACAACATTGATTCCTTTTTTCTTGTTGAAGCTATATACATAGAATATTTTCAAGATCATTTAAACCTATTTAAGCTAACCTTTATTACTAAAAGAAAAACCTTCATTGACTAAATCCATAAAAATGTCTCATTTTTGTAATCAAGGCTCTAATAACATTTATGTTGTCATCCAACCGTTTTTTCACTCCATCAAGAGAATGTTCTGATTACACCTTAGAAATTTACCCTAAAACTATTTATTACTAATTCCTATGACATAAATTATACTCAAAGTGGAAACAAACTTTTCACACTATTTTGACTATAGAATAAGTTGGTAATGTATGCACATTTAATGAAATAATTCAACACATGATGCCTAGATAGCTCATCATGGTACATAAATTCTAGATGGCTCCTCTACATCAAAATAAATGGGTTGTTTAATTAATTTTAACACACTTACATGTAAAATACTCAATCCATGTACACAACATAACTCTCAATGCTTCTCACAAACACATTGTAGACTTTGCAAATGATCAAGAAAGGTGCCTAGTAAAAAATCATCACCAAGGGTCAAAGAACCAATGTGATAAAATGGGCCACCCCTAGATATACCATTTAATATGATATCCACTCCCATGTCATCATAATCATATTGATATGAGATTCAATGAGTAAGGCAAGGTCTGTCAGTGCAAGGCAAGGAAAAATTTGTTAAGGCAAGGCAAGGCAAGGTCTATAAATGCAAGGCGAGGCATGTCAATGCAAGGCAATGCATATCAAGTCAAGGCATGGAAAGGCAAGGCAAGGAAAAGAATGTCAAGGCAAGGAATATCAGGGCAAGGCATGGTAAGGCAAGGCAAGGCAAGGAATGTCAAGGCAAGTCATGGGATGTCAATGCAAGGCATGGAAAGGCAAGGCAAAGGAATGCATGGAAAAGAAAGGCATTGCAAGACATGTCATGGTAAGGCATGACAACGCATAGAAAAGAATGGCATGGAAAGGAAAGACATGTCAAGGCAAGGCATGAATTTTCAAGGAAAGGCATGGCATGGCAAGAAAAGGAAAGACATGTCAAGGCAAGGCATGGCCAGGCTAGGCATGGCATGTCAAGGAAAGGCAAGGAATGGCATGTCAAGGTAAGGCATGTCAATGCAATGAATGGTATGTCAAGGAAAGGCATGTCAAGGCAAGGCATGTCAATGAAAGGCATGGCATGTCAAGGAAAGGCATGTCAATTCAAGGCAAGGTTTGACAAGGAAAAGCATGTTAATTCAAGGCAAGGCATGTTAGGGAAAGGAATGGAAAGGCAAGGAAAGGAATGTCAAGGAAAGGCATGGCATGTCAAGGAAAGGCATGCCAAAGCAAGGCAAGGCTTGTCAAGGCAAGAAATGACATGTCAAGGCAATGAAAGACATGTCAAGGCAAGGCATGGCTTGTCAAGGAAAGGAATTACATGTCAAGGCAAGGCATGGCTTATCAAGGCAAGGCATGGCTTGTCAATGCAAGGCATGGATTGTCATGGCAAGGCATGTAAAGGAAATGAAAGGCATGTCAAGGCAAGGGATGTCAATGCAAGGAATGGCATGTCAAGGCAAGGCATGACATGTCAAGGCAAGGAAAGGCATGGAATGTCAAATCAAGGCATGACAAGTCAAGGCAAGGCTAGGCATATAATGTTTTTATGATCTTTACTAACGTTTATTAGAATTGTTGAATGTTTTACATCATTGGAATGACATCTTAGCTGTAACTTATTTGATATTTTATTATCATATGTGAACTTTGGTATGATGTAATATGATTATCATTTCCTTTCATATGTTTTAATATTAGATATATAATAGAGAAATTAATTATTTCATGAAATAAATAATAAATTTTCATTCTATTTTTTTTTTTTTGCATAACAAAGATCTTCCAGAAGATTCAGATCATCCTAAACAAATTGATCCAGATCATGATGTTGGGTCTGATACTAAGATGGAAAATGATACTCATGATGACACAAATATAGATGACATTGATGCCATTGTTGATGCAGATGACGATGATGACAATCATGATAATCATGATCATGATGGTGATGATGATGTTGAGGCAATTGCTGGTCGCATCCAGTGACATTCATGATCATATAGACTACATCATGGATCATTTTTGATATATTGTTATAATGCCTCTTTTCATGGTTACTGTCACATGTATCATTTTCACAGCCTCCAGTACCATATTATTGAGTTGTGTCATTTAGAAATGTTTCATGTTGACTTATATCATTTGGACATGACATATCATATTGACTTGTATCATTTTGTCTTACATAATTTATCATTTTTATTTATATCATTTGTACATGATGTATCATTTTGACTTATGTCGATTGTTGGGCATGTATCATTTTCAGATGATATTGATCTACTGGTATATATATTTTACTTTCACTTGTTTTAGTTATATATGATGATGATCTTATCAATATTGACTCGTCAATTTTTTTATATTGAAAGCGGTTGATGAGTTTTGGATGCATATTTATTACGTATGATGGTTTTGATTTTCTTCTCATAATGGATGTTGTCAAATTCACTTAAATTATAGATATTTGACTCACTTGTTTTAATTATAGATGATGATCATGTTATAATAATTATCTTGTTATTTTATATATATTGGATGTTGTAGATTCTATTTTGATGGAGATTTAATAAGTATAATGATGTTGTTAATTTGTATGGATGTACGTTTCCCTAAAAAAATCTTTATAAATGTTATCCTATAAAATATTTCATACGCATTTATATGACTTACAATATATTCAGATAAGTTATTTAGGAGACATGATATATTTAACTAATTAAATTGAAATAAAACATATTAAATTAATAACTATAAGAAAAATAAGAATCATTGTTGGAAGCAAGAAAGGAAGCAACAATGGAAGCCAAATTGGAAGTAAAATTGGAAGTCACACCAGAAGCAATATTGGAAAAAAAACTAGAACCCAAACGAGAAGCAAAACGGGAAGCAAAACGAGAAGAAAAACTAGAAGAAAAACTAGATGTGAAACTCGAAGCCAAACTGGAAGAAATATCGAAAGACATATCAGAAGAAAAACTGGAAGCCAAACCAGAAGCTAAAATGGAAGCAAAATTGGAAGGCATATTAGAAGAAAAAATGGAAGAAACACCTGACACTAAACTTGGTGCTATTCTTGGTGCCAAACTGGAAGCAAAATTCCTATCCATATTAGAAGCAAAACTGGACGTAAAACGGGAAGCCAAAACATACACAAAAATGGAAGAAAACTTGGAAGGCATATCAGAATCAAAACTGGAAGAAACACTTGGTGCTAAACCTAGTGCTATTCCTAGAACTAAACCTGGCGGTATTCCTGGCGCTAAACCTGGCACTTTTCCTGGCGTTATTTTTATGGCGCTAATTCCATCACTAAATGCGATGCTAAATTTGGCACAATTATAAAACGTCCATATTGCGCCAGAAAAAGGTGTCTAATTCATGGAGTAAAATACACCAAATTTCGGTGCTAATTGCTTGTTCTGGTGTAGTGCTTAGGCCACTAGGCTATGCTAGATGAAAATCTCATTTCGTCTGTATATATTTATATAATTTTAAACAGAACAAAAAAATATATTATGAAGCTACACAACTTCATGCGTAAATACATTGTAAAATTATATACATGCAACATACACGGGCTAAACTTGTTAGGGTCCTAAGCCGCACATAGGTAGAACAATATATTTAGATGTCATAAAGGTCAATATTAATAAGGCCTTTCCATAAAATAGAATAAAGCGGATGTAAGAAGACCTAATAGAAGCTTCCGCTTCTAGAAGGATCTTCTTCTAGATGCTTCTTTTGATAGACATATTTAGTATAAATAGGAGTCGAGGCTATGAGAACCCTAGCTTGGAGATTATTGTGATAGAGAGTTGCTCGACTGGAGGTTGCCTCCCCGAAGAGGCCCATGAACATTTCTTTCTGAATCAAAGTGATATTTCTGTTGTTGTTCTTATATCATTTCTGTGTTATTGTGGATATTATGTTGGTTGTATTACTGTTATTCTGCCATTTCTAGCATTTTATTTATGTTCTGCATACTTTTTATATCTGGTATATTACAAGTGGTATCAGAGCACTTTCTTTGGCAAAAATTGTGGGTAATTTTTTTTTTCAGGGTAGAGACATATTCCGACGTCTTTAAGCCATAGAGATCTATCTTTATGTGCATAAACACACAGTTGAGGGATTCATACATGCAGCAAATAAAAGTGGTTCTTAAGCGCACATCTGTTGGCCACCCTTGTAACCCCTGTTGGTACCCCTTCAAGTGGTATCACATCAGAAAGCACCTGTGTATGGATCAGCCTAGATTTCTTGAAGCCCTCTTTAGATAAACTGATCAACCTCCTGACTGCTATAGTGCCATCGAGAACAACACTCGGGAAGATACTCTCTAGTACTTGGGTAGTCGGGTAGTATAACTAAGGGTACGAACTATCCTCTCTAGTTAGTGCCCTGAGATATTGGCTTGAGTAATACTGTTGGACCCCGCACATATATCAAAGAGCTATATCATAGGGCAAACCCTTATCTGTAGAACCCTTGAATACCTAACCCTTGGGGGATAGAAACATAAACAAATTAAAACAGACAAGATCTTTTGCCGCGGAACTGTGTTCAGGTTTCCAAATCAATACACTTTTCTTCTTGGTTAAGCATTTGGGGATTTCATCTCTGCAGTATTCTTCAGACTGGAGTATAACTTCGTAGGTGTAAAAAAAAAAAAAAAAAAATTCTGGAAAATTTTCACCATTATTTGAGACCTATTCCATTGGATTCACCTCTTCTCCCTTATCACCTTCATAACTATTATTTTCGGAAAAATATTTTTACCCCACTCGCTTCTTTTCAGTTCCCTCATCCTCATGGCCCATACCCATAGCCAAGAATTGGAAGCTCGCTTCAATACCTTGCAATCTAGTCTCACCAAGACCCAACAAGAAGTGAAACAACTCAAAGCCAATGTTGCAACCATCAATACAACCATCAATGCAACCATCAATACAACCATGCAGTCCTCAATGGAGGAAGTCAAACAAGAACTGACCACCTAGCTTGAATTTGTCTTTTCATCACTCTGCACCAAACTCAATATCCCTACAGATAACCCTTCCTCTAATTCACCTCCACATATTGACCGTGAACATTCCTCGCATTCCCATAAATTTCAACACCATCACTTTCAATGTGACCTATGCCTTCCACGGGTGGATGTGACCAAATTTGATGGCTTGGACCCCACTAGTTGGGTAACCCAAATGGAACATTATTTCTCTTTATACGACATTAAAGATGACTTAGCCAAACTCTGGTATGGTGTTCTCCATCTAGATCAAGAACGTTGGCAATGGTGTCAATGGAGAAAAACTTCCCGTCAAGGATATATTTCTTGGACACACTTTGTGGCTGAGATTTATGAACACTTTGACATTCACACCAACCATTTGGGTTGTTTGACAAAGTTGAAACAATTAGGAATAGTGGAAGACATTATAGCTTCTTTTGAGCACTTGACTTTTCGAACAGAGGGTATGACTGATGCCTTTTTTCGAGAGTGTTTTATCAGTGGCCTCAAGGATGATATTTAGGCCCATGTCCTCATGGCTCGACCTTCGAGTTGGGTGGAGGCTACTAAAAGAGCTAAAGAAGCACAACAGGTTGTATCTTTTCAAAACCGAAAACCCTCATTTATCCCTCACCCTAAACCCATAAATCCCACTACTCCCTCCACCCCACTAAAGATCCAAAAATTGACCAAGGATGAAATAGCTGAATGCCAACTCAAAGGCCTTTGTTATAATTGTGATGAAAAATATTTCCCGAGCAACAAGTGTAAGGAACAAAATCTTTTTATGTCCATCTCCAAGGATATTTAGGAAGAGGATGTTGAAACTCCCCTTGTGTCCGAGTCACCTAAAACCACTGACATAACCCCTCCCTCAGACCCTTCTGAAGTAGAATCAGTCATTTCCCTCAATACTCTCATTGGCTTCTCCGCTCCCCAAACCCTCAAGTTAATCGGTTACATCAAGCATCAAAAGGTCATCATTCTGGTTGATAGTGGAAGCACTCATAATTTCATTCATCACTGCATTGCCCAAGAAACTCATTGCTACATCCATGCCATCAACAATTTCCAAATCATGATTGCCAATGGTGGTTCCATGAAATGTGGAGGGCGCTGTGAAAATGTGCATCTCCAAATCGATGACTAACACCTAAAATCCCATATGTTTTCTATTGACATGGGCGGTTGTGACATTGTGTTGGGTGCAAGCTGGCTAAGGACTTTGGGTCCCATTCTCATGGATTTTAAGGAATTAACCATGCAATTTGACCAGGAGGGCCACCAATATAAATTCCAAGGCATCACTGCTGGTTCACCCAAGATCATTAGTTCCCATCGCATGGAAAAGCTTCTCAAAAAAGGTCATTCCAGTGTTATTGCCCAACTCCATGCCATACAAGCAACAGAGACACCCTCAGTGTTGCAAGACCTCCATGCCCTCCTTTCTAAATATCAAATGGTATTTTCCACTCCCCAAGGACTCCCTCCTTCCCATGGTATTCATGATCATTCCATTCCCCTTGTACCTAGAAGCCTTCCTCCCAATATCCGTCTGTATCACCACCCCTTTTCACAAAAAAATTAAATTGAGAAAATGGTCTAGGAACTCCTTAATGCAGGTGTTATCCGCCCTAGTACAAGCCCCTACTCTTCTCCTATAGTCATGGTCCTGAAGAAAGAAGTTTTTGGGCGAATGTGTCTTGACTTTTATGCCCTCAACAAACTGACCATTAATGACAAATTTTCCATTCGTGTCATTGATGACCTCCTAGATGAATTGAGTGGCACCCAATTCTTTAATAAACTTGATCTTTTCTCGGGCTACCACCAGATACGTATGAAAGAGGCAGACATTCCCACTACCTTTAGAACTCATGAGGGCCACTATGATTTTTTGGTCACGCCCTCCCCCTCCACCTTCCAAAGCCTCATGAATCATGTCTTTCGTCATTTTCTCTGTTATTTTGTCTTAGTTTTCTTTGATGATATCCTCATCTATAGAAAAACCTGTACAGACCATCGTACTCATGTGGATCAAGTTCTCCATCTACTCTCTCATCACCAACTTTTTTTGAAACAGTCTAAATGTGATTTTGGTGCCTCAGAAGTAGAATACTTGGGTCATCTGGTTGGCAAGGATAGCATCAGGGTGGATCCGAAAAAGATTGAATCTATGCAAGGCTGGGCGCACCCAAAGAATCTCAAAAACTTGCATGGATTTCTGGGCTTAACAGGGTATTATCGCAAGTTTGTTAAGAATTATGGAAAGATTGTAGCACCTCTCACTACTCTCCTGAAAAAGAACTCTTTCACTTGGACTCTAGCCGCTGCTAAAAATTTTCAAACCTTGAATATGGCCATGTGCACCACTCCAGTTCTGGCCCTTCCTGATTTCACAAAGACCTTTTTGTTGGAATGTGATGCCTCAAGGAAAGGAATTGGTGTTGTCCTTATGCAAGAGGGTCGACCTCTGGCCTTTACCAGTAAGCAACTATCTGAAAGGAATATGGGAAAATCCATCTATGAAAATGAAATGTTGGCTATTTTGCATGTTGTTGATCCGTGGCACCCATATCTATTTGGGCAACATTTCCAAATTAAGACAGACCATCAAAGCCTCAAGTATTTTTTGGAACAACGCAATTCCTCCCTGGAGAAACAAAAATGGGTGACTAAGCTCTTTGGATATGATTATGAGATCATTTACAAGAAAGGAAAAGACAATGTGGTGGCAGATGCACTTTCCCGAAAATATGAAGATGAAGGATCCCTTTTTTCTCTTTCCTTCATTGTACCAGATTGGCTCCAAGTCGTTCGCCAGGAATGGCTACAAGATCCCAAAAGTTCGCATTTGATCTAGCAATTGCAGTCCAATTCTCCAACTCCCCCAGGGTAATCTTGGCTCCATGATGAGCTTCGACACAAAGGAATTTTGTATTTAATTAAACAATCAAAGCTTAAATCCACGGTACTTTCTGAGCTTTATGCTACACCCACAGCGGGGCACGCTGGGTTCACCAAAACCTATGACAGGGTCAAACGTTCTTTTTTCTGGGATGGTATGAAACATGACATCCATAATTTTGTCGATGAATGTGATGTGTGTCAATGCAACAAGGGAGAAACAGTCAAATCTCCAGGCACACTACAACTGCTTCCGATTCCACCTGCTATTTGGAAGGATATCTCTATGGACTTTATTACCGGCTTAC
>JZKD02S2219410.1:709628-735143 GCA_000966675.3 Picea glauca
TATATATAATTTTAAATAGAACAAACATATATATTCTGAAACTACACAACTTCATGCGGAAATACATAGTAAAATTATATACATGCAGCATACACGGGCTAAACCCATAAAGTAAATACACTTGTATGAATACAAAACAATTAAATATCCACATAATTGATACTTATCCTTTAGATAAGACCACCAACTGCGTGTAGACCTTCCACAAACCTCCCAGCCTTAAACCATGTTGCTCAAAGCTCTTAGTAGTGGGTCACCCCCGGGCTAGGACTAAACTCCACCCAGGTAAAGGGATTCCTATGTAGGCTTAGGTTACACATTCAACAGGAAGGATTTCATTACATGTGCCAACTCAATCTAATATCCTACAACCTCTCATTCCCCACATGCCTATCCCACCCCAGGAAGTGTGCCCCTTCTCTGCTCAGCAATCCTTCGGCTTCCCCACTTCCCTTCTAGGGCTTCAACAACAGGTCAGACATGAAGTCTCAAAGCTTTGTAGTTCTAGTTGGGATCCCTCAAGAAATCAATTCTTCAACAATTTTCTCACCTGGAGAGAGTTTCTCATAGGCCTAACAACCTACCTTTTCAATCCCATGGACCTGAAAACCCACTTCTTCAATCCAACTCTCTAGTCATCCAAGTACAAACTCTGGTGAAGGCAACAACAAAAAATAGATTATGGAACAGGTGGTGTCAGAAACCATGCTCAAGCAAGGAATAGGGTGTTCCACTTAAAAGGAAAGGTAGGGGTGATGGTCAACAACAGATTTCGGTTAAGGAACCGTACTGACCCGGGAAAGGTACCACATACAACTTCAAAGTTGTAGGGGTCGAATGATGGAGTCACTGGTCAGCATGAGGTGAAACAATGGAAGACTGGTAAAATCGTAAAATGAGAGGGTGACTGGGGAGAATGGTTGAGTGTCCTTGAAATGGACTAATTTCCCCACATTTATTTGCATGCGCCCTTGATGACACATGTCCCTCTAGGAGCCCGTTTCTCTCCACTTGTATTTCATTTCTCTTTCCATAAGGACTTAAGCTAAAATGAATCTTATGCTTTCCTTAGACTTTAGGAATAATAATATAATATTCCCTTAGAGACAAACCCTCTAGCTTAGCCCCTTTCCTAGTCTCTTATCCTCCCCCCTTTCCCTTCCTAGTGGACTTTCGTCCCCCATACTCTTTTATCATGGTCGGTCTACACACATTGATGTATAATATTAATGATATGAGTGTTTACATATACAAAAATAGGTTCAGTGGCCTTTTATCATCTAGGCTCTCTGGCCTAATACACAGATAAGCCTCCTGAATTATAATAACCTGGCTCACGAGCCTATAAAACATATTCACATTTACAACTGGAGCTCGGTCTTGGGGAGTTACACTAAGTGTCTTGGTTGATTACAATTGTAAAATATTATCAATCCTCTACCTCCTCTACCAACATTTCCTTTGCCTCGACCTCTACCAAAATTTACTCTATTTCCTTGATTAAATCCTCTATGATTATTATATTTTGGACCACCTCCTTCTATTGAAAAATTCTTGTCTTGAATCCTATACATATATAAAGTGCGCTCCCTCATCAAATCGAATGCACAACAGTCCTTTTCTTCATTCCCTAATGACTTGCAAAAGTTGAAAAATAAATTCATTGGTGTATTATGATATTTCTGCAGTAATGGACACTTGGTCGGATGATGTCCCCATTTCTTGTATATTTCATAATATCCCCCTCCTGGAAATGGATTCAGTGCTCGAGTCACCAAATACTGAGTAAATTTTGGGCATTCTTCCTTGTGGTGGCCTTTAGTTCTACACTTGGTACACCATACTTGTTCTCGTTTTTCCTTCCATTTTGAATTGTCAAGGTGGCTAGTTGCATTTGGACTTGTGCCATCCCTCCACTGTCTCCTACAGGGGATGCTTCCAATTTCATTGCAATATATAGTGCATTAGACTATGACGCAACCTTTTGTTGTATCAGTGGACTGTGAATGTGTGGTAAGAGTCCCACAATAAACCATTCCCTATGTTGTTTATCGAGAATTTGAAATGTTAACCTGCCCATCACATCCTTGAATATATGATAAAATCCCCATACTGAATCGGTCTGTACCTTCTTAATGTATTGTGACTCATATTTTGGTTTCTTGAACTCTTTCAACAATTCATGTCTAATTTTTGCTAAATTCCTCACTTGCCCTGTAGGTATGGTACTCTACAGCTTCATGTACCCGACTAATGCGCGACCTCCAAATTTTGTTTCCAACTTCGCAGTATTTGCAGCCTCATCTTGGACATTATTTTCAACCCAAATTATCTCACAGACAAATAGATGTTGCTTTGGGTCCTCCGGCCCAATGCCCTCGAACTCAAGTAGTCTTAATGTGTTGTCTAACCCTTCCATGTTATTTTGTGTAGTACCTCCCCTTGGTGATTATGGATGACTCTAACTCATTGTACTGCCTCCACTTCTCTGACTATTATTATTCTAATTTCCTCTGCTAACTACAAGTTCTTTTGACAAATCTTCAACTCTTACCTCATATTTTGGTGACACACATGGGGTCATATATTAGACACACGATCCATCCTGATTAGGACTTAACAACTCTTCTATTATAGGAATGGATGAGAACCCCTCTTCCTCTCCTTTTATGTGTGGTATCTCTACAATTTGGACTATTGTGCAGGGTCCTCTCCACTTAGGATCACTGCATGAATCTCTTTTCTCAACCCCATTCTTCCGCCTCTTGTACCTTCTTCCACAGTGGAGTACTCCAAACTCATCTTCTTCTTCTGATACACCCTCTTCAGTTCTCTTCATTCTCAGTCCCTCCCTTCCTTCTTCATTTCTTCCTTCATTCCTTCCTACCTTCATACTATCCTCTTGTCATCCCTTGGTTCCCCTATGTGCATGAAGCCCCTTAGAAATCATAATTCATTGTCATCATGCAATTCTCACACAATAACATCTTTATACATGTACCCAATGATTTCATGAACTTTCAACACGAACCTTCGAAGAAATCCCTCTCTGCAATAATGTATGACTGGGTTCAATCTATTGTGAACTCTATAATATAACCTCCTATTATGTTCTCTAACCAGAAATCAACTGCAAGAGAAGTATTATTACTTACATAATTCAACTTCCTTACCAACTCAGGAGTCCATTTCCTTGGCGTTGCGGTTTGGTACCTTCCAATATTCTCCACTAATCTTTCTAGCCACTCAGTCAAAATAATTGGAAATTTTTCAAAAAAAATATCATGCATATCTATATGCACATACCTTTGCATCCATTACTCGTCTCTCATACGAGGGTTTCTATTCTCTTTTTGAGCAAATTATCATTCCTTCCCTTCTATCCATTTTGATATCTCTTTCTTAGTTTGCCTCCAAAACATTCCCTCGGTCACAGATTCTGGGTCCTAGAAATGAAACCATTTGTTAGCACATGTTTATAAGACCCTAGATTCAAGTTGTCTTAACCAAGAAAACCCTTCAGACATCAACCCTTTCGGCATCACCTACATGCAAGTGAAGTCTCAGTTGAGGCATCTATTGGGGCTGCAGGAACTGAGTTTCTACAGTAGTGAGGGAATGGGAGGCGATCATCTTAATCATTATTACTTATCTACTCTATGTGCATTATTCTGTGTGTTATTCCTTGATTAATTGGTGAGTTCAGTTATATAGCACCATTATACTGCAGATTTCAACCTAACAATTTTCTTGTAACATTCATAACTACTGTGTAGTGATCATATAATAAACAGATCTAGTTTAATATGAAAAAAGAGAACATTCATGATCAATCACATAAAAAGAAGAGTAGACATAGTAGTTAACATGGTTCACCCAACTTTGGGATAAGTCCACAAAAGTTGTCTTATTTATTATTCTTTCCATAATCATCTTAGGCTTGTGCACCACTCTTACAATAGATATATCATGCTATCTATCTCTCCATCTTTCCTAGTCGCTCTACAGTGCAAGCCTCTCTCTACAACTTCTCCCTAACAATTAGACATAGAATCTTCATTCTCATTGTATTCTCTCACTCTCCTCATGCACGTGTCAACCCTTATTATACCCAATCCATTTCATATTTATACATGGACTCTAGGGCTCAAAACCCTACTTTTCTTATCCCAAAACCATATTACAACTCATTCTGACTCATGTTGACTCATGACAACTCATGTTGACTCATTGTTCGGGCTTGCTTTTCCTGGTTTTATGTCTACATGCTTCTTCTACACTCTTGACTTCTATTCTTCCTGCTTTTACGTGTCTTTCTGCTTTTGGCATGACGAACTGCTAACCTTCCTTTTCTTCCGCTTTATCTTCCTGCTTTATTATCCTACTTCATTCTCCTGCTTTATTCTCCTACTTTATTCCCCTTATTTTATTCTCCTCTAAGTATGTATGACTATGAAATTCACTCCTGAATGTGCCTTTACTACACACTCTAATCCTGCCTTTTATTCTTTCCTTTGTTGTTGCACCTATCCTCCATACTTAGGATTTTCCTGAAAACCGTATCAAAAATTCCTATCCAACAATCTTCATTAGATCGTCATTCTTAACTTCTCTCTTTGTCTTTATCTTCAAATTATGTGTACACATTTGTGCATTATATTTATTTTCTCATATTATAATGTCACCATATAATTATCACAAGTATGAATTATTCCTTCATACCCCCCCTTAATGAATACTTGTGATTCAAATTAGATATCTAAGTTGTCTTGATTTTCAGTCTTATGTACTCTGCACCATCTTCAGTCTTCCTCATATTCATTATTTTGTACTATGCATCATCTTTAGTCTTCTACATCTTCAACTATCATTGCCTTCTTGTATCATGCATGAACTACACCATTCTTTGATAAGTCTATATCTTGAGTCAATCATTTGAACTGGTTCATCTTCACATAGAAGTTTCTCTTCAGGGTACCCTCAACCGTCTCATGGATTGTATTCATCTTACCCTCAACCATCTCATAAAACTATTGGAAGAGCAACAACTTTATGTATTTCCTTCCAAGTGTGATTTTTGGGTTCAATAAGTTGAATATTTGGGTCATATTTTCAATTTTCACATAATCTATGTAACTAATTTTCAGATCTGAAAATTTTTCCCTAGTGATCTAAGAGTAAAACCCTAGCTGTTATCACTAAACAATTTTACACTAAAAATTATTTGCTGAAAATATATGAAACTAAAAAAACAAGATCATAGATGAATCATCAATACACAAGAGACACAAGATTTTTTTTTCTGTAACTTTATCCAATCCTTCAAATATGAGGACAAAACCAGTCCTCTCAATGTCACCAAAACTGAGGAAAAAACTAGTTCTCTGATTGAATAAAATATCACCAAATCTAAGGACATTGTTGTCCTCTAAAAAACAAACAAATCATAAAATCAAACCTCAACAATATCTTGGAAGTCTCCTCTTCCCACAAATATGTTGTTGATCACCTGTACGGTCTGTTGACATCACCTGTTAGCCTCTATAGACCTATGCCTGCTGAGAAAACTATGTGCGTGACTCTCCTTACTCAAACCCACATACATATGTGATTTATCCCACTGCAACCTGCGTACATACACATTTTGTCCCACTACAACCCTCATACATGTAAAAACAATTCTGCACACATGCGATCTTCTTCGCTTCTCTTTCCTAGGCCAGATTTTTTGCCATTGCAGAATTTCCCTTTGTTGAGATCACCAAACCTCCTAGCACAAGTGAAGACTCACTTATGATAACTTCATACTTCCACACTTGGAAAATGTCACAATGACCTCTCTCTTTTGTATACAAGTCCTAGGGGTCAACTTAGAAGCCCCTCCACAAGTCAACGTCAAATTAGGATTTCTCTGTGGGTGCGAAGCCCCAACTCAAGCCCAAAACTCCCATCACCAAACCCATGAATCCTTGGCCTCATCCCAAGTCTGATTTCATTGAAATTAAAGGATAATATGGTGCCAAAAAATATTCCCACATGCCTGACACATTGGGCTCTTGTGGGAATACCTCCCAAAGCTAAAAAATTAAACACTTCCTCTTACCGAGGGAGGTATGCCATCTACCATCATCTGGATATACCTCTAGTACTAGAAATAGCTTTGTTTCCCATATTGGGCCGACTACCTCATATGCACTACAATCCTTCAGACTGATTTCCTCCTCTGTCACCATAGCAAATCTTGTTATCCAATCCACCTCACTGGATTCTCCCTTTGTAACAGAAGCAAATCCTACTCCCCACTCTTCTTGGTTGGATTCCTCATCTATAATTGTAGTAAAACCTACTAAATCAACTGGATCCTCCATGGAAGGCACACAACTCCTAGAAGCATCATGCTCATGAACATCCTTTCTACCTCCTCAAACCATCATACCTATCTGTTAGTCCTAGAATATGCCTCTCTCCCACTTGATCATGTGGGAGAACTCCCTTTGAATGGGTGACTCTCCCTCTGAGTCTGTACAATATTTAGAGCCATATTCTCCCTCTGAATCTGTTGACCTCCTCTGAAGTCTAATCTCCTATGAACAGTCCTAGGAGGCTACTCATCCCTACTGAATCCTAAGGTTTGAATCCCTATGAAATCTAGATCCTTCTGAGTCAACTACAAAAATCAACACATATTGTATCTCTTGAAGGTGTAAAAGTGGACCCTAACAAAATTAAATCTACGAGGGAATAGTCAATTCCTAAAACCTTGAAGAAACTTAGACAAATCTTAGGATTGTTAGAATATTAACACAAGTTTTTCAATAGCTATGGTCAAATAGCAACACCTCTAAAGACATTATCAAAGAATGAATCATTTTCTCGGACTCAAGAAAAAACCAAATCTTTTGAAAAACTTAAGGAGTTTGTGTGGAACTTCTGTCTTGGCCACACCTGACTTCAAAAAAACATTTATTATGGAGTTTGATACCTCATGCCATGGACTTGGTGCAATTTTATTGCAAGAATAAAGGCCACCTGCATTTGAAATCAACCAACTTAAAAAAAAAATTTTTTTTTTATCAAACCCATTTATGAAAAATAATTGTTGGACATACTACATGCAGTTTAGAAATGGTGCCCTTACATAATATCAAGACACATCAAAGTAAAAACAACTCATGATAGTTTGAAATACTTCTTGGAGAAAAAATTATCTTCATAGGATCAACAAAGATGGGTTACAAAGATGCTAGGTTATGACTTTGAAATCATCTACAAAAAATGAAAACATAATGTTGTGGTAGATCCTCTTTCAAGGAAATAAGAAGAAACAAAAGGCTTACTATGTGATATTTATATTCTACAATCTAACCGGGAGGAAGAAGTAAGGATAGAATGGAATCAAGATAAAAAAATATGCAAGATCATTCAACAACTACAAGAGGACCCTAGTTCATGAGATAATTTTGTATGGAAGAATGATTTTCTATGGTATCATGATTTCCTATATTTATGTAATAATTCCCAACTCAAACAAAAGGTCCTTCTATAATTGCACACTTCTCCTATAGGATGACATTCAAGATTCTTGAAAACATACCACAGGATCAAAAATGACTTTTTCTCAGAAAGTATTAAAACCGATGTTCAAAAGTTTGTGTCTGGATGTGTGGTCTGCCAAAATAATAAGGGGGAGAGTGAAAACATGTCATGTCTCCTACAACCATTAGCTATACCAAGTCAGTGTCAGGAAGAAGTTTCAATGGATTTTATTACATGTTTACCCAAATTTGAAGGAAAGATTGTCATCATGGTAGTAGTGGATCGATTTACAAATAATGCTCATTTTTTGTCTCTTTCTCATCCTTTTAAAACAAGTACAATAGCTGCAATATTCATGGAAACAATTCAAAATCTACATGGAGTCCCCAAGGTTATTCTAAGTGACAGAGATCCAATTTTCAATGGAAATTTTTGGACGGAAATATTTTCTTGTTTAGGTAATCAATTGGATCACAACTAATCTTATTATCCTCAATCCGATGGGGAAACTGAGATTGTGAATAAATGTCTAGAAGGATATCTTCGTTTCTTTACATATAATAAACATACATAGTGTGTCAAGTGGTTCCCCTTGGTGGAATGGTGGTACAACAGATCCTTCTGTACTTTATAAAAAATGTCCCCATTTTTTGCACTTTGTGGATATCATCCTTCATCCATCACATCACCCTTTAAAGGGACTACAAAGGTTCAAGCAATGGAGGACCACACAAAGATCCGACATGAGGTTCTCAAACTATTCAAGGACAAATTGGTTACGACACAAAATAGGATGAAATGACAAGCAAATCAACATCGCAGTGAAAGAAAATTTGAAGTGGGGAATTGGGTATTTTTTAGGATACAACAATATAAATAGAATTCCCTCAAGCAACAAAATAAGGACAATAAATTGGCACCCAAATATTATAGCCTCTTTAAGGTTTTCCAAAGGATTGAAAGTATGGCTTACAAATTGAAGTTGCCTCCATATTCACGTGTACATCTAGTCTTCCATGTTTCTTGCTTAAAAAAGGTAATTGACAAAAAGATCCCAATCCAAACTATTTTACCAGAGATTAATGAATATGGGAAAATCATACTACAACCAGAAACAATCCTTGGAATAAGGAGAAACTAAGAAATCAAGCAATTACAGAGTACCTAGTCAAATGGAAGAACCTACCAGTGGAAGAGGCAACATGAGAAGATGAATTCATATTGTAGAAACACGTGTGGTTAGTCAATTGTTGAGGAAAACACTTGTTTGAAGGGGAAGGGCATGTTAATCCCTATGAAAAGCCCCATGTTATGCATAAAACCCCTTATTAAGATCTAGATATTGAATTATTACATTTCTAGTGTTATATGTGTATGTAGGATAGAACCCACGTGGGATTTACCTTATTGACCAATATCTTATCACGTTCATTCATAAATGGGGTTTTTAAATTATGAAAAATAGAGTCAATATATTGTAGGTATTGGGGAGATGTAGGGTACGTGGGGGTTTATAGGTATTGGGGGGTATAAAAAGGCGTATTTGGTAAAAATAAGGGATATCTATTAAAAATGAGGTTTTTTTAATTGGTACAATGTATTGGGAGGGGGGTTAAACAAAAGGATTTGGGGAGGTATTTATCAATATCTTGTGAAAATAGGGGTATTCTTTAATATACCAAAAATGAATGCACCTTGACACAAGTTCATTGAGTGGACACCATGTGATAGAACCCTTCATTACACCCTTTGATTATAATTGTACTCTTTGTCTCCTAAATATATATCAATGAGACCTAGTCTTAGGATCATATTGGCTCATCTCATATTCTATTTTGAATTAGATATATTGTAAAATAAGGTTTCCCTCTTGAAGTAGACCGTATTCATTGACATTTTATCATTTTTAAGGCATTGGATCATAACAGAAGGGAATAAATTTAATGGTAGTTACTTACACCCTTGCGCTTGAGGGAGTGGTGAGTGAGGAAGAACTACCAAAAAAATTGTTTTTGAAAGTTCTTTCCAACTGATCTGAATTTATTTCTTCTATGTTCTCATTTTAGAACTGCCCCGTTGCATTATTCACAAGAATATTGATACACTTGAATTTGTCTTTGACTCTCTCTACCACGTGTTTGCACTAATTATCAAAGCCAAGATGATCGGGAGAAGCCATGATGTTTTCTCTTGCATATCTTAAATTGTTGATATAATCCAGAGTGTCATCCTTATCCTTTTCTTTTGTCTCTCCTTTATACACAATGGCCAGAAAAGGCACCCTCAAATAAGTAGGCTATAGAGTGACCAATATTTGAGTCCTGCATTATGGTTAGAGCCACTTGGCCTTGTAAATTTCCCACTATAATGAATTCCATTGGTTAGAAGATGATAATGGATATGATGGGGCGAAACATGATCATTATGATAATCAGATACCTGCATGCTTGTAAGACAGAGTGAAAAATCATGAGGGGTTTGGGAGCTTATGTTCTAGTACCTGAAACACATCGCATGACATTAATGATGTTAAATGATTTTTGTTAATTACAAAAGTTTAAGAGATAAATAAAGATTTTATTATAGGAGATAAATAAATCTCTTATTCCAATTGCACTGAGGATGAACATAGCAGGTTCCTTCTTAATCATGCTCAAAATGATACTTTTGGATTGAATATAGCACTTGCTCCTTTCATTTTGATAGTGATAAATACTTATCTATAACTTGTTATGAAGGTATTGAACAACCACGAAGATGAGAATAACCAAATCTGAAATTATCTGACTCTTTGTCCTCCTAAGAAATTGGTATGAATAGCTCGTATCATTGTTTTATTTAAGGCTTCCTTTGTGGGAAATTGGTAGGAATATTTTGTAGTGTTGTTTTATTTAAGGCTTCCTTTATGGGAGTAGGTTAGTCATATTGTAGAGTAGGTTAGTCATACCATCTAGCATTGTAAATATTAAAAACTGAAGCAAGAAGTGAAAGGACAGAGGAAATATCATATCAATCATTTGATTCCAACATTTTTTCTAACACATCGCTAGAAAGGGGCATGGACCAAAACCTACCTACAACAATAGGAATTTTGTATTACAATCGGCTTACCTACCACAAAATAAATCTCTGCGTCCCTTGGAAGAACGCAACAAATCACGATGGTTTGACACATAACTATAACTTTAATTCACATTGGTTTAACACATAACCGCAACTATAATTGTTTATGTACTGGAATTTATTGATCATCGGGAATCAGTAGAATTGCTTCTTTTTTCTTTTTTTTAATTTGGAGATTTTATGATGGTCAAATATTTTTATTTTTAAAGTATTTTTATGTGAGATAATTCAATTTAACATCATATAAAATTTATCACATCTAAAACATTATTGACCATCTTTTCACATTTAGTTTGGTTAATTGTGGTTGAATTATTATTATTTTATTTAAATACGAATTTAAAACTGAATTTGTATACCAACATTATTATTATATGTCCTCCAACAAGGACATAATATATGGTAAATTTCCGATTTTTATTTTTAAAATTAATTTTAGATCTGACAGCTAGATTAAAAACCACTGAAAAATAGTCTTATCATAGATTATCATAGATATGAACCGATCATAAAATAGAAAATTTATATTTTTTTAATTTCAAAATAATTTTTTTATTTTAATTATATTTAATTTTATACAAAATTTATATAAAACTTTAGAAAACTTTATGAAAATTTGTTTATACACCACAAACTAATTGAAAATCAAAGTTGTTTGACTCCGAAATAATTACAATATATGTTGTTGAAGGCATGTATTAGCAAAAACCACATTTAAGTAAAAGTGGTTGATATACGTCAATCAACGCCATTTTCCACCTTTTAAAATTAATGGCATCGATTGGATATCAACCATGTTTTACTTAAATGTGGTTGTTGCTAGTTGATCGTTGACATGTGTGGGGGAGGATTAATAAACCATTAATGTGTTAATTATTCTAAAGTATTAATGTATAAATTCAAGTATTAATGTACTAAAGTATTAATATATTAATTAATAGAAAGTTAATTAATGTATTAATTAATCATTTTTCTTTTGTAAGTTATCTTGTATCTTTGTATTGCCATAGAAATTTTGTATAAAAACTATTGTTGTTGGTCTTCCGCTTGGGAAACTAGACCAACAAAAATGCATCATCTTGTCTATAAGTTTATGGGATTTTTGTCTCTTAAAGATATATGACTGAATAAAATAGATCCTATGATTGTCATTTTTACAAAAATCTAGTTGTTATCTAACATCTAGATGAATGCAATGAGGTGGGGTATAGACACCCAAACCTCCGATAGTAAACAACAAACTAAGAAAGATAAAAAACATAAGAAGTAAGTGATAGGAAAACCCTCAGTAGAAGGCACCTGAGTTTGGGGGAAGTCCGAGTTGGTCAGGTCCAGTTCAACCATGTTTTTCACCATCAAGTTCAACTTGTGATCAATCAGTTTGACCTGCAACTGAACGTTGTTGAGCTGCAGCAGTATCTCCTAGTGTGCTTCATGTTTCTCAACTAGAACATGACCCATCAACATTTTTAAGTGTTAATAAATATCAATGGTCTTCATATATTGAGAATCTCGAGCCCGAGTGTTGCTCATATCCAAAATCGATGACTTGGTGGAGTGAAGCACCTCCTCATCAGAGATTAAGTGCCTCAAGAAACATATGTCAGGCTCAACTAGGTCTATGTCAATGCTAATTTTAGGTGGAGTATGAGCACAATAAGCCTCAACAGATTCCTCGACCAAAAAGATGAGATGAGAGCTAGATAAACCTTTGGTTCTACATGAGGAACCCCCTCTCGAGAACGATGAGAGGAACCTCCATGAGCCATTGACACAGAAGGGTAGAGTTGAGCCCACAAGTAAAAGAGTAAACATCAACCAACGGGATTGACATAAGGTTGAGCAGTGAGCATTTGCAAGTGGAGCGGATTGAGAATGGGATAGCATGACCAAGCTTGAGGAAGCCTGTGGGAAATAAAATCATAATCTTTCTAGTGCCATGAATGTGAGATGAGTCCATGATGGGCCAAGAGAAATGTCGTAAGGAAAATGATGTTAAGAAGTGAAATCTCAATGGAATGTGGAGTGCAGAGGATCATCCATAGAGAATGAGGGTACCAGTGAGGCATCATTGGAGCAAGGAAGGTGATGGAGTGATGTCAAGCCATGAAGGAGGAAACATGTGTAGAGAAGGGGGTATTAAATCCCATAAAATGAGGTGATGGGTGTTTGAGGGGGGTGGCAAGTGCCAGTCAACAGGGATGATAGGTGGTGGCTTGCCTCGGGAGGTGGCCCTATGTCACGTTGCTTCCCTATCACCCAATATGGAGAAATGCATTAATTAAGTATTACCTTAATGTAATGTCTTAATTAAAGTACTCATACATTAATGCATATTGTAATATATTAATGCAACACATTAATTAATTAATACATTACTAAAGTAGTAATGCAAATTAATAATGTATACAAGTAATACATTAATAAAGTATTAATACATTATTAAAGTATTAATATATTAAAATATATAATTAGATTAATCCTTTACATATTAGTTAATTAATTAATACATTAATAGAGTATTATTAATTAATCTCCAATGGATTCACATTCACAAGACTGCAGTGCTGCTAGAGTGCTCTGTTGTGTGTGGTGCCATCATCGGTGGTGCATCAGAGGATGAAATTGAGATAATTCGAAGGTGGGTCGGAGGATGAAATTGAGAGAATTCCAAAAAAAATTCTTATAAAATGATAAATTATTGAAAGTAGATATGATTTGTAAATTGTTATGGATTCCTCACTATAAAAATTCATCATAATAGATGTTACAATGTTTTATGATGCAGATCCACTCTTTGAGGTTGCAACCATTATCGAGCATATCCATGACCAAGTAGAGCTAGGGAACATTTAAGCATAAGCCTTCATAAACATGTGAGGTGTATTCAAAATTACTCTAAGAAGCATAGGAATTGACCTAATGAAGAGTACAAGTCCATTTCATGGTCTTGGTTATAGTTTATTTCCTCTCTTTTTTTATTACAATATGAATAATTTACCATATTTACAAAACACTCTGTAGGGGAGACATAGTAAAGTAACCCTAGAATCATTAGAGAAACATAGGGAAGAAATGTGGGATAAATTTAAAATAGAGTTAGACGTAATGTTTGACAATAAGTTTGCATCCTTATCGCATATTTTTTTCTCAAAAAAGGAGAAAGAAGAGTATATGCTAGCCCTAGTCAAGGAATACCTACAAAATAAGTTACAAATTGAATGAACTTGTCTCATAGAAGGAAAGAAGTTTGACAAAATAACTTAACATAAATATATGTTAATTTGTTTTATGATAATCTTTAATGACCATAAATATGTCACTCTCAACAAAACTCTAAGTCTAAAAATATTAGGAATATTTATAAATGAAGAGCTCATTCCAAAAGATCAAGTTGAATTAAGGAAGGAAATTCCAAAGGTAAAGGAACCTAGGAAGGAAGGAAAATTACCAATAATTAGAAATAAGAAATCTATTGTTAGGGATAGAGAACAAATAGATGACAATAAATAGAAACTTGGGACATTTTAGATCCTCTCTTGGAAGTGTCGTGGCTTTACATTGAGCAAGTTCCCATCTTAAGTTGGATCATGAGTGGACTTAATATTGTATTGCTTATTGAAACATGCAAGCATGAAGAATCTAAGGTCCCAAACATAGAAGGATTTGTTTTGTGGTGGGTATTGAAGAAGAGATCCTATCATAGAGGGAATGGAGATATACCTTTTCACATAAACAAAAATAGTTTTCCTCATACTAGGCTTCACAAGAAAGATTGTCTCAATTAGTACATGTGGATGGAGGTTTCAAACATTAATGCGAAAAAAATGTATATAGTAATACAAAAGTTTGAGCCTATTAATTTCACCTTTTATAAGAAAAACAATTTTGATAAAAATTGTCCTTACAATGGCATATAAGAGTCAAAACATTTATAATCTGAGAAATGAAGAAGCTATCCTCTTGCTAGAAGACTTTAATGTTAGAACATCAATTAACCAAGCTAGTATCTTGAGTAATGATTCCAATCCTAATCCTCTATGGTTAGATGAGGTACTTGTTTTAGCTAGTAGATACAAATTTTTTTTTTTAAAACTTGGCTAAGAATTTGTTCAATTCCAAGCTACAGAAGCTCTACAATTGTCGAGATTTAATAATTTTCAATGGTCTAATAAAGTTTCTAAAATACAACTAGATGATTTGTATCCATGGGCTTAACAATATTGTTGTATATTTTGTGATATCTGATACTCCCATGTACAACCAAATAGTATGTTTTGATATCTTGGATGACTATAAGAAAAACTTAGATCACAAAATTCAAACCTAACTCTAAACTTTGTCATGCAAAAAATCCCAATAGAATAGAATTATAATAACCAAAAGTACTCAATATTTGAAAAAAATAAAGATGATATTTTTCTAAATGATTTAAATAATGAATTAAATCTCCTATGAAATGAAAAAAAGATTGAAGGCCTCTATCATAATTTTACAACCCTCTCTACTTCCATTAACAAGTTCTCTATTGAGATGACGTGTAAAAATAAAAACAGAACGACCAACCCTTGGTATGATGAAGAGTGTAAGATTTCTACAAGAGACATTAAGGATGCTTCTATCGAGTACCTAAAATATTACAACATAAATAGGTACAAAAACTTAATTAAAAGAAAAAACTGATATTATATAAATACAAAGCATGAAAATATTTTAAAGCTCTCTAAGCTAGATCATAATAAGTTCTAAAGGAAAATTATAACACGTAAAATTAAAGAGAACAATATGATTTCCTTAATGGACTTGAATTCCTACCTTAAAAATGCTAATGAATTCCCTGATGTTGTCGACAACATTCAAACCCTTTTTACAAAGAAATAAGGCTTTTATTTAGAAGACATAGAGCTTAGGTTTAAATGGCTCACAAAAGGGAAAGTTAAGGACATCAAAGGTTGTGAAGATAAAACCCTAAAAATTGAAGGGTTTATCCTCAACCCTTACTTTCACAAGCTCTTCAATCTACCAACCAAGTAGGATTTCCATAAATCATGGAGTCAAAGCCTCATTGTTTCTATTTCAAAAAGTGGGGATAAAAACAAACTATATAATTATGGGACCATTATGATTAGCACTCTTTTAGCAAGATATATCGAATTATTGTGGAAAAAATGATCAATGTATAACTAGAAAAGAGGGGAAAAAGAGCTAAAGTCCATGCTAGATTTAGGAGCTATCATTCAACTATGGACCACCTTGATATGCTTAGAATAATTTTGGAGGAGTTTCGTAACAATAACACCAAACTCTTTTGTTCTTTGTTGAATTTAGAAAAGCATTTGAAGCAATGCATAGAACTAACCTTTGGACTAGATTAAAAGAGCTAAAAATTCCTCTCAAGTTTAGAGCTGCGGTGATAAGGTTGTATGAGACTGTTATTTCCAAGTTTAGAAACATTGAGGGTTGGTTGGAAGATATTAATTTCAATATTGGAGTTAATCAAGGTTGTCCCATATCCCATACTCCTTTTGGAATATGAATTGACAAGTTAGAGGGATATTTGGAAGAAGTAGGGTGTGTTGTTATGACTTTATCTAGAATACTCATCATCCTTCTTCTTTATGTTGATAATATTGCTCTTATGGTGAGGTGCCCCTATGTTCTCCTCAAACAACTAAGAATTATCAAGGATTTATGCTCTAGTGTGAATATGTGTGTTAATATTTACAAGACAAAGGTTATAATAATCAAATTGAAAAAGATAACGTACAATAATTTCATGTATGACAACAACAACTTGGAAGAATTGACTTCATACAAATATATCAAAATAGATCTACATCATGAGATTAATTGGAACTATATAATCAACAGAAGGATAAATGAAGGGTGGAAAGCTTAGTTTGGTGTTGAAAACAATTGTAAATCTATGAACCTTTATCTATGCGATAAAAAGAAAATCCTCTTTGAGACACTCATCACTCCTATTATCTTATATGATTGTGAGGTTTGGGGATGCAACATATCTAGAGAATCATGGAGAAAGATCAAGCAAACACTGAAGCGTTCTACAAATTATAATCTTAAAATTAAAGGTAATACATCATATCTTATCCTCCTCATAGAAGCAATCCCCCCCCATTGAGAGCATGGCTATGACTAGGTACCTTTAATCTACAAGAAAAAGATAAACAACATGGAGGAAAAGAGGATTCCTAACACTACCTCAAACTCCAGTCAACACCACCTATGTCTCAAGCAAGGTTGGAATACAGATGGCTACTCTTGCCTAAATTATTGGGGAATCAAGAAACAATTCACTTTGTAGACTATCAATAATATTAAAAATATTATTACATCTAAATTTAAAGAGAAATTATGTTTCAATAAAGAATTAGAGAATAAGAGAAAATTAAGATAATATAAGGAAGTGATTAACCCTAATCTAGAAGATAAAAAATATCTCTATGTTTTAACTAACTAAAGAACAAAATCAACATTGATAAAATAGGAACAAATTTTCATGAGCTTCACAGTGAAACACTGTGTTGGACAGTTCCTAAAATGATATGGGTTGAAAGAAATTATCATATTTGTGGCACTAAAAAGGTCAATGATGGAAATGATTTTCTCTTAAAATGTCCTATGTAGAGTCACATTTGTTACAATATCGACCTTCTTAACCTTTTTACTCATAAAAACTATGATGCATTAGAAATGCTTCTCTTGAAAAATTTTGAGCACACAATAAAATTATAAAAGAAACCAAGTAATTTCTTACATTTTTTAATAAAAATTAGCAACCATCATCATCATTTTACTTAAACTTTAATCCATGTTTAAGTTTACTTTAGTTTTTTATTGATTATAAATATTAAAATATTTTTTGTTATTAATTTTTTGTAAATATCATTTATAAACTCCACATTAAAAATGAAATTACACATTTCCTTCACACTAAATTATAAAAGCACCCTTGATTCATAAAATTAAAATATAACAAATTAAAATCAATACTATGTGATTGGAAATTTATTTTTTATTTTAATTTTATAAACAAAACAATAATTAATTATATTAAAAATAATAATAAATCAAAACCAGAATTAATTATTGTTGACAAAGAGACCCCACATAAGTCGTCACACGTTAAAATCATGATAACAGATGCATGTGCTTGCAAACATCCAATGAAAATAAAAGTACAATTATTGGATGAGTTAACACTACCCGACATCATTTAATGAAAATGATTGAAAATTTGTCTTTTTATGGGTGTTTTGTTTTGTTGGTATGCTTCCTCGAGTGAAATTACAAGGGAATAATTATAATGGTGGGGCGTATAAAGATATGACATTTTGTCATGTCAAGGGTCATTTTATTGAGATTTTTTCTCAATAAAGTGGTTTGTTTAAAAATAATTTGCTAGAGGACTATGTAGAAAGTTGGTGAAACAAGGTTGTGTGGCAGCGTAGTCCCTGCCAGTTTGAATTGGGATAGGAAAAGGTAGCAGAGGTAGATGGAAACTACAACAGAGATGTGGCAAGCAACATGAAGCACAGGTAGTGTCCATGCAGTAAATGACACGTGGCCTGTAGAGCCCCATTTATTTTTTGAAAGTATATAACAAAATACAATTTTTGCATAGTGGAAGATAAACATTTGTGATGACACAAATATGAAAGGAGATAAAAAAGCAGTTTAGTTTGGAATATATTAAATAAGTTACAAGTTCTTGGAAATTTAAATGAATTTTTCATAGACTTGTGAAAGATAAAAATGTATGAGGACATAAATATAAAAGGAGATAAAAAAACAGTTTTATTTGAAGCCCTTTTTCTATTTGCTTGCGGATGCCTTTTCATTGATGTCTTCGATGACTGCTGGAATCATGGCAACTGCATATTGCCTTTCGTCGGCAGCTTGCTTCAATTCCCTTTTGAGCCATTCTTCAATGTAGCTTCTCATTAGGGAAATGTTGATCTCATTCCATATTTTTATGTTGAAAAGTTCATTTTCTAATTCCCCGAAGTCGATAGAAAGATTACGCAGAGCTTGATCAATTTCCTCATTGTGTACTGAATAGTCGACTAGCCAGTTGTTGGCGTGATATTGACCATATTCAAGGATGATGTAAAACTTTTCTAAAGACAACGCCTTAAACATATCAACCTGTTTATCGAAGTCTTGCCTAGTTAAGGGCAAGGAGTTGACGATTAAGTTGGGGTCTTCGAAGTCGTTGGTCCTTCTGACTAAGTTTATTTTGGACAACCTTGTGAATAATTTTTCTTTCTTTGATATGGCTTGTTCACATGATTGAACAATGAGATGCACGTTCTTCACTTTTTCTTTCCACCATGCATTTAATTGACCGATCCAGTTTTTGGATGGAAGATCTTGTTGTATTTTTTTTGTTTATGTCATGTTGTTGACAATGGTGCCAAAAGGAAGGACCATGTTTAAATAGAAATTTTCTTCATATTTTAACTTCACCTGCAAATTTTCAAGAAAACTATGTGCCCTGGTTCCAAGGGAAGTGATGGCTTGTGATGTTTCCCACGCCTCAGTAACCAGTTCCATTCTTTTCTTGATATTATTCTCCACATATCCTCTACAGGATGTGAGGAGGTTGGAGGATCCTTTTAACTTGGCTACAGGGGTGGCAAGCATGGCTATTTCCAAAGGATTGGCAAGCAATGGCATAGGAATCAAAGCCTCTTCCAATTCCTTGACTCGATCCTTCAGTCTGGCATTCTCAGCCTCAATGCCTCCAATGGAATCATGAAGTGCATCTCCGCTCGCTATGTGAAGTTGAAAGATTTGGGACGATCACATGTTCACAAGGCTAACCTTTGAAGGAGATTTTCCTTTCTTAGATTTTTCATATTTTTTTTCAATAATCAATTTTTTGGACTGGTTATCAAAAAAAGCGCTTTGGAACGCGAAGGATTCATCTTCATCAAAATTTTTGGTATCAGATATGTCCATTGGATTACTGTGTTGGATGGCATCTCTGGGCTGATCAAGGTAGCGGAGTACGCTATCCATATCAAGATCAAGTTCCATGTTCTCACTCTGAATTTCGGGCTCTTCCGCCTGTCCCACATTTTTTTTCTTTTCTTGTCTATTGGAAGCTTGTGAGAAATACAAATTTTAGAGTGAGGAGGGTCATTATCTCCTCCTCCTTTTGAAGAACTCTGAGTTGTTTTGTTGTTGTGGTGGGTCATTGGAACGATGCTATGGGATGTCGTACTTTAGGGAGTGTTATTCGTCGATTGAACACTATTGTCATCAAGGCCTTTTCCCTGTTTCTTATACAATTTAGTGTTGCTTTCCAGTGTGTCTAGGTCGCCGACATCAGAAGCAGGATTTTTGCCACTAGTGTCTCTGTTTTCGGTCAAGTGTTTTTTGAAAAAACAATTGTCAAAGCCAAGTGTTTGTAAATGTTGTAGAAAAATTTTATCGGGGTCGAACCCTCTTAGGATTTCAGCATATCTTAGGTTCAAGTTGCTAGAATGCATTGTGAATTCGTCAATTTTGTTAACGTTCTTCAACTCGAAGTCCCCAAATTTCCAAGGCAGAGGAATTAACTGTTTTTTTCTCTTCTCTTGGAATAGATGCAACCAATATTTGTATTTCCATGCTACCTCTGTAACAAACATTATGTCTGTAATGTGACATGGAAGGAGATCAGGTTTTTCCCTGGAGCCAAAAATCCTTATCATAGTGTAATTATACAAATGTTCAAGTGTCCCCTTCCTATCCAAAAAACTGGTTTCCTGTTCAGATATGCGGGGAGCATCTTCTCTTAACAACAAAAATTTGAAAATAGACATGAAGCCATTAAAAACCTCATAAAAATAGTGGGAGGCCTTGTGCTTCCACAAGGCCTGGTTCCAGAACGTTATTGGGTCAAATTCCCAGTTGACATTATTGGACAGAGACAGTTCTAGAAACTGGCAGCAATGTGCTATCGTAAAAAATAAGTAGGATGACATATAAAATTTCTTTTTGCTTTTGAAGCTTGACAATTGGGAACAAATTTCATGGGAAATTAACTTGCCCTAATAAGAAATGGCTTGTTCCTTGACTGTGAAATACAAAATATAAAGAGCCATCCAAGAAATAGTTGTTGTGGACTCATGTTTCGTTATTCTTGTAAAAAGCCAGGCAATTTCGCGAAATGGATTTCTAAATGAACTAACCTGCAATCTTGTGATATCTTTAGGAACTACAATCAAGTCTTTCAATAAATGGGACAAGAGGTCCAACCCGTTATTATGATTTGCTAGGAACTGTTTGGAATCTTCTCCTTTGAATGTCAATGTTGGCTCCGACAATCTTAACATCTGGCGGAAAACCTGAGGTGACAAAGAAACAGAAGAGCAGTCCCGCAGTGGAATAATTATTTTGTCTAAAATAAATTTATCGACGTACCTAGATACCAACTCCTTATAGTCAAAACTTCAGGGACACATCCTGCACAAGCAATCCCAGAGGTCCAAATTACTTCGTTCTGGGTGGCAAGGGTTGAGTAATAGGAATATGCCTTGGACCACTGGAAGTTCTGGTCCTCGTGCCCGAAGATGTTCACTGTATCTCCACAGAACTGTTGTCAAGATGATGCCATAGGTTTATGAGAATGTTGGTTTGCTCCAAAGGATGGTTGAAATGAAAAGTTGGAGCCGATAATATAACTCTCTACAAAATCTTGGTTAAATGCTTATGAATGGAAAAGATTCTTGAGCCTTTCGCTGATTAATGACAATTTGTATGGGTGGTGCATGATGAACTGTTAGCAGTAAATGATTACTTATTGCATATTTAGAAGAACTGTTGTTAAGATGATGCCATAGGTTTATGAGAATGTTGGTTTTCTCCAAAGGATGGTTGAAATGAAAAGTTGGAGCCGATAATATAACTCTCTGCAAAATCTTGGTTAAATGCTTATGAATGGAAAAGATTCTTGAGCCTTTCGTTGATTAATGACAATATGTATGGGTGGTGCATGATGAAATGTTAGCAGTAAATGATTACTTATTGCATATTTAGAAGTGCGAAGGTGGTGGGTATGATGAAGAGAAATTAATGATTGGAGGTTTAGTGAACGTGCCAAGTTGACGACGTGTGAAAGACATTTCATGATTTTGAAATCAACACTCGGAAGGGATAATATAACCCTACGCAAATCTTGGTTTAATGCATATTAATAGGAGATATTCTCGATCCTTTCACCCATCAATGACAATCTATACAGTTCCTTCATGATGAGATGTTAGAATTAAATGTCACTAATTTCATATATATATATATATATATAGATATACATATATTAAAACATTTTTTTTATTATAGACAAGTGTGAAGGTCACGCAGACGGGGGAGAGCAAGGAATGAATGGCAAGGTCTGAAAAGTGGTCAGACGAGATTAAAAATAGGGTTACGGGAGATACTCAAGAGAGGCAAGTGTCCAACAGTCAAATTTTATGTATCATAATTTTTTACTGCAAAACGTGTAAAATGGAAGAGAGCATGATGGGGTAGTTCAACGGCCGATTTGTATATTTGCGGAATTCCAGGAAAGTGGCTAAGTATGAAATAGGGAAATGATCTGTCGGACTCGTTTTCAAAATCAAAGATTTAAGATTTCATGAACGGACCAACTCGGCGACGCACAACTGACATTCCATGATGTTTGAAATTAACACTCGGAAGGGATAATATAACCATCCGGAAATTTTGGTTTTATGTGTATTAATGGGAGATTTCCTCAAATCCTAGTTTAGTATTAATGCTTTCTAATTGCATACTTAGAAATAAGATCTTATATGTAATTGCTAATTGCAAAAGGGCGCAGGCATAGGAAACAATGATTAGGAATTGGATATTTCTTGAACCTGCCAACCCAACGATCCGTGGAAAAAATTTCGAAGAAATGGTGAAGTATGGAAAGAGGATGGACGTGCTTCAAAATGGGGTGACAATAGTTCCATAGGAGACGTGAGGACCCGACGGTCAAAATGTATGTCTCAGAAGTTTTCAGTGCAAAATGTAATATATATATATAAACATTTTTTTATTATAGACAAGTGCGAAGGTCACAGAGATGAGGGAGAGCAAGGAATGAATGGAAAGGTCTAAAAAGTGTTCGGACGAGATTCAAAATAGGGTTACAGGGATACTCAGGAGAGGCGAGTGTCCCAAGGTCAAATTTTATGTATCGGATTTTTTGACTGCAAAACATGTAAAATCGAAGAGAGCATGATGGGGTAGTTTAGCGACTGGTTTGTATATTTGCGGAATTCCGGGAAAGTGGCTAAGTATGGAATAGGAAAACGGTTGGTCAGACTCGTTTTCAGAATCGAGGATTGAATATTTCGTGAACAGACCAACCTGACGACGCACAAATGACATTCCATGATATTTTAAATTAACAGTCGAAATGGATACTATAACCATCCAGAAATTTTGGTTGTATGTGTATTAATGGGAGATTTCCTCAAATCCTGGTTTAGCATTAACGCTTGATAATTTCATACTTAGAAATAAGATATTATATATAATTGGTAATTTCTAATTGCAAAAGGGCGCAGGCACATGAAACAATGATTAGGAATTGGATATTTCTTGAACTCGCCAACCCGATGATCCGCGAAAGAAATTCGAAGAAATTGTGAAGTATGGAAAGCAAACAGACGAGCTTCAAAATGGGGTGACAATAGTTCCACAGAAGACGTGAGGAACCAACGATTAAATTGTATGTCTCGAAATTATTCAGTGCAAAATGTGTACCACAGAAGAGGGCATGATAGGTAGACTGTAATACGGAAGGTGATATGATCTGAGTCTGGTTGTAAATTTGTATATCGCGAAAGTCACGGTACTGTTCACAGGTCATGGAACAATAAAAGTCCAATTTAGAGCTCGCCTACTGGGAATCTGCAGTCGGAGAAGTGACTGGGTATGGAATGGGGAGGCGGTGGGTCAGTGTCACAATATAAGAGCATGAGTGCAAATGTGAACCCGCAAGTCTGCCTACCTGTGCATCTAGACAATTTTCGAAAAAACAAATAAGTAACGAGAAAGATAAATTTTAGTGAAAAGAGAAACAAATATTTGGCTAAACATAGAAGATGGAAAAGAAGGGATAATATATTCACATTTGTAATAGATATCCGATTTCCTGCCAATAAATATACTTGGAAAGAAGTGCGAAGGTGGTGGGCACAAAAAACAATGACTAGGAATATAATCCACAAGTTTACTTGGTTCTTGGTTGTATGCTTCATCTGTCAATTTGTATATCGCGGAACTCCGAGTGTTGTTTGTGGGACACGGAACAATAGAAATGCAATTTTTTAGCCAGCCAACTCGCAATTTTGCCTGTCAATTTGTATAGCACGGAACTCTGGGTGTTGTTTGTACGACAGAGAACTATAGAGGACATGCTTTTCCCATTAATATAACCTTTGTGATGAAAATGTACTATGTGGTTTGTTTTATCACTTTTCCATCCGTAAACAATCGCAATCTTGAGCCTGCCAGCCCTTGTTTCTGTATGTCAATTTGTATACCGTGGAACTCTGGGTGATGTTTCGAGAACATGGAACAATAGAAATGCAATGTTGAGCCAACCAACCCGCAATTCCACATGTCAATTTGTATATCGCGGAACTATCGGTGCTACTTGTAGGAAACGAAACAATAGAGGCCCAATTTTGAGCCCGCCAGCCTGAGAACCCACGATCCAAAAAGTGGCTAAGTATGGAATGAGGGATCCATACATGAGGTAACCCTTGTCAACCTATTTTGAAACCCGTGGGAGAGGTCCAGGTGCTATTTGCGGGTTACAAAACAATGGAAGTTCAATATAGAGCCCGGGTGTCCGAGAATTCACGATCTGAAAAGTGCCTAGGCATCGAATGGTTGCTGGTTGGTCAGAATCACATTTTCAGAAAAAGGAATAAGTAAAGAGAAAGAGAGAGTAGAGGGGAAAAAGAAACAACAATTTGGTCAAGTATAGAAGAGGGAAAATAAGGTCCAATATATTCAAATCTGCAATAGATATTCCATTTCCTGGAAAGATCTTTTCTGTGTGTTGCTAGATAAGTTGTATACATATTGCATATACTTGGAAATAAATCTAAAGGAAGCGGGCACAGGAAACAACATCTAGAAATTTGAAATTTCCTGAACCCGCGAACTCGACGATCCACCAAAGAGACGTCAAGAAATTTTCAAGTGTGGGAAGCTATCAGACGAGCTTCAAAATAGGGTGACAGATTCCCGAGGATCCATAAGGCCCCGAGTGTCAAATTGTAAATATCAGAACATTTTGGTGCAAAATGTGTAACACAGAGGAGGGGATGATGTGGGAGTTCAGAATTAAATCTTCATATCACATAAGCTGGAGTGTTATTTGCAAGTCACGAAACAATGGAAAGTGCAATTTAGACAAAGGGGAAGCGCTCGGTCGAAACACATGAATCCGCCAACCCGCGCAGTAAGGCATTTTCAGAAAAAAATGATTAAGTAACCAGAAAGAGAAACTATAGGGGATAAAAGAGTGTGTTATGAACCCAAAGACTAAATACAAAATATCACAAATATTCATAGAACAATATATAAAACCACAACTTTATTATAGAAACCCTTTAGGTAGGGCAACACCATACAATGGATCCTATTATGGAAGGGATCCTCTCTTGGTCACTTGCCTCTTCAAGGGGGCATCCTACTATTGAGCTACAACTCACAAGACAATAATTATATTCATGTCCCATTACATTGCTTGAACCCATTTATATAGTGCTACCATCACCCAAGAACATTCTAGAGGAGTAATCTTCTAGAAGTAGA